>VYXF01006667.1:95010-113798 GCA_013397295.1 Polioptila caerulea
GGCCGCGCCGGGGGGCGGGGCGGGCCCGGGTCGGTGCCCGAGGCGGTGCCGGGAGCCCGCGGCCGGAGCGCTCAGTCCCGGGCCGAGGGGCAGCACGGCAGCGGGAGCTCGGCCCTGGAGCACCGCTACAGCACCGCGCACCGACTGCCCCGCGCGGGGAGCCGGGTCCGGCCAACGGCGCCTTCCCGCAGCCCTGGCAGCCGCCGGTAACGGCGGAGCCGCTGTCCCGAGCACAAGGCCGGCGTTAAATGGCAACAAGCGCCCTGTGGCGACACGCTGAACGCTTCAATTTAAGAGGTAATTTTTGTCCGAGGCACACTGGAACATTTGCCACGACGGCTCGGGAACGACTTAGTGCCCAGCGCAAAGCCAGCCGTACCTGCAGCCGTGCACACACAGTTAATGCCAGCCCTCCCGGGAGCTGGGCGAAGACAGCTCTGGACACATCGCGCCTCTTCCCTTCTAATGCTTTTCAGTTACACAGCAAAACCCGAACTTCTCCTTTCCCGTCCTCGTTGACAGTAAATACCAACCCAGCAGCGAGAGCCTGTCTCCCCAGTACCGAGAGAAATCTAAAAGCTGCCACGTTGAAATTTTGTTCTGTTCGATCTTTCTACAGTCCTGCTTCTTAGGAACATCAAACTTCCCAGCGCCTCCTAAACAGCAACATTCGTTCACAACTCAAACTCATTAAGTAGAAACAAGAACAAGTTTACAAATGGTGTGTCCGTGGTTCAAAGGATTTGGTTTCTATCAGCCCTGAGAAAATATCACACAAGTATGGAAGTTCCTTTCCTTACTGCTGCCAGTTTTCAATTTAGGCGTATTACAGATTCCACAAAAAAACCCTAGGCTGCCCTTCCAAGTGGCTCTTGCTCTATCATAAGTGTCAGGAATATCCACAAACACCAGAGATTTATGTCCGAAGAGGAGACAGAGGAGTTCTGCAACTTCATTCCCATAAAGGGAGAGTCCACCGGGGCACAGCCCGCGGGGTTTTCTCTCTCGGGTTTCAGAGGGTGCAGCCTCCTCCTATCCTGAACTCCCAGCGCACGGTGCCCTCCTCCTTTCCCTCTGGCTGAGGTACCAGGAAGGTGCTGCCCACCACATTCCCCCTTGAACCTGCTGTTCTACCCCACAGCTCAGAAACTCAGGCTTGTGCAGACCCTTGCCTGTTTCAGGAGCCAAGCTGTCTGGGCTCTGCAACAAACCTGCTGCCCAAAGTTAGAGCCATGGGAACCCATTTCAAAGATGTTAACACCCACAACTTCACCTATCAAATTGTTTGTAGACATTTTGTTAGCTTTTTTTGTAGGCATGTTTGTTAGCTTTCCTCTCAGAAGGTACTAATAAACTGTATCACACTGTCAACATCGAGGAGTTTGAGTAAGACAATGACTGACTCCTTTTCACTGAATTTCCACATAAGATATATAACATGCAGCTTTTGCTGAATACTCGAATTCCCCCTCAAAATTCTGCATTTTAAAGTTGAATTACTTAAAACTGGGAAAAGTTAATGGAGTCTTATGATCCATTCCTTAGTGGCAAACAGCTTTCTGCATCTACAGCAATCTGAGGAGTAACTCAACTACAACAAAAAGGTACCACAGAACCTCTTTTACTAAGATGACACAATGATGCAGAGTGACTGTGAAACAATGAGCCAAACAAAATTACAAAATGAATTTATTCCAAAGCTGTAAGGGAACATTTACAATTCAACAAGATGGTAAACAGGTGTTTCCACAAGAACTCACTGTGTTAAAATTAGATAGGAAACTGGGGAAAAGTAATCTAGCTACTTCTGAGGCCACAAGAACTTTGCACATCACCTCTGAAATACAGGAGTCACACAAAGAAAACTCACTCAAAATTAGTGAGAAAAGAAGCTGCTAGCACCTAGTTACTAGTCTAAATACAAGCTATTTTTAGGCTTTGGGATTACATTATTAAATCTCCTCAAAATACCAATTATAGCCGCAAGTGCAAAATGTCTTTTTCCTTTTTTTCCTCCCAATTGAAGCTTATTTCATAACTAATGCCTATTTTCAGAGTGACATTTTGACCTCACAAATTTCTCTTTCAAAGCTTTTAGCTAAAACTCTAAATCAGAGTTTAGCAGCTAGCATGTAATGAGAAATACAAAGTCAGCTCATATGTCCTGGAATGTCCAAAGTTTCCTACCTGCTGTTCCAGAGTTAAGCAAAAACAGACTTTGAATTTAGCATCATCAACAATATTTCTAACTTTGACATAATTTTGGTATTCTGGCTTTCTGATTATAGTGATAAATATCAAAGAGTGTTAATGAAAACACCTGAATCAGATTCACAAGCAAATACAAATGGAACTAAGGTGGGAAGACATCACTTTCTGTGGATATCGCTGAGCAAAAAAAAAGGAGGATAAGAAGCAGTATTCATTCTTTTAAAGCCTAAGGTATTTTACATCAACATGCTCTGGAACACTTAATTAAAATTCTTTTCCTGTTGTGACTTCTTTTTACTATATACTAATTCCTTTACAATGCTGAATGACCTGAGAAGTTAAAATTTTGAGTGGTGAGAATAAAAAAAAAAAAGCATTGTGCTCTTACATTTTATTTTCTGGGCACACACCAGTAAATTAAAATCTCAAGTTGCTACGGAAAAAAATAGCATGGAATTGTTAACTTTTCCACCTGAATTGAACTACGTAGCTGGAATTTTTCAATGTTACCCAAAATACAATTTTATTTATATATTTTCAAATGCAACTATTGGTTAAAAAAAGAACCAAAACACACACACACAAAAATCACAAAACAAGAAAAACCAACCAACCAACCCACCCTCAAGTGCCAACTAATCCATAAATCTGCATAAAACAGAAAAGAGCCAGAAACTCCGATGGTCCAGCTCCAGCCTATGAAGCTTAATCACTGCATCAGTCTTTACCCATTCCTGAAATAATTAATCATTTATTGTTTTGGTTTTTAATGCTATTCATTTACTGAGATTTCACGGCATAACTATATGCACATATTCATATTAAACATTAAAATTAATTTTCAAAACATCACTTCTGTATTACAATGCACGGAGAAGAGTAAGATGTGCAAACCAAAAAACGCCACGTTCTCCACATCTCTAAGAAGATTGCTTCATGCTACAAGCAGAACAGATTTCCAGCCATGTTGCAAACTTTAAAAAATCATTATATTTTTAATTCAATTCAATTAAAGAAAGTAAATCAAAGCAAATTCAACAATGGTACTCTTCTCCACATATTGCAAAATATGGTTACAGATGAGGAAAGGATTACTTCAGCTGCTAAGCTTATCTAACACGTATCTCTGTTGTCATGCCTTTCCTGTCCATTATCTAATACATAAACTCAATTATATAGTTTCAGTTATGCAGTAGCTGACTTTTAGGTTAATATACAAACTGTCAAGATGCAGCTTTTGATGAAACATCTATGCTCTTTTCCAATTTTGAATCCTGAAGACACTTCAAAAGTAAGAACCCAAACTGCTGACTGTAAGCATCCAAAAATACAGTTGTAGTTTCACTATGGACAAGTTGTAGTCCGTTAGAAAAGTAGATCATACATACAAAGGTATAAAGAACATTTAAGTCAGTCTCAATGGAAGGCAGTCCTTGAAGAAAACAATGCTCCAAGCAAACTTGCTGAGTAGCACTTTCACTTTAGCCCTTCAGGGGCATGGAAGATTTAGCAGTCTTCTCAGTAGATCCTTCCTCGGCTGCGATTGCCACGTCCTCCCCAGCCTCGGCCTCGTCCACCCCGGAAACCACCTCTTTGCTCTGAAATAAGAGTTGCAACTTTTCAGGCAGGTTTTATACCACCTATACAACTCATACAAGGTGTTATGCTGCATACAGATCCAAACTGAACAGCAGGATCTGGAGGTACTGAAGGGTAACTTCAGTCTCTGAGGCTATGCCTGCTTATGGACCATGAGACTGCTGAGCTATTTTCTGATGGAAAATGGACTCCACTAGTTTTAAAAGGAGGTCAGGAGAATGAGCCCATCTAAATTAAGTGCAGTCTTTCTGCATACTAGTACTGTGATACATAACTGTCCCTGTAATTTAGGACTATATTTGGGCCAATCCATCACCACAGAATTGAAAACTATCTGCCTAGCTCTTCCTCCTGTTCAATAACACAATATTAATCTTGATGTGTCAGTGTGACTTGCTACTAGTGATTTTATAAAACAATGGAAAACCAGAACTTTGTCTTTCTATCTGTCCTTTCCTATCCTTAACGTTACATTATCACCAGCATATTATTCTTTTTTTCTGGGGCTGATATCATCATTCAATTACAAATCCTAGCTAGAGATGGATACCACACAAACTATCTGTAGAAAATATTTCCTTTCTCTTTGTTAAGAACAAATCTGATCACAGCAAAAAAATCCCCAAGAACATAAACCCTAATAGTTTATATAGTTTCTTTGGATTTGTTTGAAAATGTACCAAATCTCCATTTCCCTTTCATGATTTCTCTTCATGTACAGTCTTAAAATGCAGTTTATATTAATCTACAGAGAGAAGTGCATGCTGGCTTTAAAGGCTACAGAAATCAGAAACTGACTGATGAGGCTGAAGCATCTCACTAACAAGAAACAGTAGCAAGCAATAAAACATTTCTGGTTGAAAGCTTCCCAATCTTTAGACCTGCAGGATTACAAGCTTATCTTAAAGGACACAGATGCATCACCTGAAGTCGAGAATAAGAAATTTTCAGATGGCGTTATCTCTTCTCTTTGCTTTATGTATCTGCCAATGCTTTATATTGGTTTTTCAACACGTGGGTGTGGGTGACAATTTGTCATAGCAGAGACTCTTTACTTGCCAGAGGTAGGACCAATGGGCCTACAGGAAAGGGCTGCTGCCATTGCTGGGCCTACTCATCCAGTCCCGTGCTTCACCCAAAAATATGACTCGCAGAAAGGCAGGTTCAGTGTGACTGGGAGCATTCTTGTGCATGCACAATGAACCTGGCAATTCCCAGAACTTCTGGATCAGGTCTGCAGCATCAGCAGTGGCTGTAATAGGAATGCAGCACAGGTCCAGTTGTATAACAGGAGGTGACCCAGCTTGGCCACTTGCTGCACCTGGCCTGTTCAATGGGAAATTGGTGCACTGTGTGTTGTAACAGAGAACACAACTGTTCAATTACTAACTCTAGGTATTAAAACACTACTAAATCTAACTGGCAAATGATATAAGTCATAGGCTGGTAACATTCAAACACTACAATACATCAGCAGCTAGGAAGAGACCATCACAAGTAAAAATGCATGACAGTACAATGTGATCTTCCAAGAACGTGCTATCTATTCGCCCCACCCCAAGACACGACTGGCACTTGCCAACTGTGTAACTCACCGTAAGAGAAACTACCCAGGTTACTGCTGTATTTTCCACTGGGAGGATTATATATTTGCCTGGCATCCCTTTTTGGTCCTGCTGAAGCTTTCTTTGGGGGTGAACTTGAGGTTGTATCTTCACTTGCTCTTTTTTGACTGACAGAAGAAAACAAAAACATATCATTACACTCCTGTTGTGAAAAGTACAGTAATAGTAGTTCAGCCACAAAGATTAACCACTGGAAGCCAGCAGCAGCCAATGATGATGCCCTGAATAACAGTATCTCTAAAGAGCCTCCAGTTGATTCAGTCTTTAGTATCCCTAAGAGCATCTCTCCACAGCCACAGGATGAGTGTTATTTTTGATGTGGCACTTTTAGCTCACATGCTGTCTATATCGTACAGACACAGCTTGGGGAGTTAATTTTTACTGTTTACAAAATAAACTCCACTGTTTTCTTTTATTATATGAAGAACTCTTACCTTGCATCTGCCTTCTGTACTGGTTTCCAGGACAATGTAACTGTACTTTTGTAAGAAGGAGGAATGTGGAAGAGATCCTATGGAGGTAGAATTGGACAGTTTATTCTACAGTTAAAATCATGTTGATTGCTCTTCAAAATTTTACTGAGACTCCAGAAGAACCACTACTTTCCTCTTTCCACCACTACTTTAGTCCCATGGCAGAGGGAGAAGGCAGTAGCTTACTGCCTTATCTGGATGCCTTTACTAGGAAATTCAAGTAGGATTTATCTTAGCAGAATAGTGTCTTACACTGACCAAATACAGAATCAGACTAGTTTGGGTTGGAAGGGATGTTTAAATACCATCTCCTTCAATGACTCTGCAATAAGCAGGGACATCTTCCCTTAGATCAAGTTGCTCAGACCCACATCTAATCCAGCCTTTAATGTTTCAAGGAATGGGGCATCTACAGAGAAAGCACAGGCTTTCTTTCCCTCCCTGTGCACATCAAGCATCTTACAATGAACTACAGTGGCTCCTGTTGGGAGACATCTGATAATCCTATGATGGTACAAGACAGGCTTCTCAATATGGTGGGCCAAGTTTTTGGTTGATTGTTGTGAGTGAAAGTGAGAGTGAAAAAAGAGAGGAAAAGGGGGTTAGACGAAATCAGAATGGTTTCATGGGCTCCAGATGAAAGTCTCTTTCTTCAGCCCACTCTCCTAGGCTTTTTGGAGAAAGGTTCTGTACAGAAAGAAGCTTGCTTTGCCTCCTCCCTCCTCTACATCTCCTTGCACTCTTTGAACTATGCTGTACTCCTCACTGACACTGCAGGGAAGGGAAATGACAAAAAAATCCAGAGATCTCTAAAGAAGCAAGGTGCTCTTTTCCTGGGGACAACTAGTGCTGCAAGAAAGTGTGTCCACACCCTATCCCAAGAGCAGTAGCAGCAAAAGCTAAGCTGCTTGCAGGATCAGCAAGATCCACCCCTTTTCAGAAAAAGTAAACCAGCACCAACTCTGAGCTGGCTACCACCAACTAACACAATATACAATAACACAATACAACTTGGTTTAAATCTATTCCTTTCTTCTGCATAGGTTACTCTGCTGTGGGAATTTAGTCCTTCATAATGTGAGGACTTACCTTGATTAAAACATTAATGTTATTGGTTATTTTCAAGGCAACCACTTTAATCTTGTTCTGTAAAAAAAAAAACAGACACCACTGAGCATCTAGTAGCTTTATGCCAACCTCATTTCATGAAGTCATAACATTAAACTGACTGCTCTTTCTAGCAAATTGCTATAGTAAAAGTGATAGTGAAAGGTGTGTACACTTCTAAGTTTTTATCACAGTCGTTTTTAAGGTTCTTAGTAGTAGTTAAGGTTCTTAGTAGTTTTACACTAACTAGTTGCTTTTAATGTTCCAGTGTAGTTACCACTGGTTTTTTTTTTTGGCTCAACAAATGAAAATTTCCCCTTCAAAACAAAGCACAGAGCACAATTAAACCAAATACATGTGGCTGCAGAGAGCAGCTAACAGTCAAAACTAGATCATCTTCGCTTGCAAAACGTAGCATAAGGTAACATGCACTTGCAACAATGTTAGCACTACTATTCTCTTAATCTATTTGCATACTTAAGACTGACTGCAGCATATTAATATGTGCCAATGGCTCTTTCAGTAGGCTCAATTAGAAAAATCACAATTCCCAAACAATTCTTACCTCCTCTGTTTTCAAAGCCTCTCCTGTTTTTCCTTGAAGTGCCAGACGAAGCTGTCGAATGTACACCTGCAACCCTCGAGCAAAATACTGTAGCCTAAAACATTTAAAACCAATCCCTTAGTAAAATTTACACAGTCTTGTAGAAATAAAAGCATAAGCCAAGGGTAGCTGTAATTTTGTTTCTTCCTCTTTAGAAAAATGTTCAAAGTCTTCCATAATCTGATTTGTGCTTCTTTAGCATCCAGACAATAATTCACACTTTCACACAGTCAGAGAATTATAAAGATTAGAAGAGACCTACAGGATCAGCTAGTCCAACTGTCACACCTAAACCATACCCCATGTGCCACATCCAGATGCTTCTTGAACACTTCCCCAGACAGTGATTCCACTACCTCCCCGGGCAACTTACTCCAGTGCCCAACAACTCTTTCAGGAAACCTTTTTTCTCTACTATGTAATCTGACCCTTTCCTGGTGCAATATAAGGCCATTTCCTTGTCCGTTCAGTTGAGACATGACAGAAGAGACTGACCCGCACCTCACTACAACCTCCAGTCAGGCTGTCATAGAGGGCAATGAGATCTCCCCTGAGCCTCCTTTTCTCCAGACTCAAACAGCCACTACTCCCTCATCCACTCCTCACAAGACTAGTGCTCCAGACCCTTTCCCAGCGCCACTGCCCTTCTCTGGACACACTCCAGCACCTCAGTGTCCTTTTTGAAGTGACGGTCCCAAAACTGGACATAGCATTCAAGGTGAGGCCTCAACAGTGCCGAGTACAGGGGACAGTACACTGTCCTGGTCCTGCTGGCCACGTTATCCTTGATACAGGTCTGCCATTGGCCTCCTTGGCCACCTGGGCACACTGCTGGCTCATACCCAGCTGGCTGTCAACCAGCACCCCCAAGCCCCTTTCTACTGATCAGCTCTCAAGCCACTCCGGCCCAAGGCTGCAGTGCCACATGGGGTTGTTGTGACCCAACTGCAGGACCCAGCACTCCACCTTATTAAATCTCAAGCAGTTGTCCTCAGCCCATTGATTCAGCCTGTCCAAAACCCTCTGCAGACCTTTCCTACCTTTCAGCTGATCAACACTCCCACACAACTTGGTGTTGCCCCACACCAGCTTACTGAGGATGCAGCCAATCTCTTCACTCAAATCACTGATAAAGATGTTGAACAGGACGGGGCCCAGTACTGAGCCTGAGAAACTCCACTAACACTTTTTAACAAACACCTTGCAACAGAACACAAGCACTTGTCTCTAAATCGTTACCTGATTTTGAAGTCTTTCAATTTCTCTGCATTCAGTTTGGCTGTGAGGAAGTCTGGAAGTTTGCGACCCAGCTGATGGAAGCTGTACAACAAACACTCCACATAACTGAATTGCAACTTGGGCTCTTCATTGCCAGCATTTTCCCCATTTTCTGCTTCCTCGGGAGGAAGGGGCATATACTCCTGGAGAACAGAAAAGAAAACAAATGCATGAGACATTTATGCTGACTGACTGCTCTTTCACAGTGGTGGAATTGGATGGTTTATCTGTGCTGACAATTTGAGAAGTATCCACCATTTGTATACTAACAGATGAACTATGGAATAAAGTCCTGGTGCAGGTGGTTTGCCTACACTTCTGTGACTCAACTCAGAGGAAATACTATGGCAGCACTACTACCACAGGAAGCAACAATGTACTGCACTAATTCTTCTGAAATTGTGCTGAATTTGCTTAGAATTGTCAGTGCAGATACAGTGTTTAATGAGATCAACATGAGTCTCTCATGGCTATAAAATTTAAAAAGAAGAAACACACATTGAGTTTACTGGATTAAAAATATTCTTCAGGTAACAGCTCTCTATCTACAGAGGCTTTACATTGCAAAATTATGTTCAACCTTATATTAGTGGACAGGACTATCTCAGAAATAGCCACTTCAGAAAAAGGATAAAGAGATGAAGACACAAAAATAACTTGTTTCAATGAAAACAATTTCTTAGTGTTTTCCATGAATAAAAATTGAATTAGTCTTACCAGTAATTTATCAAACAGCTTCTTCAAATTTGATTCAAGCTTTTCCATATCACCACAAAATGAACTCATTTCAGCAAGAAGCTTCAAAACCTACACGTAAGGATAGTCAGGTTTTTGTGTGTTAACTGAAAGTACACAAGTTTAACATTCAACCTACAATCAATTTTCACATCCCTATGGCTGGCACAGTAGAGGCCAGCTATCACAACAAACCCCCCTTGCAAACAGTAGGAAGGAATACAAGGAAGAACATGCCTAATTTGCTTTCCTGTCCGTAAAGAGAAACACAGGTTTGTGTGTCTAATCCCAACAAGCATTAGTCAACAAGTAAACACAACTTCATCTCCCTCATCTCTAGCACAGCTCACCTTCAAGTGAGAGCCACAGGGATCTAACTGAAGCTGTAGCACTGATTAATGTAAACAAAATTACAGACATTAAGCCACTCCCTTAGGAGGCTAAATTAACACAAACTATGCAACTATCATTTCAGTAAATGCTATGTGCTTAAAAAAAATGAGAGTAATATAAAAATGATTACACTGATCTACTTAGTCTACCTTGCTTCAAAAGCTTGCATCAGATGACACATGCTTTAAAAGGCAATGCTCAGTCATGCCTCAGTAGAGCAAATGTTTTTTCTAGTGAAGCTAGAAAAGCAGCATGCTACTTTTCCTACAAGCCAAGAAATGAAAACTACTTGAGGAAAGAAATTGTGATTTTTAAAACAGCTGTCTTTATCTAGGATGGTTATTTCTCACTATTTGTAAGACATTTTAGCTTTGGCTTACCTCTAACTGGATATCAAGACCCTCCACTAGAGTAGTCAAAGAGCTGAGGTTTGGCAGAACATGCTCACAGAAATAAGTAACAAATTTTGTGGAATGAACATTTTTCTGAAAACAAACAAACAAACAAGCCATCACACATTATTCATGTCACTCTTGAGTCTGAAGAAGCTAAAGGTTTTTCTCCTGTCACCCTTCCACCCCTTTAAATGCCTGCTTCACTGCTGTACCTTAAAGCTTTATTCAATTTCTCTCTTATTCCTAAGACACAGACCTTCTTGCAGGTAACCTAAATTCAGAGGCTGTCCACAACAGCAGCTGAAAAGATTTCTTGCAACCCAAGAATAGGCCCTTCAGTGCTGCAATTGCCTGGCACAAGACTTAAAATAATCAAATTCATACAAAGTAATGCGAGAATCTTGTAATAATTCACTGTAACATCTTGAATTTGAAAAGAGAAGAGAAAAACACAGGGTATCTTTGCATTTGGAGGCTTTAAGGATGTTTTCCAACGTTTGGATACATTAGAGGTTAAAGGTGGAGAAATACTTCTTTTTGATCTTTCAAATATAATCATTGGGAACACCAAAGCCAAGCTGCAGCCATTAACTTTGCTGAGTACTTGTGATGTCAAGCAAACAAATACCTACTGAGAACAATGGCACTGCCTGCCGAGTGCACTGCAGAAGTCTGTCCACACAGTCCGTATCTGATGGATTGAACGTTTGCTCCAGGTCAGCCTGTTCGGCTACCAGCTCCACCAGTTGTTGCCTCCCACTGACTGTCTGTAAGCTTTTTAATCCAGACAGTATTTTCATGAACAGAACAAATTCCTCACCCGTCACATCTTCCAGAACCTTAACAGAAAAACAGAGAACATATTCCTTTGGCGGTAATTTGCAAACCTCCAAGTCAAACCTACTGGATTTGAAAAGGTAAAGTATAAAAATATTTAGCATTTAAATTTAGCATTTAGTTATTTAAAAACACAAGTCTGAAGAACACATGAAAACATTCAGTATAATTGAATGCACCTTCAAATTAAAGCAACTGTCATCAAGTTGTGCATAGGAAACAGGCTTTTTAAACTCTAAACTTAAGAACAAACTCCTATCTAATGAAAATCAAACACTTCAGGCAGAATAAATGTAAACAAGTATCTATTAATTACTGGTTGTTTTAAAACACTTTGCATCTTTCTCAGCTTGGGGAATACATGGAAATCTCATAAGATTCCACAAAGTTCTGCACCTGGGATGAACCAACTTCCCTGCATGAGCACATGTAGGGGCTAGGGAGCTGCTCTGCTGGGAAGACTGAGAGTTCTGGGGGACAGCAGGCTAAACATAAGTGATAGCACCATTCCTTGGGTGACAAGCAGTGTTCTGGGCTAAGGACAAGAGCACAGACTAAGGGAAACAAAGGGATGGAGGATTGACAGGTCCTCGCCTGGGCCCTCATCTGACCCAATCTGGAATACTGCATTTAGTGTTGGGCTTTCCTGTATGAGGAAGTGCTTGATAAGCTTTAGGAAGGCAAACCAACAAGGTGATCTCTGTCTAGAGCACATGAGCTGTGAGGAGAACCTAAACCAATCAGGCTTTTCAGTCCAAGGGAAGAGAGCTGTATGTGGGTGCAGCAAATTAACGAATCTCCAGAGCAAGACACCACCCACAGCAGCCAGGCTCTTTGATAAGGTGGACACGGTCAGAATGAAACAATGACACAACATTAAAATGGGAGGTTTCAACTGGATAGAGGGAAAAAAAATTCTGTTGAGGATGACTGAACGTTGAAGCTGGTTGACCAAAGTATAGGAACTCTCCTTCATTCGAGGTTTTCAAAATCCAACTGGAAAAAGCACCAAGAAGTCTGAGCAGAATTCAGCTGAGCACGATTCACTGAGCTGATCAATCTCTCAAAAACCCTTCCCAATGTGAATGATTGGGTCCAATTCTAATCAAAAGTCACTCTTATAAAATTTGAAGAGCCATGATTTTAACACTACCACCAAATATGCTGAAAACTTTGGAGTGTATCAGAATAGGTAAGTACAAGATCACGTTTGCACAATGCTCAAACAGATCTCCAAAGCAACACCAATGATAAGGGATGGTTGAACAATACTTGAGTTTGAACTGAAATCAGACACTCACCTTCTTTGATTCAGTCAATATGAACTCTTCCACCTCTTTTGTCATCACTTCCTCTGGTAAGGTTTTCAGTTTTGTAGAGAGGAACTTAATGGCTCTCTCTCTCACAATATCCTCTCCCTGAAGAATTTGACTGAATAATCCTCCCAAAGTCCCTGAATGGAGAATAAATCAGGTAACATAAATTATTTTAGAAGTTATGACCAGGACCTTTTATGCAGAAGGAAGAAGTTCCCTCTTTTAAGATTCCATTACATATTTTAAAATAACTGCTATACTAATTTTTTTTTTTTAAATTACAATTTTCATGTATCTTGACATAAAAATCCACACTCTTTTATTAGTCTGCATAATTCAGATCCACACTTATTAAGTTCAGTACTGTTTGCAAAAGCAAACAATTAGTGTGTGTCTCACTTTTGCACTGTACTAAGAAGACACAAAATGGAGTCCTGGTCTCATCCTACTACAGACTGGGAAATATTAATAAAAGCCATGTATAGAAAAACGTGTCCTTTACCTTTAGCATCCATCTTAAATATACTGAGCAAGGCATTGTTCACCAAATTGAATTCTGCAGAATCATCTGGAAAGAGAAAAAAAAAATTAATGTACATACACTTGAAATGGAAAGATAGGAGCAGAAAAACAAAGGCTACTAATACTGCACAAGAAATATTTTGTCCTCAGCATTTAGTTATAAATAACATAACCCGTATTTTTAAAAACTATTAGACTGAGGAAGTTCAAAGCCATGATTATGGAAGTTGGAAGCAGAAAAAAAAAACAAACCTATTTGTCATTTTAGTCTCCCTGCCAGAACTAAACCTTAAAACTTGATCAGACTGAAAACTTGAAGGGAAGTTATTAATCTTTATATTTAGTTATTTTAATAAACAAGCTAACTTTTGCTTTATAAATGTAAAATACAAAGTTATTTATTTTTAAACTCTTTAATTAATCTGCAGTATTTCTATGTGACAGGAACTATTTTTCTCTTGAACTGAGAAATGTGTAAATCTTAAAAAACACAAACCAAAACATATCTTCCGAGAAGCCCAGAATCTTAACCATGCAGTTTTAACAGAAGTTTGAACACTTAATGTTTAGCACTTTATACCTTACTGAGACTAGACATGTATTAAATTCTGAATTTCCCCCCAAAATACTTATTTTGCACCAAAAATGCAACTGTATGGAGCAAAATGCCCTCAGATTTTTTCAGGTTCTAGAAACTGGATCATAAATTCAGTAACTCATTTACAGAAAGCAATTTGCTGCACTCCATAACTGGAAGATTCTCCTCCTTGCCTTTTTCTACAGATGCTTTCAGAGAACTTGGATGAAAAAAATTTGTTTTATTTAAAAGAAAGATTTTCAGTTTAGATTAGAATAATTAGTGATCTTTCAGCAAAAGCAGCAGCCTAACAGTACAGCAAATATAAAGCAGGAGAAAAAGAACACAAGACGGACATGAATAGCAAGGGCATAAATGATGAATCAATAGAAAACGTTTTACAGAACCAAAACTGTCTCTACATTTAGGTGTGCCATGAAGAGATCAGCCAGGATGTGTCTCCTACCTGACTGCAGAAGCTGGGTCAGTATATCTGCTACCCGAGGAAGATTATCTCCAGTGGCAAACTGGGGCAATTCCTTGATTGCTTGTCGCCGGATCTGTTGGAATTGTAAATAATGTACAAATTAAAAAATCTTAAAAATTTCAGGAATTACATAACACCCCAAATTCCCCTATATTGATAAAATAATATATTTTTCTTAGATCTAGGCAGCCCTGGAAAAAAATTCAAACAGCGCTTCTGTTCACAAAGTCATTCATATGCTCAACAAAATATAGGCTGGAATGTGCATTATTAAGGAGTTTGATTTGCTAACAGGAAGCACAGTTCTACAGTTGTGCATATGGCAGGGATAAACTCTAGGGTTTGTTCCCAGCACTGAAAAAATCCTTGAATGATCTGTCCGAATCCCTTAAGACCTGATAAACAGAGATGCTTCAAAGGTACAACTTCTACGAGCACCACAGAAGCAGCACGAAGCATCTCAAGAAGCTAAGTCAGAAACACATCCCTGTGGTTCTCAGGTGCAAACAAGATTGTGTCTCCCAGCAGTATTTATCAGAGTCAATTACCACAAAGTGCTTTTTGATAGGAAAACACAGAAATGCGATTCAAATAAACTGTAAGTATTTTTCTACAGAGCTATTCTTTTGATCAGTGCTGGGAGCGAAAAAAAGATAAATGAAAACTGATGCATCTTCCCAAACCATCACACAATGAGTTAAATGAAAGAACACCATTAAATTTATGTTTTCCAAAGACCAACCCTCTTCTCCCAAGAGACACAGTCCATTAAACAAAAAGAGAAAACAACAGCAAAATATAAACTCAAAGTATCAACTTGCTATAAGGTTCTTATTCTTACAGAAACATCTTCATCCTCACAGAGGTCCAACTGGGCATTGATAGCTGAGTCAGCTAGCTCAGGAAAATGCTTGAAGAACTTAGGAATAAACTGGGCTGCAAGTCTCTTCTCCTTGGCACCTCCTTTCACACCATCCAAGATCACCTGGTAGGCATCCTTATGCTGAAAGAATAAAATCAGAACACATAAATGGAAAAATCCTGGGTTCTTTTCAAGACAAGGAAGGACTTTTTCCTCCCGTTCTCTTAAACTATTTAAGTGAACCATATACAAGCTTCTTACAAAGGAACATATTTTTCTTTTGGACTGATATAGCCATGTCAATTTGGTAATATTTGCCTCTGTTGCCTGGCTTTTACTGTTATTCTGGCTCCTGTCTGTTCAAGTGTGTACCACTGCAGCTGCTGGCCCTAAGGGTAACACCTCTTACACACTGTGATTAGATTAGTGCAAGGAATTCTGTGATCACTGCCATCGAACTTGGCCAGTTTTTCTAGGAGTTTCTGCCTTTTGTATGCTCATGTATTGTCTCTGAAGTAGAGATTACCTTTCCCAGTAACTGTGCCACTGCAGTGGATCACGAATTCTTGTTAACATAATGGTGCTAAAGTATCTCTGCCATCTATTCAGGTAGTTAACTTCACCAGGAATCTCTGGTATCTGTGCAGGTAGTCAATCTGGGATGAAATACAGTGCTCGGGAGAACTGTTAAGGGAAACTAGATTAAAAAAAAAAATCCCAGAAACCTCCAGTATCAAATACAGAAATATATATTCTAAGTATAAGAATAAACACTTCAGCAACAGTAATATTCTCTAGCTCCTCCAACTAGAATCACACAGGTGCTTCTGATTCTGTGCCTACAGGACTGAAACTTTAACTGAAGTCTTTGTTGTGGTTGGCTGTGTGTTTGTGAAATAAAAGTCAGCATTATTAGGATACTAGCAGAAATCAGGACCTTCTAAGATTAATTTTCCTCATGGTTGTGAAAAAAAAATGCTTAAAACAGCTTATCCTACTTTGAGCAGCAACTCTGACAGCATAGGACACTTCTCTTTGCTTTATTTAACATTACATTTCCCAGAAGCACGTATGTCATCACCACTGCTCTGCATGGAAGCTGTCCCACAGCAAATACAGATACTAATTTACAAAGCAGCAGACTGCATTAATGCCCTCAAAAGCAAGCTGCATTTTAAAATTTAGTGCCCATGCTCCTGTAGCACTCTCTACAGCTTGTTGATAGCTCTGTGTTGCCAGAATCTGAACTGGAGTGGGATACTGATCTGGATGAAAAAGAAGCAGTGAAAGAATCAGTTGCCTTTCAGTTGAACCATATCACCACCCAGCTCACTGTGTAGCTGGGCCAATGCAGTGCACTCAGCAGCAGCAAGGGCAGGAATGAGCCAGCACAAACTAGCACTGAAAACACACATCATTACAGACAGGGGTTCTCAGGCTGCACGTTTACAAGTTCTGTTGTAGAACACATAACATAAAACTTAACACCTATGAAAAAGCATCCATGCAGCAATGGAACAGGGAGCCTGTGCTCACTGCATTTGTGTTCCTGCTTGCTAATTGCTCCTACCATGCAGGCAAAATACAGTTCAGGCAGGACTTTGTTTTACCTGTACCTGGCAGCATGGAATGCTCTAGAAAAACCACAGGGAACTACAGAAAGCAGTGTGATCCTTCTATTTTGTGCACTCCCTTCTCATCTGTAACAAAGGAACGCCCTAAGCTGGAGACAGTGCCCAGACCTTTGTTTTTAATAACTGTTAATTGACCAACCATCCATTAACTTCTCTAGGTTAGTTCTTGAGACAATTCATACCCTCCAGTGCCCTGTGACAAGTTTCGCAATGAGTTATGATGAAATGTTTGTCTTCCTCTTTTTTTTCCAGCCAGCTTCCTAGCAGGTTTTTTCAACTTGCCACCTTCTTTCCACTTGTGGACACCTCCTACCCGAGCCCCTTTCTCAACTGGAACACTCTTTTACAAGCTCAGTACTTCCAGTCCTTTAAACTACTTCTCTTGATGTTATAACTTCTGGTAGTCTCCATGCCCATGCCCAATGTTTGTTTATTTGAGACAGGGTGACCATGACTTTTTGCAGTAAGAGATCACACTCAGAATGTTGTTAAGAGATAATAAAGCACTAAGTGGGATAAAACTGATGAACAAGGAACAATTACTCATGGCTTCTCAGAATGAAAGAAATTGGAGCCACCAAGCAAGATTATGAAATGACAAATTCAAAAAGGTAACTCCTTCATAAAGGTTAGCGAAATAATGAAACATTTTAGTGCAGAACCTTTATATACCAGAAGCACATTCAGGTCAACAAAGCATCACAGAAGTTCACCGAAGAATGTAACAAGCTCTGCTTGTTACAGAGACACTTCCTCTGGCTCTGGGAACCCAAAAGCTGGAGAGCGGCAAAGCTGGGAGAGTGTTTTAGGAATCCCCATTCTATATTTACCCTCGGAAGTTCTTACACACCCACCTGTCACAGGCTGCATTTCTTAACCATGCTGGAGTGTGTTCTACCTAAGATAGCCATTCCTTCCTCACAAAAGCCACTCACAACAATCAAAGGGAGATGAACCGTGCATTTCTGAAGTGGCAAGGTAACAGAATGTTATACTCTGCTCCTCTCCCTCTAGTTCCCTACATTTTATTTGCACTCTGTTTCTGGTTCTGAGGTGATGTTTTTGTCTCACTCTCTGCAAGGATACTTTGTTACCCTAAGGCAAAAGCACACAAGCAAAGTGAACAGACCTGAATTAAAATGAAAAAAAACTTCAACACCCCCCTGTCTCCAAACAACCACCAAATTATTTGTTGTTTTAAAGAACTACCTAAGTGACGTCATATAGCAGCATTCTCGTTTAGTTTAAAATCCATAGTTAGACAGAGATATGGCAAAACTACTTTCCTACTTACTGACATTACAACCAAAAGAAAAAGTATCTTCTGCTTTTTCAGGGGGCCATTTGGGAAAATGAGAGATTAATACAATTCCAAAACTAGTTGTAACTAACCGTAATATTTTCTATGGGTAATATTCTAGGTCATCCTCTTTTCTTGAGTAATTAAGTAACGATATAAACAAATGGCAGATCTTGCCAAGATTTTACAGAAAAAAATCTTCTCCAGTCATGAGGGTCGACCTTACGTTCTTGCCTCAAGGAACAAAAAAACCAAAGGGCTACGGGCAGCTTTCAAACCTTAACAGACTTCACCTTTCCTGAGCAAGCCTTTTAGCAAGATAGCCTGCCAGACGCCCTCCAGATCTGCAAGTGCGCTGCATCTGCAAGTGCGGTGTCCAAGACTTTAAGGCCTGAATTCGCCAAGCGAAACTCCCGCCTCCTTGCAAAAAACAGCCCGACTCTAGCTAAGAACCGGTTAATATCCACGATGCAGCATTTAGAGGAGAGTTGCCGACACGACGCGGATGCTGCAAAAGCGACCGGAGCTGCTGCGGTCCTTGCAGAGCCGCGGGCGCGCCGCTCATTTCCACCCGCCCCGCGCCGCCGCGGGCCTGAGGAAACCCACCCCGAGCACAGCCCCGGCGGTTCGCCGGCTCTGCGGCGAGGCGAGCAGCCCCTCTGACGGCACCCCGGCCCGCCCGCCCCGCCTCGGCCCGGAACTCCCCGCGGCGGCGCTACGAAAGCCCGAGGCCTAGCGAGGCCTTGCAGGCCGCAGCCACACCGCACCTGGCCCGCCGTCTCCGTGGCGTCCGCCAGGATGCCATAGTTGCGGTAGAGCTCCTCCACGGTGGG
>VYXF01006667.1:114049-243259 GCA_013397295.1 Polioptila caerulea
CCCCCCCCCGGCCTTTCTTCACACTCCTTCCCTTGACTGATACAACTACAACGGAAGATGCTCGGGAGGTGCCTCCTAGCACGAGATGGGGACTGCTTTCCTGTGATTTGGTGACTTGCATCTTTTCCTGCAGAGGAAGATACTCCCTAATTCCAGAAAGTGGAGTGTCTGCAACTCATGCTAGTGAAGGCAACATGTGTTCATTAGGCTCTAATCACCAAATACAAATTGTGGCAAAAGTTTTGAGGCTGTAGCAGTGACTTCTCCTCATATCTCGATATGCTTTAGCATCCTTGCAAATTTCACAGGCGCTTAAAATGAAAGAGGGTTCCCCTTATGTGAATCTGAGGCTGAGCTAAGCAAAGTGCTGGATCTTTCTTCAATATCTTTAAATATCTTGAAGGATACTGTGGGAGGCATTTGAAGCTCCAGCCTGTCTCCAGAGTCCGTGCTGGTATACCACATGCAGCAGGAATGTGCAGCAGTATCAATCATTTATCTTGTTCCATTTTTCCTCTATCCTGTGTTTCAGCCAGTGGCAGTAGTGACAGCATCAGTTGCCTTTCTCCCCTTCCTTGAATTGAGGCCCAGTGCCTTTACCTGTCCACCAGTGGATTTGTGTCATTCCTGCACACTGACGGGGTCTGAGGGTGTGGAAGCTTGTGGCTGCTGTCAGATCCAAGAGATCTCTAAACACATCCTGCCCCTTGGTGTGCTTGTGGCCATCGCATTTACCCCAAGTAATCTTAAAAGAATATGCTGGGTAATCTTAGAAGAGGGAACAAAATGTAACATGAAAAAAGAAATATTTTTAATGTAACAAAAGAGCTGCATTCTTAGGAGAACCCTCGCATTTTCTAGGAAGGGAGAGCTTCCTCAGGCAGCCTGGCAGATATTAAGAGATGTCAATCTCTTGTCCTCCAGCAGTTTCCAGGCAGCATTGCATCTGAATGCAGATTTTAAAATTCACTATGATCATCTTTATCAGCATTACCATGGCAAGCTTTTACATCTTGGCCAGAAAGGAGGAAAGATGAACATCTCATTAAGCTGCCTTTTACTCTCCCCTGCTGAAGTGTTTATAGAGATGGAGCTGCCTGGTTATCTCCTTTTCTTGCTTTTTTCCCTCAAGAACACTCTACCAAACTGTGATTATGTTCCATAGCAATCATGGGTAAATATGTAGCATTTGTGTATATGTATGACAGTTGTGGAGATAAAAAGCAGTAAGCATGAATGAGAAGGGTTGTGAGAGGGGCTGAGTACCTTCTGGGAAAGTCTGGTCCTGCATTCCATAGCAGAGCAGAAGGGGTGCTTCAGACGCTGGAGAGTGATGGGAGATGAACTCCAGTGCTGGACTTTGGCTGCATGGCAGGGAGATTAGCTGGTACGGTGGGATGGTAAGCAACTTCAAAATACTATGATAGCATTATATATTTTGTTACAACTAACTATTTTAATTACTTCGTTATAACATCTATTATAGGCCTGGAATTATACTTTTCTACTTTCTGTAGCAGTGATACATTCAGCTGTTCTCATTGTCTTTCTAACAGAGAACGCACAAAATGAAAAGGGGTATTCAGAGCCACATAAAAAAAAATGTTTTCTCTGAAGTTTGTTCTGCTTCTGTCCTTTGATCCTGGAATTTTATTTCCTCTACTACTTCCTTGTTTCTTTGCATCATTCATTTATTTTTTTCTCTCCTTACAACAATTTCCACTTTCTAGTCTTTAGTTTTCACCTATTTATGAAATATATATAATATTTTCTATAATGAACCTGTGTAAAATTAATCACTGCTAGTGTTAGCTTTTATATGTAAGGAAAATAAATGACGAGCTGATGGTGTTACATGTTTTGAAGAAATTGTTTGAAATTATTTTTCAAAGTTAGTCATGGATCTCTTTGTTAAGTTTGAAAATGCATCTTCGGAAACTCGGAAGCTTGAAATGCACATTTGAGAATGACACACAGCTTTTTCAGACACTGCAGTGCAAGTCTCATAGTTTCATAAAATTGGGTTAATCTGGCCATCAGTCAGCATTTTTCTCTTTCTTTTCTTCTCAGTCTCTGCAAACCCAAGCATGTGGAGATAACCCTGTGGTAATTTGATAGTAAAGCGGTATCGTTATACATTTAATTCCCATTCCTGTGCACTGCCCATAAATCAAGTACTCTGGAATCACTGCAGGTTGTCAAGAGGAAAATTATTTACTTGTGAAATTAATGAAGGTTTCTGTTTTTCTCAGAGGAAAAAAATTATGATTCCTATCCCACAAATGCCCTGGTCTTTGGTGGAGAACTGGCTTCAGGTAAAACCCATAGATGGGGCAAGAAAAGACTTGTATCATGACAGAAGGAGAAAACATGCTTAATGAAAACTTCGCACTGGAACAGTGGTCTAGTCCCACGAACCAAACCTGGAAGGTTTCTGTGAACAATAAAGTGACTGAAATAGGGTCCGTTTGTTGGCTTATGCTGGATGGGCAATTGACCCTGAATTCTTCTAATCTCACTTTTTAGCACTGGCCTTGAGCCACTAACAGAGGTTTTACATGTGAAGTGGTACAGCAATTACCCCATCCATCCCAAAAACCTGTGCAGAGTTTTTCAGAAAATGGTGTCCAGATATCACAGGGGAATACAATGAGTGCATAACTGGGTTCACAGATGACATAAAGCCTTTTATTGGCACACACTAGAGGTATCCTGCATGGCCAGAAGCGCCTCGCTGCTGCCTTCAGACAAGCGCAGATTTCCCGCTGGTTCCTTCCCGTGTGATCGGCTTTTCTCGCGCCATTTCTCCCCGGCGGGGCGCGGGGCTTTTCCCGCCGGGCGCTCGGCCGCGCTCCCAGGCCGTGCCGGCAGGCGGCGCTCGGCCCCCGCGGAGGAGCCTTGTGGCGCTGCTTCCCTGCGGCGCCGCGGGGCCCTCGGCAAAAGCCTCACGCCTGCTCTGTTCCCAGTCACATCTCCACATTCTGCCGGGAAAAAGGGATTAGAGAAATAGAGACGGGTTTTTCTTCCCCCTGCATTTTTCTCCCAGGCTGCTGCCTTTTTACGTAGTCTGCTTGTACTCCTCTCACCGCTTACCCTGCCGTAGTGTGTAGGAAATGTAGAACATCCTTTTAAATGGTTTGTGGATGTGTTAGCAATGCTTCTCTCTTCTACAATTCGGAAGTTCCCCGACAAAGTGTGTGCCGTGCGCATTAACTGCAGTCAATCAGCGCTCTTGTTTGGAGACCACAATGCTGCGTGTCTTTCCATACGGGTAAGGCTGGGTAAAGCTTGAAAACCCAGCCCCCTTCAGTCTTTGATTGTCTTGTTTGTGTGGAACACTCATACAGCAATATTAGAGACAAAACATCTTGAAGAGTAAGAAAATGGGACTGTGAAATATGATATTTGGCAAGAAGGCTTAAAAGCAGACATAACATCCGTGAATTGTTTAGGTCAAAGAGCATCCATGGAAGAGGGACAGATGACTGGTTTATACTGAGTTTATTCTACTTCTACTGAAAAGTTCCACATATATATAATGGTGGCTAGGGCAAATTAATAGGACAGAGAATGGGTACTCCATCCTTTGTTGAAAAGACATAAAATGATTGGGATGTTACTTTTCTACAGGCTGAAGTTTGGATGCATTGTGTCTCTCTGCTGTGATGATCATCAATGGCCTGCCATACCATGATTCCTACCTCCTGGGACATTTCAGTGTGAAGCTGCTGCTTCTCTGGGCTCAGGACAGATTTCATATCTGAATCTTGCCTTCAAGCTTTTGTATTTTCATGCTGCCAGTTCACAGTCCTCCACAACATCCTTCTCTTCAGAGTGGAGAGTGATGGATTTGATGGGTGGACTGCTAGATGGATTAGGAATTGCTTGGATGATTGCCTCCAGAAGGTAGTGGTCAATGGCTCAGAGTCCCAATGGGCATCGGTGAAGTGTGGTGCTCCACAGGGGTCTGTGTTAGGAGAAGTGTTATTTATTATCTGCATTAATGACATAGAAGATGGGATCAAGAGCACTCTCAGCAGGTGACATCAAGCTGAGTGGTGCAGTTGACACACATGAAGGGCAGGATGCCACCCAAAGGGAGCTGTACAAACTTGAGATGTGGGCTCATGGGAATATCATGAGGTTTGATAAGATTGAATGCAAGGTGCTGGACCTAGATTGGGGCACTCCACAGTATCAGAACAGGCTGGGGCATGAACAGATCAAGAGTAGCCCGACTGAGAAGGGGGTGCTGGCAGGATAGGAAGATGGACATGACCTGTCTGTGTGCACTCACAGCCCAGAAAGCCAAACATATNCAGGATAGAAAGATGGACATGACCTGCCTATGTGCACTCACAGCACAAAAAGCCAAACATATCCTGAGCTGCATCCAAAGCAGGGCCAGGGAGGGGATTCTGCCCCTCTGCTCTGCTCTAGTGAGACCTCACCTGGAGCTCCGAGGTCCTCAGCACAGGAAGGACATTGACCTATTGGAGTAAGCCCAGAGCAGGGTTACCAAGCTGGTCAGAAGTTTGAAGCATGTGTCTTGTGAGGGAAGACTGAGAGGGCTGTCATTGTTCAGCATGGAAAAGAGAAGGCTTTGGGGTGAGATAATTGCAGCCTTAGAGTGAGTACCTGTAGGGAACTTACAGGAAAGATGGAGCAAGAGCTTACAAAAGTGTGTAGTGACAAAACAAGGGTGAACAGAGTTCATATTGAAATAGTATAAGTTTAGATTAGATATTAGGAAAAAATTCTTAACCATGAGGGTGATGAGGTACTGGAACAGGTTGCTCAGGGATGTTGATCCCCCATCCCTGGAAGTGTTCAAGGCCAGGTTGGATGGGGCTCTGAGCAACCTGTCTGCCTAAAGGGGGGTTGGAACTAGATGATCTTCAAGGTCTCCTTCCAACCCATCCTATGACTCTATGAAATTCCCCACCACTTGCCTCTTGCTTGATGAATTCAGCCATGGATGCTGACCCAGCTCCCCACACTGAGCAGCTTGACATCCTGTACCTTCCACTGCTCCTGAGGCTGCTGCTGGTGAGACAGCTGTTGCCACTGCTTCTGAAAACACGTGAGAGCTGCTCTGCAGCACAGTGACAGATTGGAAGTGCTAAAGCCACATGGCAGCAAGCTGTGAAAACTTTTCCACAGCTTCTGTGTATTTGCAGTGGCATTTGCAATGGCATGGAGCACTGTTTTCATCTGTGCTGGCTGATAAGAATATGAAAATGACAGTGGCTACATAGAAGGAGCTAGACGGTGACAAAAGAGACAGGAGAATTTTGAGGACTGAGGTTTGTTTTTAGTTGGTTCTGGCAATGTTATCCAGACATTCATTTCATCCAGAGTGTGGATGAAATACCTGGAATACTTTTTTTTTACGCTCAAGTAGCACTTAATAATGGTCTGTGCCACCTGGATGACGCGCTGTGGGCTGCAGCAAGCTGTGTAAACATGGCTATGGAAACCACAGTGTGCAACATTTGCTGTGCTCCAAGTCATAGTTGAAATAGGATCTCTAAGCAGATGATTCTTTTCGACTTGAAACTTGACTAGATTAGAATAAAATAGTATTCCTGCAGCACTTTGAGCTACTCTAATGTGAATAATCATCCTAAGTAGATGCAGGCCTTTGTTATAATGGGAAAATATTTGATGGCAAGTTGAATCTCCAATTACTCTGAAAAAGAAGCAAAATATTCTTTTTCTCATCTCCCATTTCTTGAACTAGAGAAATTAGACTGCCAAAGAGTTGGTTTTTTTTGTTTGTTTTTTTTTTCTGGCATGGCTCTAAGGCTTCTGTTGTCATGGGGATGTCAATTAATGGGGTTGTTTTTTATGTTCTTAACCTAGCTGTGCCAACCAAGCTTTTGCATGCACTCCAGGTCTTACACCAACCTGAAAACTCATAATAATAGGAACCTGGCCTTCTGTTTAACAAATTCTCTTCTGAAGACTTTACTGTGTGCTTTAATGTTTTTTTCTCCTCAATACCATACTTTATTAAGTAAATGAATGTACAGGCATGTATTGCTTACATACAAATTGGAGGATGTCATAAACATGGGTTTTGTTAATGCACACAGATATAAGTAATCTGAACTTTATTGGCATGTCTGGCTGCTTGCAGGTCCTGCAGGTGTGGGTTGTAAGGTGCAAGCTGTTCCTGTGCTTTGTATGATCTGCAAAGACACTCATATAACATAATGCACAAAATACGCTCATATGCACAACATCTGGCATGTCTGACATCATGTGTGTGTCAAACATAGATATGAGTGCATGATTACTTATTTTGTTGGGTAAATACAAAACGTTTTATACTTTGTATATTCATTTGTCATAAATGTGTGGGAGTGTATAGAATTCAATGAAGAGATTTTAGAGTGTGCAGTGTGAGCCCAGAAAGCATCTTTTTGCACACGCTTATATTGCATAGGCAATTCTACCTTTCCCATGAAAAATATTTTAAAATTATTTATATTTTCAATTGAGCTCTGTGTCTATCATGATTGATAAAAACGCTGAACAGAAATAGATATTACAACAGTTTCCTAGACGTTTTGCACAGGAGCTCTTTAGCTGTCTCCTCTACCTCAAGAATCAGTGTTTCTTGGAGCACATGAATATTCGGTGCTGAGTAGAAACCCTTGTTGTCTGCCAGCAAAATGCTGGTAGTGCCCTTTGTTGGCTTCCCTGGGGAGTTCATGCAAATCCCTTTGAAGTACAACAAACAATAAGATCCCTAAATGTTTTTAAACAAAACCAAATTAGAAAAAGCCTTCACATTGAAAACATAATTTTCAATTAGTATCTATTCAGTGGGAATGGGAATGAGGTGGGGGAAACCTGGCATGTGAGATCAACTGAATTTGTTAACATGCCTTGAAAACACTTGCTGGCTAGCATGTCTTTTTTCCCTTGTGAATACCTTGCTGTAATTTGGAGACATTTCCACAGTCTCTCTGCTCTTGTACTTCAGATAGAAATGAACTCTGCCCAGCAGGAGGTAGACTTGAGACAACCACCAGCCTACTGTGTTTATGCATCATATGGAGAGCTGAGTGTTGCTGTTCAGGCTCAAAGTTGGGGAAGGAACAAGTGTTTTCTCTCCTCAGTCCCTACCTATTACTATCCACCAGTTCATATAGGACAGCACTGAACGGGATGACTGAATGGCCAGAGGCCAAAGTGACATCCCATTCATGCTACTCACATTGATGCTGCTCACATTTGATTAGCACAGGCAGTAGCACTGATGTGGGAGGTGTTTTTACATGGATACGTAGTGCTAGTCTGCAGGAAAGGCACTGGGGACCCTTCACTACCTGAGTGCATTTTGTCAGTATTTCTCTCTCCTAACAAAGGAAGAACAGAAAGTTATTTTCTGCTGCAGTTGCTAACTACTAGAAGAGAGGCATGAAATTAGCTACTGTTTCTTTTTCCTTTTATTAATGTATTAATTTATTCTCTCTACCCTCCAACACGTGGCAGCATCTACTGTTTTCCCTTGTTTTTTGCCTAAGGGTGAGTGTACCTGGTCCTTTTCTTCCTGCTTTGCTGTGCTTACATTACTTTGGTTTGGACCTTCTTTAGATGACCTCCTTGTGTTATCTCATTTTCTCTTTCCATTCTCACTTCCTTTTGTTTCTTGTTTTTGCCCTTGTTAGGAATTACAATTTTCTTGCCTCTGACCTCAGGAAATATCAGCCCTGCCATGTCTTGGCATGGCTGTGCTATGTTAGTTTGCTCTGTGTATGGAGTGGCTCGTCCCAGTGTTCATTTGAATGTGCTGTGTAGCTTACCTGCCCTCTCTCTGGCATTTCAAGGCCCTGTGTTAGGTGCTCTTTCACATCTGTCTGCATATCCCTGGGACCACAGGAACTCCTTGGACCGGTGCCTCTCAGCTCATCCCCTGACCAGCTGCTCAGTCCCTGCTCAGCTCAGAACAGACCCTGGCATGAGCAGTGCTGCCTCAGGTCCGTAGGAGTTATTTCCACACCTTCATTTTCTGTTTTGGCAGCAGGGACTGATGGTATTTGTAATAGTCAGGAGAATCAGCACAGCACCTACTGGAAAGAGGAGTCTAAAAATTCCTTTATCAAGGTGAAGGCCAGTGGCATCTGGTATTTTCAGGGGTTTTCTGTCAGGACGTGTTCTAGGACACTCATTTCACTAGTTGCACCTGCTGTAGTGAAAGTGTGAAGATTTTGTCATGCAGTTGTGAATACTGTACCTAGCTGAGTTTCCCTGCTTTTTCAAAGAGAAAGAACTAATTAAAACATGCAGCTAAGCAAGTGACAGAGCATATGCGTATCATGTTTGTCAGGGAGTGAAAGTACTTTTTTGGGGTATATAATGAATATACTTCAGTGAAGTCAAGAGGATGTCTTAATTTCTAATAATAGAAGTGAGAACAAAAGAACTTTATAATAAAAAACTCCTAAGAAACTACTTTTAACATTTTAGAACTAGAGCTAGCGTGTGGTTGTGTTTTGGGTTTGTGTTGAGAAGAGTGTTGGTAATGGGGAGTTATCAACAGTGCTCTGCTGAGCAGTGCTCAAGGCTTTTTTTGCTCCTCACCCCACGCCACAGTGGGGAAGCTGGGGGTGCACAAGGATCTGGGCAGGGATACAGTCAGCACACCTGCCCCAAGTGACCAAAAGGACATCCCATACCTTATGGCGACATGCTCAGCTTATGAACCCGGGGGAAGAAGGTGAAGGAAGGAGAGGGATGTTCAGACTGATGGTGTTTTTTTACCCAAGTAACCAGGGTGTGATAGCACCCTGCTCTCCTGGAGATGGCTGAACACCTGCCTGTCCATGGGAAGCAGTGGATGAATTCCTTGCTTTTCTCTGCTTCTTTCGTGCATGGCTCTTGCTTTACCTTTTAAACTCTTTATCTCAACACATGGGTTTTCTCACTTTTACCCTTCCAATTCCCTCCCCCATCCCAAGGTGGGCAGTGAATGAGCAGGTGTGTGGGGCTTGGTTGCTGGCTGTGATTAAACCACAGAATTCTCACATTCCTCCTTTGTTTCTCTCATCTCTTTTCCCAGGCTCTGAAGCCAGAGGTGTTTATTATGTACATCCTCTTGTTATTCTCTGACAAATTGTCCCTCAGCTCTATAAACTGGCCATTTTCCTCTCTCCCAGCATCTCATCTGTAATATATTCCGAATGAGGACCGATGCCTTGATTCAGTGCCTCTTTCATCTCTGCATTGTTTAGAGTATCCCAAGCCAGAGGTTATCTAATATAATTATATCCTTTCATGATGGAAATCTGCAGTTGCAATACAATCTTACACATACTATGGAAAGCTGAGTATAATAAATAGTAAAAGTGAAAAACAAATTCACTCTGGAATGATGTTGCAGATGTCATGTAATCTCATGACAGTTTGGAAGAAGCATAGGCTTGGCCTCAATTTGTATTTTTTAAAATGGTGTGAAACAGTGACTAGTGAAGATATGCGAAGGTCAGCAGTGTTTGTGGGCTGGCTAAACTTTCTCCCTTACCAACTCATTCCTCTTTCCATTTTGAATTTGTAACAACACGAGACCACTGAAACACCTTCTAAGCTTTGACCAAGTTTTGCCCAAACCATCTTTTTTTCAGTCCAAACTGAACAAACTTGGTAAAAGATCATGTGCAGCTGTGTATTCCTTCCTGATTTGTTTGATGGAGCACTGAGAACTGTCTCCTGTAGGGGACATGCAGCAAACACCCTGTTTCTCTTTAGCTTAAGAGACAGTCTGGACTTTTTCTTCTGGCATGAGTTGAAATTTCTCAATTATTTACTGCTTATAGTTTGGCTAGTGATATGGTCTGCAGCATGAAGAGCTCTGAAAGTGAGACCTATGATTTCCCTATTAAGATTATTAAGATACACACAGAAATATCAGCCACTGTCGAGGAAACAGCAAAAGGTTAAACTTCTGGATATGCACTCTTTAGAAGTTTACAATATGAACTGTTTCCTCATTAGTCTTATTAGTCCCACTGAGGCATTCCAACTACTCCCTTTCTCTTGCCATTGAATTTGTCCCTTTGGACAGCCAACTCATCTAGCAATTGATTATTTATATGAAACTTTCCCTTTCTCTTGCCATTGAATTTGTCCCTTTGGACAGCCAACTCATCTAGCAATTGATTATTTATATGAAACTTACCAAGGAGCAAGACAAAATTAAGTGTCTGAATCACAAATGGAACAGAGACAAGTTTCTTGGAAACACTGATTGTTTTCTCAGAACTCTCCGTGTCATAGATGAATTACTCTGATACCCATGCAAAAGAGGAATTAGGTTGGGCTGTTCTCTCTTCTGGATTTATTTAGCTGCTACTGGAGTCAATAGACAACCTACTCAAAAGTCAACTTGAAAATACATCAAGTGATAGATAAAGGGGAATTTTTAACCAGTCTTGATTATTCAAGATCCATGGGCACTTTTTGACAATGCTGGTGCTCGAATCCAAACTCAGAACTCAAAGTACCTCTTTATATGTGAAAGAGGTATGTGAATCTCTTGCATGAGATATTCACCTGTAACCTTTGCCCACCTGCATACCAGAAAATGTTAGATAGAGCTGAACTAACCCAAACTTTTTGATTCATCCCTATTAAAAGCCTGTCTAACTTCAATTGCATTTTCAATTGTAAACAGGCTGTGGGTTTTTCTGTACTCTTCTGAACAGCTGCAGTGTTCTCCCATGTGTTTCCTGTGTTTTATTGGCAAGTCACAGGATTTATGAAAGGGATTAGATGATATTGTTGCCTGTGATAGCAGAGGACCAGACTCAATGACCCAGGCAGCCTCTGCCAATCCTATGTCCCTATTTTCCTGTAGACGACGTAAATGATATTAGGACTGCTGGCATGAAAGCCACAATGCTAATCTTTTTTATTATTGCTTTATCCATTTTGAGCTAGCATATCCAAATCACAGTGCTTGATTTTCTGTTGTCTTACTGCTTATGCTGTCATTTGAACTAACCCATAAAGGATGTCAAAACTCATCTGAATCAGACTGGAAAGGCTTGAAGCTCATTTTCCACAGATGTAAAATGATTACCTAGGTGGGGGGAGATCACCCCCTCATGTATATTTTGATATACAAAAACTCCAAAGCCATTTTTGTACAGTTGGTCTGTGAACTTTTTTCGATGATTTAACACTTCAAAGTATAGACACGCCTGTGCAAACAGAGGATTAGGATGTTCCAGGCAGAGGATTATGAATGCAAGGGAACTTTCATGCAATGAAAGGCTTCTTTACAAGAGAATTACCATCACATATAAACATGTAGTTCTGAGATCAAATGAACAAATGAAGTCTGATTTCTTATGGTTTTGCATATTGTGGCTGGATTTCCCAGTATCCTGTAATGTACACACTGCAGGTGAGGCATTTCAGACAAGTTTCTTGATCAGAACTCTAATGCTGAGTGAAGATGATCATATCTCAAAAATCTTCATTTTCTCAGACAGAAAAAAAAACAGGTAAGACCAAGACTTTCTGCCCAGCATTGTTGCTGGGGCACACTAACCATCAGAAAGAAGCTGGAGCCTTTCCTCCCATCTGTGCATTTATGTGACCTGGTACAGTGCACTACTGGTAGATTCAGGAAGAAATGTGCTGCTCTGCAGCCCGTCTGCATCATGGGCCACATCCAGTTCTGCAGCTGTTTAGCTGTGAGAAGCTAATAATTCAGAGGCAGGGCTGCACACACTTTCCCTGAGATGTTGGCCGCTCTTACAAGAGCCTCTGCCTGCTTTCTGTCACCCTGGAACTCATTATAGAATAAGCGTTTTTTTGGTAATGCAAGTACATAATAAAGCACCCATGACCCACTCAAACATGTGAATCTTCAGCTTGGCTCTAAATAACTCTGCAATTCTTCTATTTTATTAAGGCCCCAAAGTGGGGATTTTGTTGGCCTCTGTGAGGTAGGGAAATTAGATTGCTTTGCACTGCATAGCTCTTTTATTATAATAAATGCATTGAGGATTGAGCTCTTTAATTAATATCTGGGATAGAAAGGGAAAGATCTACTACTGAAGTCCTTGGGCCATCTCAAGGAGAGGGTGAGAGGTAGAATTAGCAGGAGAAAAAGAAATAAAGCAGCTTTCTGAAAAGAATCCTCCTTGATACTCACTTTATGTCCAAATACCATGGAAAACAGGATGTTTTTTAGTGGAGGAGACATTCCAGGACCATCACAAGAGAGCAAATCATGGTGTCATTTGGGTCAGCATCACGTTTTATCTTTCCTGAGTCACTTTCTCTGAAGGTTCCCAAAGCAACTGAGCAATGAGAGTTTGGCCTTCTGCCCTCTGGAAATCTGTGTGTAAAGGTTGTGGTTTTCTTTTTCTACCTGGCAAAGTGTAGCACTGGAAAAAGACAGAGCAAGGTACACAGCAAGGAGGTCAAGAGGCTTTGAAATCAGCGTTCCTCTCCCCTCCCCTTTCTGTCTGTGGTGTGTGTGCAGTTTTGCCAGTTATTTGTATTTTCAATACAAATAGAAATTGTAAGAAAAACCCCTGCTTTTTTCTTGCTGGACAACCGGAAGGTTGGACTGGCAACTTTCACAGTTTCAGGCGAAGACACTGGGAGGGGGTACACTTCTGACACATAGCACTGTTCTTCCGGGCTGGGTGGCCAGGACAGGAATGTGTTACAGATGTAACACACACAGCTCAAGCACACAAAAAAATTGGGAAGATTAAATACCTCCCAATGGAAACTTTGACAGGCAATATATCTCTCATAAATATTGAATTTGGTTGTAAAATGAAAGCGTAATGAAAGAAAGAACAAAGCTAGTCTTTGGCAAAATACAACAACTCATGTTGTATTCTTGAAAGAATGTCAAGAACATGTGAGTGGTAAGTACAAAATCAACTGTACAGTGTCTTTGGCAGCTGTTGCTCATTCTACCTCCTAACTTGCCAGCATAAATATTTAACATTTAAGAGACGCATTTTTTCACTGGACTGGAAGAATCCACTTAGAATCATGGAATGTTAAGGGTTGGAAGACCTTAAAGATCATCCATTTCCACCCCTACCACTGTGGGCAGGGACATCTCCCACTAGACCTGATTGCTCAAGGCCTTATCCAACTTGGTTTTGAACACTGCCAGTGTTGGGGCATCCACAACCTCCGTGCGTAACCAGTGTCTCACCAGTCTCACAGTAAGAATTTCTTCCTTACATCTAGCCTAATTTCCCATCTTTTAATTTATACCCATTACTCCTTGTCCTAGTGTTACACTTTCTGATGAGTAGTCCCTCCTCAGCTTCCCTGTAGGCCCCCTTTAGATACTGGAAGGCTGCTATGAGGTCTCCACACAACCTTTTCTTTTCCAGGCTGAACAGCTCCAACTTTCTCAGCCTATATTCATAGGGGAGGTGCTCCAGTCTTCTTACCAACTTCATGGTGTCCTCTGGAATTGCTCCAACTGTTCCATTTCCTTCTTATGCTGGGGACATCAGAACTGGATGCAGCACTCCAGGTGGAGTCTCACTAGAGTATAGTAGGGGGAGAATCCCCTCCTTTGCCCTGCTGGTCATGCTCCTTTGCATGCAGCCCACGACTGCTTTGGCTTTCTGGACTGTGAGTGCTGGCTCGTGGTGGGTTTTTCATCAACCATTGCTCCCCAGCTCTGCAGGGCTGCTCTCAAGCACTTCTCCCCCCAGCCTGTAGGTGCTTATGGGATTCCTGCTTTCCAGGTGTAGTTCCTTGCACTTTGCTTTGTTGAACTTCATGATATTTGCCCCAGCCCACCTCTCAGGTTAAGGTCCCTTCTTCATCACTTCAGAAATGTCTCCCCGTCAGTTCAAGAGATATTTTGCTTACCATCATTCACAGTGGTTCAACTCTAGTAACTTTTGGATGGTACTGCGAAAAATGGCTTTTAATTTTTGTATATGTTTCAACTTACGCCATTACCACAGAGCAGTTATACTGCTTGTGGATTTGGTGCCAGCCAGGTTGGCATTGGAGGGAATCAATGCACAAAACAGCACTGGGCAGTGCAGACAGAATTCAGTCATTCTCATTCTTACATCCATGGGGTCTGAGGAAGATGTTTCAGCTTGGCTGCATTTAAGACAGAATCAACCAAAAATGTTCATGTTACCAGATTGGGTGAAATTTAAAGGGCTGTGGTCCAGCCCCACAAATTTAGTTCAGATGAGCAATTACAAGAAATCAATCACTCACCCTTGGGAAAGTAGGTTTGTGGCTACACTGTGGAAAGTTGACTAAAATGGTCCGACGGCTCCTACTTGCCTTTTTTTCCAAACCTTTTCTAGAAAGGCATAAGGAGAGGCTGGATACACAGGACTGACTTGAAGTAGCATCCTTTGGTAATTAAGATCTGACTGGCTGAATGACTTTGACGAATTTCTGAAGCACTGAACTGAAAAAACAGGAGCAGATTCTCTTTTGGCATGCTAATACAAGCCTCTGCTATGAGCAGCTCCAAGGAACCATGTAAATACAAATGAAGTCAGAAGATGAGTTTATGAAACAAATACAAAGTTTGTCATTCATTCTCTTTACTTTGATCTCTGCTACCAATTAAAAGATAAAAAAATTTTACAGCACATATAAGTCCAATTAGATCTTGTAATGAAATCCTCAAGTACTACTGAGGTGGAACTTGCAATAATTAGTTTTGATACATAAATAAATTTTCCAAATGCAATTTTGTTCTTTTAAGATCATGTTCCACTTTGAGTTCATAGTGTTTTATTATTTCACTGATGTGTGAGAAGTAGCTTCCAATGTTTCTGTTCCCTTGGTTCTTACAGCCTCTATGCTAATGCATTAAATATAACTAGAATTAATGACAAATTTAATAAGTAATTATTCTAGTGGCAATGATATGAACTGGAATTCTAACTTTAGGAATAGGTGAAAAATATTCATAGTCCCTTGGTTTCACGCCCTCATCCGTCCAGAGAAGGACAAAGAAACTGGATTATCAAGGCACTGAAGGCTTAATATAGATTTTACATGTGAACAGTCAAAGTCATGGCTAAGATGCTGTGCTTGAAGTTATGAGTTTTGTAAGCAGCTAATAATTTCACAGGCTTCAGTGAAGATTGTCTCCTTAGTGAGGTTATTTGAATAAACCTCCAAATATCTGTCCCACATCCCCTTTTTTGGTAAAGATCTAATGAATTTATGCAGGTAGAGCTCAAGCCATACATAGGTTGAACTTTTTCACTTGCTGCTTTTCTACACTCCTCTAAGATTTGTTTTCATTTAAACAAAGTAAGATATGGTCTCATAGTTTACACTAGGACAATACAGAGGAAGGATGGTTTTCTGGCTAAAAAAAGTTACAAAAAGTGAAGATCATGAAAGCCCCCTTCTCCATACTGCACATTTCTGAGTTGATATAGATCTTCATGTACAGGGAATTTTTGGGGCATTAGCCTATACCTTCAGAGGGTCAGAGCCTGTCCTCTTTTTGCTGGCAGTTTATGTTGTTCTGATGCTTAAATCTCTGCTTTGAAGGAGAATAAGGGCGTTGCAAAAATAAATACATGAATATTTATAAGAAACATATGGAAATTCAGATAAAAGTTGATTTAGTCATTCTTAAACAGCAATGTTTTCAGGTGTTTGTACCATGGCACTGAGAACTGAGCCACTGCACACAAAAGATAGGCAAATGCTAATTACCATTGCTCATGTCCAGCTTATCTTCAACAGCCATAGACATTCAAATAACAGGGGCTTTCTGAGTCTTGCAGGATTCAAGGCATAGTGTTGCAGCTGCTACCAGGTCTGGCTCTTCTAAAGTGCTCTGAGCCCAGTCTACTGACTTCTCACCTCAGAAGACTCTTCTCTGGACTCCAGTCTCAGCTGCCTTATCACTGTACTTCTCATGCTGTCTTCTTGCTCTCTTCTGACTGGCTCTCTGGGCAAGTAGTCCTAGCTCTGTCAAAGTAATTTAATGCTCCATCCTTGCTGCACGTCTTAGGGTTTATCTTTGCTGCCACAGAGGGAAACTCAACTAAGGTTGAGGCATATATGTTTCAGGCTTAAGTCAGTGCAGACAGTAAAAGGAGGAAAGGCCAGGCTTGTCCCACAAAACAGTCTGTGGTCAAAAGAAACCTTTCTGAGAAGAATATGTCAAGCTGCAAGGGGCTGGGAGTTGGTGGGTGTGGTAGAATAATGTGTCTTATACTGCCTGATAGCTTCTGTTCATTAAAACGCCTTCCTGCTCCGAGTACCACAGAAGCCCATGCAAAGGGCTTGTCACCTGATTTGCACAAACAGGATATTTACAGTTAACATAGGCAGGCCATGCCACCTCTACCTGGCTACAATGCTAACTCCAATGGGAATATTTTCAGCATCACGAATTGTGGATCCAGCCTGATGTACGCTACCTGCTTCATCAATCTTGCTAAAAATCTCACAGTCTTTATGTTTCTGATATCAGGATTACATGAATCTCTATGGCTTTCAGTGGGGATGCACAGACTGGCTTCATTCCATCTGGTCTGGGATATTTAAGTCAAGCACTTCAGTGGGGATCAAGGTATAAAGATATCTGTAATCAAGGGAAAGAAAGAGATGCACCTCCAGAGGATTACTGAGATTTAGCTAGTGAGAAGTTGTTTTGTAGTAACATCCCTTAGATTAACAGAACATGACAACTAACTGAAGTAACACCTGTAGTCTGGAAGCCTTATAGTTGCATTAACATGGCTCTGTATCTCAAATTTACGACAAAAGCACATCTCTGAAATGTGATGGGTTTGAATGAGATACACTGTTCATGCACTCCTTCCAAAGTACAGCTGGAGCCGAGCCAATTTACAGTGTTGTTTCAGTACCTTACAAATACCTGTCAGTGACTCCCAGCTCAAAATACAGCTAATGGCAGCACAGCTATAAAAGTCTGCTTTTCTCTCTGCTAGCAAACAACAGGCATGGTTCATCCCATGACTGTTTAGGCAGTGAAGGTATCAGCCATTTGATGGGGTGCTTCTTCATGTAATTTGCAATAAATTAGTGAAAACAAAAGAAAAAACTTGCTTGTTATGACTCTCAGCAATTGTGATCATAATAAAATGTCTTTTATGAAATGAGTCAATAAAAATCTTATTTCTTAGATGGCAAAATAAATGTCTGAGTATCATGGATACTAAATCCCACAAAAAACCATGTGGAAAGGACATATTACAGACTATCACTTACAAGAATAAGAAAGTTTAGTTATCTCAGGAATCATGGGGAATCTGAATACTCATTGCATGTCATCCTCAATGAATCATTTTAATTCAGCAAAATGAGGTGGAATGTCTTTTTCAAAACATATGTCAGGAGGCAGGCAGCAGAGCAATCCAAGGTGTCTGGTCTCAGTGTTTATTAGAAAGTCTGTAAAATCAGCCAGTGTGTGGGAGCACACAGAAGCAGCCCATCAGCATCTACTCAGTCCATGCACAGCCCTGGCAGTCAGCAGGGCCACACTGAGGGGATGGTGACCCCCAGTCTGCCAGACCAAAGCAGGGCATTCCTCAGCTTGACGGGGAGGTACACCAGTGGTGGCATTTCCAGTGTTCTCAAAGAGGAAAAGGGAACTGGATGATAATATTCCAGAGCAGAAAAATTTTTTTACACTTTTAAAAAATGCTCAGACCTGTAGTGACACACGGCTTCCCTGAGTTTATTCCTCCCTAGGCAGGCCCTTAGAGAATGATGAGATGGGTGACAGAAAGGACCAAGAACAACTGTGTTCAGTCCTAGTCCTTGTGTGATGGTGGCACCTAGACTCAATCAACAATGGCAAAATTTCCAGTTGATGCTCCATTCCCCATGTCCTTGGCAGGGTGCTGTGGACACTGCTCTGGAGAGGAGCTGGGTGTCACACCTCCACCCAAAAACAATGTGCTGTGGTGCCTTGTCCCCTTGGTCAAATAATGAGTGATTTACAAAGGAATGGAGAAACTAATAGGCAGGGAAAATAAGGCTTTCTTCTTCACACAGAGCTCTCCCTTCTGCTTCATCCCAAAGATTTCCTCAAACCTGCAAACATGCTTCTAATTGAAAAGTTTAAACCATCAATCATATAAAAGAGCTTGCCACATTCTGCACTGCCTACCACCTGCTTATAAGGAAAAAATAGAAAACACCAAAGGAGCATATGAATTGAATTGTACTGAAAATGTACTCAGTCAATCTTTTGGGACCAATTCTTGTCTCTCAAAACTGATTTCACTGCACTATTTGTCTTGGTAATATAACCAGAAGTGTTTTCTTCCTTCTGGGAGTTGAAATGCCTCTTTAACCTGCCCGGCATCTGAAAACATTGGGGCTCTACTACCCACCGAGCAAAGTCCAAGCCATTAAAACCTTTCTATTCTCCATTGTGGCCCACTTTCAGGTACCATCTGTTCTGAAGGAAAAAAAAACAAACAGCTGTTGGGCCCAATAAAACACTCCTTCAGAGATGCTCAGTCAAGTGCATCCCAGAACTAGCCTGCCCTACTGTCCAACAGTGAAAAGAGAATATTGTGATAGACCATGAAGTAGAAGCCTTTACACAGGGTTTGAACACCACAGCACTTAAATATTGCTGATATTTTACTCTGTTTCTAAAAAAACCCTGATTTTCTTGTAGCTAAAACCTTTAATAAGAGACATAATTCTGAAGCTACTGATTTTTTATGTAGACAATGAGAATGAGGCATTAGAGATATAGAACCACAGAAAGGTTTGAATTGGAAGGGATCTTAAAGATTACCTAGTTCCAACCTCCTGAACATTGTAAGGGACACCTTCCACTAGACCAGGTTGCTCAGGGCCCTATCCAGCTGGCCCTTGAACACTTTGAGGGATGGGGCATTTGCAGCTGCTCTGGACAATCTGTTCTAATGTCTCTTCAACCTCACTGTAAAGAACTTCTTCCTTAGAACCAATTTAAACCTGCTCTCTTTTAGTTGAAAGCCATCCCCCCCTTGCTCTATCACTACATGACCTTGTAGTGGCACTCAAAAAGTGCCTCTTTGGTTTTTTTGTAGGCTTCCTTTTGGTACTGGAAATCAAGTTAAAGCCTGGTGTGCAGGTAGGTTATGTGTGCAGACACTGCAGTTAGCTCTCAGCTATCAGTATTTTTGCAAAGACATACCTCTAACATGCTTGTATTCATCTTTGAAGTACAAGAAAACCCTTTTGACAAGAACCAGGCTTTTTTCCCTTCTTAAATATTCCTCACAAAGGATCTGTTCCCAAACATCCTTGGTATCATTTCTTGCCTTTTCTTGATCCTTCTTTCAAATCTTATTTTAGAAGATTGATTTGTCTGTAGTGTGCATGGGAAATCCTCACATGTCCACTCTACACGAGCCTCTAGTCCAAGCAATTTCTCACCTGCTGCTACTGTGATCTATGGGAACAATATATATTGACTAGTGGCTGGACATGAAACTGTGCAAGGCTGAAGGACGCTTCTTTTATTGAGAACCAATTCCCTGCTTGCTCCATTTTCCTGTTATGAGCTCCAGAAGCAGAGATTAATGACAGCTGTTCCACTTGTTTAAACAGCTGATGTCTCAGGCCTACATCCCACCTGGGGCTCCCGTCTGGACGATAACAACACGCCATTTCTGAGCTAAGCGAAAAAACACTGTAAAACCCAACAAAGTTCTAGCTTCCAAGTTGGCAAAGAAAATAATTTCTTCAGGAGCAGAAAACCAGTTGAAGGACAGCAAATGAGAATCACTATTTCTCATTGGCTATTCTGAGCAGCCACAGAATTTTTACTATAGTCCATCACTACTGAATTTTCATAGACACAGATTGTGAAATGCAGACATTGCTGGGTGAAATGCAGCTGTTGGATATGAAGAGACACGATTGCCATAACTGTATGATGGATGTGTTCATGGTGAATGAAATGTAGAAGATGACAGGGTCAATGATAATAAATGTGTAGATACAGAGAGAGAAGCTGGAAGAATGTAACAACAAAGAAAAATAGGAAAAAGCATATGGAGCTATTTTGGGCCCCTACAGCAAGTGCTTCTGACACAGAGAATAAAGAAGTTATAGACAACAGACCAGCAAAGCTGGACCATGTGTTAAAACTAGTGCTTTAAAGAGTGGTAACCTAGGAACAAACTTGGCATTTCTAATTCCACACCAAAAGACCTGGATGAAGATATATATGGCCCAAAAAAAGATGTAGGTTGCTTTGCTTCTTCTTTGGCTACAAGAGAAAGAGGCTGGCAATATTAATGAAACATAGAGAGATTGTCTTGCTGCTTCATGTGCTACAGTTATTCTTTGTTTAGAGGTCTTTGAATTCCAAGGTTCTTGTTGTGGTACAAAAATAAAATTATTGGAAGAAGTGGCCAAGAATAATGGCTAGATAAAAGGACTACTTGAAATTCTCCTTCAGGTGAGTACTAAGGTTTCATTGCTTTCTATTTCTTCAAAAGCTCTATAGTCAGGTAAATATTTTTTTTTCCCTATAACACATATGCATATTTTTTAGTACAAAATTTCACAATTGACTTTCAGGTGCAATCAAAGAAATAAGAAATAGGCATCATGCAGGCGTCAAGCTTTCCAATTATATTTTCTTTCCTCATTCCATGTGAAAAATACCAGCTGAGCCTTGAGTTACATTGCATACTATTGTTACATCCTGTAGCTGGCCTTAACTTGCAGAGATGGGGGAGTTTGGAGAGTGCTATTTGGCTGCCATTTTTTTGACTAAAAAACAAATAAGGAAAGGGAATACTCAGCCCTCCACCCCTGTCATCACCACTTTGTCTCCATCTGTCACCCACACAGGCTCCTAGTGTTTAAATTTATAAGCATTTTCAGACACATTGGGTGAGTACTGCTGAATCAGGAGAATCACAATCTGGTCTCAGCAATGAGTTAATATTTTAAGCCTCATGTTAGTTAAAGGACTTTTACAGCTCCTTGATAAAAACCCAGCTGTTATTTTCAGAGAACTTGAGCCAGAAGAGGCTCTTAGATCCCAGTTTCTGCACTCTGAGACTTTGGGGAGCAAGGATTAAGAAAACATTATTTATCTGCAATGACCCAGTTTGTCTCCTTTTCCTTGTTTTGGATTGTTTTGGGCAAAGAAAAGCTACTAAGCCTCAACAATGTGGTGAGGAGGCTGGGCTGGCCTGGCATAGCCACTCTGAGGTGTTCAAAAATTCGAGCAAAGAAGTCTTGGGGGGACTTACTCTGCAAGGTGCTTTGGCCTCAGTGAGCGGCAGAGCAGCCTGGCTGAGCTGCTGCTGCCATGATGAAACCAGATGCTCTTGTCTGCTGATCTGATTGTGCTACTCTGCAGTGAGGGTCCTAAATGACAGAGTGCTATTCTTGGTATTGACAACTTGACAAAGGCTGCCATTGCCCAGGCTGCTTGGGAGGTAAATGAAGATGGGAATTTCTCCCTGGAAATTTTGTAATTTTTATTGATATGTCAAAGAAAACCCTGGCTTTTGAGCTTACTTTATACTGTTGCTTTGGGCTTTTGTGTAACTATCAGGCTTCCCTGTGCATCCTGATGAATCAAAGAGTTCACTATGTAAAAGTCAAATAACGCATCCTCAAAGGCTGAAATTTTGAGATGTCAGATAAAAGATTTTAAGGAGAAAAGATGGTGGCAAGCTGCATAAACCCCACATTTCTGCTGAGAAACAGCTTGACAGCAATTTCAGGCAAAGGAATCCTGGCTCTCAAGTTAGGACTAGATGAAATAAAGCTCCATTGATCCCTCCTGAACTGTCTCACTAAATATAGTTTGACTCTTCAAATAGCTCCTGATAAAATGAAGACTCAACCTCCAATGTAAGTCTTTAGCCACTCCTTTCCTTTTGCAAACAACACATAAATGTCAGAGTGGTTTTACTGACCTCAATAAATGCTTGCAGGCAAGCAGGGATGATCCTAGACACTGCCAATAGGAGGTCATTAAGATTGATGTTATGTTTCCACAGACTCTGTCAGCTGAGAGAACCTTTGCAGTTTTATGGTTTGGTGGTAAGCTTGAGTCTGGTGTTCAGACAAGAGACCAGGGCTGGCTGAAGCATGGGGGGGAAAAACCAGAAAATTGTCTTCCTCCATTCCATGTCTGGTAAGGACTGAGCAGTGTGTAACAGGCTCCCATACAGTCAGGTGGGATGGTGTCTGGAAAAAAACAAAGTGAAAGGGAGAAGCTGCAGAGATATTGTTCTGCTTCCTACTCAGTACCAGCCAGTAGGGTTTGCTCATTTTATGGGTGAGAGTACATTCTGCCTCAGGATGGATTTTAGGAGCAGGAGTGATTCTTTGCATGCCAGAATGCTCTGACTGCTTTCTTTAGAGTCCTGAGGGGCAAATTTATCTCTAACATGAGTCAATGGATTTTTACAAGAGCTAAATAAACTCCACTCTCTTTTGTAAGAAGAATAAAAACGTTTTCATCAGTTAGGAAAAAAAAAATTACATGGTAGGTCTGAAATCAAGCTCACACATGGCATATTGTTTCCGAGTGTGGCAGATACAAGTGTCCTTGCCCTGCTCTCTCCAACAGCTTCCCCCCGAGAATGCTCGAGGTGTGGAGCTCCCAAACATTACAGGAATGCACCCCTGGTGGAGGAGGCAATGGGGTGGCACAACAGCATGCACACACTGACTAGGTAAGGGACACACTGACTGTGCTACGGACACTTGGCTGCTGTGCAACTGCAAATTCTCACAGCATTTAAGAGACAATTAGGCTCTGGACTGAGGAATCCAGTGCGTTGTGGCAGTGTTTCTGCTGATATTAGAGACAGAACATGGTAACATTTATTACTTGCTCAGTTTCCTGGTTCTCAGTTTCAAAGCCTCCACAGGAGAGCTTTGCTTTGTTAGTATGTTTCTAGCATTGCCCTCTCATTTTGGATTTTCTACTGTACTTTACACAGATTAACAGAAGGAAGATGGAGCAGAAGGTAAGAAAACAGGATGCTGACTCACATTTATTTGTGAAAAGAAGTCTGACCTCAGCTGGAGAACAATGACTCCTGTAGTGGGATAGCATATGAATGTTGATGCTTCAGAAGCCTCAGATTATTTTTAGTTTTCCTTCAAAAGGACAGGTTTCCCGTAGTGCAGGTAGAGTGTCTCTCTGAAACTGATAGACCACACAAAATAGCACACATTTGTAATGAAGGAATTTTGATCAGAGCTAAATAAAGTTGGAGTCTGCTCTTGGTTAGAGCAGCAAAAACCTGAATAGGAGTTCTGATGCCAGTGACATAATTATGGATTTGTTCTTGAACACTGCGCAAATCTCCCTCGGTCTTCTCTCCTTTACATTCACAGGAACTTTCTACTGAAAGTATGCATTAGTTTGTACCTCCCTTTTCATCTTTCTTTCAGCATGTAAAATCTCAGACTCAAAGCAGAATTTGGAAGTAGTAGTCAAGAAACAGATGGATCCAAAGAAGATGTAGGACTCAAAGGATGATTTTGTCTATACAGATCTCAACATACAAATGTTAGTGAACTTGGTGAATATCTTTTCCAATTTTATTTCAAAGGCTTCAAGTACTCTGAGAAGAGCTGCCTTTGGTCATCCCTTCCTTCTTACGTTGTATTCCCTTGTCATCCTTTGTGAAATACTTCACTGTTTCACAGGAGCCTTTCTCGGTCTAAGACATTGTCTTTGCGTCTTTGAACAGAGCACGGACAAAGTAGAAACAATTGCTGCTTCTTCTTTTGGCACCACAGTGAAACTTACTTTCCAAGCAACTGCACTTGCTACCCAGACCGTGGGTTTGACAGTCCTGAGGAGTGAAGTTTCCTGTAGAGCAGAGTTCTGTGTTGAAAAGCAGTGACTCTTCAGAAATCTGGAAAGCAAGCTTTTCCAGAGACACTTTCTCTTGGTGCATCTCATCTTTCAGGGAACTCCAGCTATTCAATGTTTTATCCTTTCTAATTTTTTTTTTTTTTTGTCATTTCATCTAACAGCCACTTTGGAGGGAGCACTTTCTTCTTTATGTTTTAATCTAGTTTAAGTCAATTCCCGGATCACAACATACCAATGATGTCATATTTAGTGTGTGCTCATTGCAGGTTGTTTTCAAAGACTTACAATATTTTGTGAAACTTCTGTTTCAGACTTATCTTCTTTCCTATTCTTTTTATTCATACCTTATCCATTGGTTCTCTATCATACCAAAATGCCATATTGAAATCTCTTTTGCATTGTCCCTTTCTCTAATACTGCCCCGATAACTGCTGTTGTCCAATTCCATATTCATTTTTGGTTTATTTTAAAACTCTCTAGAGAGTTTGAATGTCAACATTTCTGGCCCTAATTAAATGACTTTAATAAAGCCATCCACATATGAAAATGTGCTAAATTATTTATCTCAGGAGTATTGTGCAGCTGCAGCACTTCCTCTTTTTCTCCAGACAGAGTCCTAAACCAACAATCCCAAGAGGGCTACAGCCCTCTATCAGCCAAAATAAAAATCCTTATTATGGGGAATGTGAATGGATGGAATTTTGTGAGCACAATGCTTAGGGAGTGTTTTTGATGTTTTGGGATATATCTGTATTTTAATTAATATAATTGTCCTACATCCTCTTCTGGGAGGAAGGCCAAAAATACACAATTTCAATGGGCTCCCATAGTTTCTTTTCCAGGTAAGTGATAACATCCAGAGACAAAATTCACCAGATTAAGTCAAGGGAATCATAAGAAAATGTCTGGTTAATGGATCTGATTTTGTGTAACAGGGAAGCACAGCTGTTACATGTGAAGAAACTGTTGAAGAGTCTTAAAGATAGAACACTGCTTTATGCAGGATTGAAAGCCACTCTGACAGTAGGAGGGAAACAGGAATGAGGTATCAAGCTGACTTTAGGAGATGCATGTGAATGGAAGGGTAAGAGAGTTTCTGATGATGAGATCAAGAAGATATGAAGTACTGGGAGGAGAATGATGATGTGTTTGAACAAGCTTTCACTAAGATCTGAAGATGAGGCAAACAGGAGTGCAGTTGAGGGGAGGGAGAATTAAGGTTGGTGAAAAGCACCATCTGTCTTTTTGTATGTTGGTTTATCTGAAACACATATTTTCACTTAGATATTGGTTTATGTTTTCCTCATATTTTCCAAGGTAAAATATTTTTCAACAGAAATTGGAATAGAATTTTATTCTTTTAAAAATATACTCCTTTTCAGCTGCAAAAAAGAGGAAGTTTCTTTAAATATTGTCACTGAAAACAGTATGGATATATTTTCCAACAGAAAAACCAGTTTGAAATCCAGAAATAATTAAACCTTCTTAAGGAGTGAGGAAGAGTGTCTGAGCTGTACAAGGGAAGAAAGAAATTGAAGCACTAAGAGTAGGACTTTGCTCTGGATGTTTGCCATAAGTATATGGTCCTCTTGCTGACTGCAACCAAGCATTCGAAAGTCCTTGTTTTCCTGCAGCAAGAGGACAGAAGTGACTTTGTTACATTGCTAATAACTGGAGACTTCTCTGTAGTTTACTTGAGAGAAGCTTTTGGTTTTGAACCGAATGCCTGTTTGAGCATTCTTCAATTACAAAGGGGTTAATCTGCCTGACCAGCAGGATTGCTGCACCTGGGGACAGACCACAACACTTGTGGTTTGCAATGTCAAGTTCAGTACTGGCATGCATAAAGTATTAGTACCAGGCAGCTGCTTGCTGATGTGGCTAATTGTCTGACTAACAAATTGTTTGCTAACAGCAAAGCACAGAAATCAGAAGTAAGAGATGGAAGGATCCCAGTGGCAAAGTAATAATTATCCAAATCAGTCAGTTGGGTCTATGTGAAGGATCAAGATCATAACTCATATTTTAATTTGTTGTGCCTCCTTCAAAAACTGCTCTATTTCAATATATAAGTTTCTGTATAAAATATGTGATACATTTTGAACTCAGTTTTGCTTTGCTTTTCATTACTATTTATTATATCTGAACAATATATTTCTGATTCTAGTTCAGTGAAAATCTCAGGTGTGTCAGTCTAAACAAAGAAATTTAGCCTGCACACAGGAGTAAAACTTCACAAAATCGTGGCTGGAAAACAAGGTGTTAACATTATCCACCTGCTGACAAGCTCTTGCCATAGTGAAAAATAGATTTTCCCTCAGTCCTCTCAGTTCTGATTAACCTTAGTTTGTCTGGAGTGTCTCTATTCAGTTTAAAAATGGAGAGGCAATATCTGCAAAATCCAAGGTGTTCAGAGCCTGAGGATTGAAGCTAAGGTCTGTTCCAGAGAGAAACCAAGGAACATGGAGGTATCTATCAGCATCTTCTTCCCTTACCCTTTACCTATCTTCCTAATGTTTAATGAGAATTTCAGGACTTAAAAAAAATAAATGATCAAGCACGATGCTTCTGAAACAAATTCACTGGAACATTCATAATGCCACCAATTCAGGCCCAAAACGTATAATTTAGATTCTTATGAAGCTTTTTTCAACTAATTATATAAAACATCTGATGGGTCAAAATCTTCAGAACTTAAATATTCTTGCTTATTCCTTGTTTTTCTTCTGAATAGAATGATTTTTTAATTTCCCCTTGCTGATCTTCATTCTTCTATCTGCTTTTATAATTTCTACAGGAGTTGTGTTTTGTTTTATGAAATTCCTTTATCTGGGCTGCTTCTGTCTTGAGTGCATTTTGTTTTGTCTTGCTGTGTTGCCTAAACCATTCCTTGTTCTTTGATGATATTAACAAATCGACCGGACTCACTGGATTGACTTTTGTCCTCCCTTACTTCAGAGAGCCTTTTGGATTGAAATCTCCAAGCCCATCACAACTGCCATTGTAAATCAAGCTGACAGTCAATTACAAGATGGACTATGTATTCGAACAAGGCCAGCTTTGAAAGTCCAGCTATTTCTAATGCACTTACAGATCTGCAAATGCTCTTTGTTTTTGCAGGACACAGGGCCCACTACATGTGAATGGCTGGTGCTGGGGTGTGGTGTAAAAATTCAGCAGCACTTCAAGAGAACTCAGAGGAGTTTGGTTAAAACAGTAAGAAAAGCATAATGTGCCTCCCAAGGAACAAATCTTAGTTGGTGGGGTACTACTTTTTATGAACCTTTATTGTATCTGATACATTAACACTTGCACTGCTGACAGAGAGCAGACAGACTGGGATGTACCAAGGTGTTTCAGAAACAGCTGGGCACATTGGAGTACACAGGAAACTTGTGATCCATGAAGAGATGCACAACAATGCACTTTGCACCACTTTTAGTTCTAGTAGAAAAATATTGCAGCCAGACAGTTTGTGATATGAGCGCATGTGTCTGTGAGTAAACTCCAGTCAGCACTTGGCACAGTTTAATTCCTCTCCATTTGGCAATTCATCTGGTGTACTCCCTTCTGTTGCATTTCTCAGAATAAAGTTGAAGGGGCTGTCTTCAAGTGGGCAAAAAAGAGGGAGCTTAGGCTGCACAATGGCCATGTTCCTAATGCATAAGAAATTAAAGTATTCCTGTTAGATTTATCGTTCTGTCATGGTCACCAAAAATCTGCAGAAGTGTGGGGAACAGCACTGCCTGGATAATCCTGCAGAAAGCATACCGTGGTACTCAGTATGAGCTTTCCTCATGAGAGCTGCTACACTGGGGTGGTGCATAACTTTATATAATCTTGTATTGAAAAAGGCCTGACAAAAGCAGGGAAAACAGCTCTTACTTCAAGGAGGATGCAGTCTAGACTAGTTGAGTCCAGGCATGGTGGGACATTCAAAATGAATACTCTGTGTGTGTCTCTGTCAGTCTTTCAGTTTATGGTGCCAGTAAATCTGCTGGCTTGATTTGAACAATAAGAAGAATAATATATAATAATTTAAAGAGAGAATAATTTTGTGAGCTGATGGGGAAAAGACAAGATTTATTTTTTAAAAGTGTGACTGTTGAAGCAGTTCAGGAATCTTCTTCCCTTGGAAATCAACATATATTCTGGGACTCAAAGACCTGGACTAGAAATATTCAAGACAGAAGCCACAATTCACATGTTATGCTTATGTTACAAGCAATCCTCCCTCCCTTCCCACAGGAACTTTGACAGCACAAGGGAAAGCCCAGAAAATGAAGTTGTGAAGACTGTACCAAGATTAGTGGGGAACAGACCTGTCCTCCATCTGCTTCTAAGACCCCTGTTGCTCTCCAGGAACATCCTGTCTCTCTATTGGCTTAGTCTGGGGAAGAACAAAAAGGAAAAAACACCATGTTCAAACTTGATAATCTGCAGTAGATGCAGATAGTGAAATGGCTAAGTGCTGCTCTTCAGGTGCCCTACCACTGACCTGCCTACCCTCTCCAGGCCGGTAGGAGGGGAATTAATTAAGATTTCTGTCTCACATCAACTCTTTATTAGCCCTCTTCACTATCTTGGCAAGCCTATGACTGAAGATTCTCTTCCCTTCCTGTGACAGGTGGACCCCATCTGTCCCCTCAGTGGACCATGTTTCCCAGAGCAATCCCCACGGTCTCAGTAGGCAAATATCTCAGTCGGCTGTTACATCAGTCCTGTAAGCCTTTGCTGAATTTCCAGACCTGACCGACCCTTTCAAACTCCTTTCCTTTGATTGGAAGGATTGAGTGCTCCAGAGTCCTTTACCACCACTCTCAGGACTCTGTAATCCTTGACATACCTCAGACTGCTCCTGGCTGTATCACTGGCACCCACAAGAAGCAAGAGCAGTGGGTAATAGTGTGGACTGTACGAAGCTCAGTAGTTTCGCAGTGACAACCCTGACAGGAGCCTCCTTATCACACCTCTCTAGAGAGTGTGTCAGGTCAGCAAATGAGTGCCTAGGTAGCTGTCAGAGTGCAGTTGCCTGCTTCTTCCACCCATTGCCTTTTCTTAGTTGTGCTGGTTGTTACACGGGGAGAAGATTGTGCTGCCTTACTCAGGTCGAGTCTCTTCTGGACGGATGGGTCTTTCCTCATCCATCTGAAGAACCATCAAATGGTTCTGCAAGGGCACCTCAGGCTTCAGGGGAAGTCTTTTCCTGCTGCAGGTCCTTGCTGTTGCAAGCTTCAGTTCTTGGGCATTATTGGCTATCCTCCCTTCTGTGTATGCCCGTGAAGGAGTTTTTGGCGGTGGGCTGTGAGTCCACTGCAGACTGTGCTTCAAATCAGCTATCCAGTTCCTTCTCAACCTTTCTGATGTTATGCAGCTCTCTCACTGCCTCCTGCAGCCCAACCACTTGCCACACAAAGTGGGGGACAGAGTGTTTCTCCTGCCTCCACATTCTTGGCACCTGGCGGCTTTGTCTATTGATGAGATTGTCACCAAAACTGCAGAAAAAACGAAAACTCTCCAACAACATCTTTTAGTGTTAGACAATTAAGGCATTACTTTATTTTGGCCAGGATGTTGTTCTGGCCAGGAAGTGCAACAGAAATAATTTCATCTACACATTGCCAGAGAAATAATGCAGAGAAATTTATTCCATCACACATGCTCTTTACTAGATTTTTCACATACTTATTCAGTCAAAACCCAGAGAAATTCATTGGTTCAATGTTCATTGGTCCCAAGTCACACAGGTCTCAGTACTTGGTTTCCTATTGGTTATTGACCCCTTCACCTTCAATGTCAATTAGGTTCTCATTCTTTGTTGTCTTATCTATCTTTTGCAGGTGTCTCCACGCAGGGCTGATGTTTGGAGTTGATGTACGTTAATGATCGTGATCTTTTGTGCACCTTCTATGCAACTCCCAGTCTGTTGAGATGTGAAGCTCATCAGGCCTTGAGTAGTGAAACGCTCCTTTGAAAAGAAATTTCAACGCCTTTGACCCTGGGCAAAGGTGAACAGAACTCCTGACTAAAGTTATATAAAAATTTTAAACTTTGCGTCATTTCCAACAAGAGAAGGCTGAAGTGAGAATGACCAGTTTGTTGCTACTACTGTCACAAGGGACAAGATAACAAACTGTCCCTGCCAGCTTCTCAGCATCACCCATCTATTGTGCGTAGTTTTTTGTCTTTCACTCAGCTGTAACTTGAATTTGCACCATATGTTCTGCCATGTGGATGAAAGAAAGACTCGCTCTTCTTTGGACCAGTAGTTATTCCAAACTTGCCTCAGGTAGAAGTTGTACATTGCACATTTTATTCTGGCAAGGGTATTGCAGGCAGTGCAGTCTGGTTATCAGAGTCAATTCTCAAGACAGGTGTGTACTCCATGCTATGATTGTGTCAACATCTCGCCTAAAAGCTCCCCCTGAGTTGTGGCAGTGCTGGAGATGACCTCCATAAATCCTCGAGAACAGGAGACAAAGTCTCCTGCTACTGCTATTCCAGCAATGCTGCAAAGAGCTGTAGTGGCCCTAGATCTGTCTCAGGTGTTGAAATATTCCTAGTGAAGAAATGCCCATCACTCCAGAGGCCATACAATGTTCTTTAAGCAACTTCAAGAACCTATTCACTTTTCTTTTGACACTGTTTTAGAAAAGAAACCTCAGAGCTGTGTTGGGCGTGATAGTGGGGTCTTCAGACAAAGTTAGAGAAGCTCTGCTGCTGAGCCATGAGGTGCAGAGAGGACCTCCTGCATTGTAAACTTCTCAGAAAGGAGTCTGGGGATGGCAGAACCCAATCTTAGCCCCAGAGTGTCAATGGACTAAGTAACCTTGTCCTGCAGGATTAAAAATGGAAAATCAGATATATTTGTATAAAATCAATTATTTATTATGACAAAATATTAGACCAAAATATTAATCCAAATTATTTACTACACAGTGTAAAAGTTAAAACTCCTTGCAGTGTATGGCATAGTATAATGCACATTATCAAAGCAATAATATTAAAGCTATCAAAAAGAAACAATTTAGCAGCGATTGATGTACCTCATTGATAAATGCTTGTATGCAGATCTCTTTCACTCGGCCTTGAGGAGTATCCTTGAAGGGCTGTCCCCACCTCAAGGCAGAAAACTTCATACACACTCTACAGGAAGGAATATGTTGGAAGAACCTATCATATAAAAGTGGACTGGACTTTTATGTTGTAAAGTGATATGACTGCCAGTCATATTGATTTTGTTTATCCTGCAGTTTTGGTGACAATTTGTCTCCAAGTCAGCCAGTTTATCTGCCAAATCTTCGTTTCACTATCAGGATGTTAATTGGGAGTTGATGCATCAGATTGGTTTTAGTAGAACCCAACACCAAACCCAGCATGACACCCCCTGTCACTCAACCACTGATAGCCTTGCAAACAGGGTATTGACTGAGCTGTTTGACCCCATTCCAGGGCAGAGTGTCCTGCTACAACCAGCAAACAAACTCTGCTCTATACGCTGCAAACTGCTCGTGTACTTGTTATAAGACTCACTCAACAAACAGCAACTATGCAAGAGAATCAGAAGGTCCCGTTTTTGAAGAGGGCGTGCACAGAAGGATCTCTGGAAATGCTACTTTCACTGTTTGACATCCCAGAAAGAAAGGATGCCAGTAAACTAGAATGAGATCAGATAGTACAGGGAAGAAGAAAATTACTTATTTTGAAAAAGGGAGGAAATACATACAGACTCATTCTGGAATCTTTCTGCAGTGGTAGCTTATTGTAGTTAAAAATGAGGAATTGAGAAATACACATGCCTCTATGTAGAGTTCCAGGTATTTGTATCTGTTGCTTTATATTTTTGTTGTTCCCATATATGTTTTTGATAAAATTCTTGAATTTGACTTTTTCCTTGTGTATTTCCTGGCTCTAACACTGTTCTCCACCTTCATCTTATGTTTAAGTTTTTTCTTCCTTTCTTTGGTCATTTGCATAGAAACACAGATACAGCATTCTGGGGCAATTAATGCTCACCAGTCCTTTGGCACTTGCTCTGACAATCCTTTTCTGGTGCTTTTATATACCCACATTTCTCTTCATGTCATTTATACCAACACAAATATTTCCAATGTTAATAATTCTGTAACAGGTTTCCTGGATGAATGGCAAAATCAATCACTTCTTAAAAGTATAAAAGTACTAAAGAATGAAATTTATTCTTTTGCAGAGAGTCACCACAAGCTTTAGGTACTGCTGAAGTCCCATTGTTATGGCAGAAAAACTCACTGAGACTTAAGCAGAGAGAAAAGTGAGATTCATTCAATGGCCCCACTTTGGCTGTCAGACCTCAGCCTGGAGGAGGGAGAGCTGCAGTAACTCCTAAGTATGACTAAGAAGTGAGAAAGAAAAGAGCTTTCACATTTAGCTGACAGCACTCCTGGTGCTGCAACATGGCTGTGGCAAGACTGCTGCAAAGTGCATTGTCAGGAGGGATATGAGGATGGTCCCTTTGTGCTCGCTGCCAGCTTCTGAGCTATTTGAAACCTCCTTTTGAACTACCTCTGCATTATTCCTTCTACTTCAGCTGCATCTCCAGTTTTAATGAATATCACCTAATATCATGCTGGGGAGGAGAGGTCCATGGAAACAGTTTGTTTGCAAATTTGATCTAAAGTTTCAGTCAGTTCATAACATGGGCCGTCTGGTATCCATGCTATGGGATTATTTTATGTGCTTGTCATTTATATACCTCTTAGATGTCTAAATGTTGTGTTAAACTTCCTTAAACAAAGAGATATTTACAGGTACCTAGAGCTTAAAATGGGCCAGTATAAAACAGCACCTTATACTGGTGTTTAATTTTTCAGAAGTTTAAATTATCTCTACACTTAGAGTTTTTTAAGGCCTTTTTTTTTTTTAAGGAATAGTGAAGATATATGCCCAGATTTCTTTTCCTGTTCTTGGTTATTTTCTCTACATCCCAGTTTCTTTTCTACATTTGCAATGATAATAAAAACAAATCCAGCATCCTTTCAAATCATTACGTTTTTGATCAGTCTTATGGAACAGTGACCCCAAATTCACACTAAGTTCTTTTTCCTCCCTTGTATTTGTGTAAGGCACCTTGTTTCATGGAAGAAGTGGGTGTGCTGGGAAAGCAATGGTACCACCTATGGTGCTGGAGTAGGGGAGCAGGCAATATATCCCATGGAAAGAAGGTAGAATCCAAAATCTATTCCCTTCACTGCAGGAGAAGGCATCTTTTGGACAAAAGATGAAGTGTAGGTCTTTTTCCATGATATTTAGAGCTTTACCTCTTCTTGAAGAGATATTCCAATACTGCTGCCACTATTTTGCCACGGGCATTTTTCTTTCCACGTTCAGCAAGTAGAAATGGATTGTGATCCTTGACAGTCTATCTCCTATGACCCCGCTGTCTTTCTAACTGATCACATTCAGGACCCAGTAAGAATTATTTCCAAATCTACAAGTAAGTGTTAAATTGATTTTTAATCCCCTAGCCTTTACCAATCTCATCTGGCTTTGCCATAAATCGAATGAATCCTGTGGTTTTAGACAAAGCTACTTGGAATGAACAACTGTACCCTTGGTCAGCTCAAGGTCTCTTTTAACACTCTTTTAACATAGCACCACCATTTTGATACTCTTTGTAGGACTTAAGCAATAAAGAGACATTGAGTTAATTTCCAAGCAAGAGGAAACCCACTCTAAGTAATTACATAGAAGTTGTGAACTACGTATCCTTCAATCTATTCCACTCATTTTCACCTAGAGATAGATGGATATGGGTATCCATTTACTCCTGAGGGTTCTCTGACTAGTTCACTTTCATGACTGTTAACTTTACCTGAAACACCAGAATGGATGTATAGGGAAGGAAGAGGAAAAAAGCAAAACAAAAAATCCCATTCTACCTTAAAACTAATTATTCCATTTCAGAAGTATGGGAATATAAAAAATTTCAGTTGTAGAGTTCAGCTTTCATGATTAATAAAAGACTTGGGTGGGTTTTTATTGTGGGTTGATTTCGTTTTGGTTTTTTTTTTTAATTTAAAAAATATTGTACAGAGCCATTTTAGCTGAAAGAAGGTGTGGTATGTTTTAATATTAGATATCCCTTGAAGGAATTAGCTGCTCTAAAGATCAGGAAACTAATAATATTTTTTCACACTGTAGACTCACTTTTTAATGTATATGTTAGATAATGCAGCAGTTTGTGATAATATTGTAGGTTATTGTATTTCCTTCTTGAAACTTTATATTAAATGGATAAACATTTTTGGGCAAGCAAACTCTCCAGTTTCAGTTTCTTTCCTTGTTTTTATGGCAATGTATTTCAATTAGAAGAGCTTATATGGCTCTGTTTTTTTTTTTTTTTTCTCCTAGTTTTTGTTGTAAATTATTTTTGCTATAGAGGTAGCAGCACGAATTCTCTCTGCCCCATACTGGAAAAGAACATAAAACATAGACCTTGAACTCCATGTATGGAGGCAGGGGAGCTTGAACTCTCCCATTCACTAAAGCAGGAACATTTCAGCTTTATCAGCTGAGTCAACTGAACATTGCAGTTGCTTGTGCAAAGTAGCTTTACATCAGTGTACATTCATTGCTTAATATGTGGTTTCTTAGATATGGAAGACAGATGTGGAAGATACGTAGATACGGAAAGTCGTGTCCAAAAAGGATGGACACGCAGTATTTGTGTTTTGAAACCAGTTCATCTTTTCTACAACACTGCTTTTAAGATTTAGGCACTTAGAGTGACAAACAGTGAAAGCACCACTTGTTCTGTGCATGAACTAGAAACAAATGTCAAGTGTTGGGTGGGCATCATCTGGAGAGGAAAAAGAGAGCTGCACTAAAGCCAGTCTATGTTTACAGAGTTCACTTTGCACAAAAGCTGTGACTCACTTGCCTTACAAGTGCTTTTCATTGAGACCCTGAGCAACAGAAATCTCACCTACATGGCCCTGGAGCATGGGGCTGCGGTCTCTACATGCCCATGCCCACTAAATAGGTTGTTACACACAGGTAGTAACTTTGCCTGGAGATACTGGTTTTTGTCCTCAAAGCAGCATGATCAGCTTAGCAAGAAGCTCTGTACAAGCTGTAGGTAATTGTCTCGACCTGGGCTGGACTGAAGAGCCTGGGGAGCTCTTGGCACGTGTGTCTCTGATGTATGGTGCAATACAGTCATGATGGAAAGCAATTGTAGGAATGAACAAAATCTTTCACCCTGTGCTCAGAGAAAATTTGATCTATTAGAGACACAATCTGCTTACGAAGTTCCTGATCATTCGTTCTGAATTTCTAAACTGTTATATTGCAGTTCTACTCATGGACATGATAAGTTAGGTGCTACCTGGTGTATAGAGATCAAAGACCCTGATGAGCAGGAGACTGTAGAGATGGGGATCTGTGCTGTCATCTTGGGTCCTGAACCTGCATGAACCTGCACACAGCTTGGCAGATCTTCGACCCTAGTTCAGGTAGGGAGCTAAGGAGACAAAAAAAGGGTACTTCTACTGTGGAACATACCTGGCATACATAAAATACCACATAAATTATCATCTCCTTTGAAAGGATAGATGCTGACAGCCTGTACTAAAGAAAATGATTTACCTGTCTGAGTAGATAACAGTAAATGCCTCGCAGAGAGCTGTACAGCTCCAGGTCTAAAGATACTGCAGCTGTAATAGAGGGATGAAAATGCATGAGGTATGTTAATTGAGCAATAAATGAAATGTATGATTAAATGAAGAGGTAACCTTTCTAAGGTAGTCCCTCTTAATGTGTGTTACTTTGCATTAAGCCTTTGGGCTTTTCTACACTAGAAAAATAAGCTGAAGTACGGTCATTTTGGGTTCAGTTAACTTTGACCTAAAGATGACTGCTTTGCTAGCATAGTTTTGCTGCAATGTTTTATGTCTCAAATGAGCAGGTCAAGGGGTAGCCTTGACTCCCTGCAGACACAGAGTGATCACAGAAACAGCGTTTTCTACCACCTGTGCTTCTGCCTTACCCACTGCCTGCACATACCACTGCAATCTGTCACATTGTGACAGGCATCAGGCATCTGGGTGAAGTACATGACTGTGAGCAAGAACAACAGCAGGTGGTTAATTCACACTCCTGAGATTCCTCTCAGAAGAATTGGGACATGGCTAGGAAATATGCAGGGAAATCCCCAGTTTGCTTCACCCAGCTGATGGCCAGAAAAAGTTTGTGAAAATTGGCAGCTGTGAAGCTGTTCATATGTCCAGAATCTACGGTGCTGAAGAACAGGGGATTGGCTGAGAACATTGTTTCCTTTCTTGATGATGATCTGATATTATGGGTAGCATGAATGTATAGTTTTTTTGGCAGACAGTTGTCTCATGTCTTTCTGAGTCCACCTTTGATTGGTTTCTTTCTCTGTAAAGGAATTTTTGCCATTAGCTGTTTCGATTTAATTAGGGTAATGCAACACCCTTAAATGGACCACTCACAGCATGTCTTGTTCTCCCTAGTTTGGAAGGAGTTTTTCTTCCTTCTGCTAGTGAGGTCCTCTGTAGCACTGTGGATCATATGTGCTTCCCCATGCCTGAAAGAGTAACTGCTGAGGTCCCCAGAATATTGCTGGTGTAAGTTCAGGCTGTCCTGCTCTTCTCTGATCAGCTATTTATAGGTACTGTTGTACCTGTTCCTACAGAGTCCACCATTTGCCATTTCCCTTAGTGCATGGGTAACTCAGTGAATTCCAGCTATTTCCATACTCACATTTGGACACTGCAGCTCATCTTATGTTTGGCATTTCTTGTTCTTCCCAAGTGTGTGTGCTCACATGCTCCACAGGCACTCTGTGATAAGACTGAGGAGGATTAAAGTAACTCAATCTGCAAATCCTGTTGTGATGCTTAGGAAGAGCCAAGCCAGATAAGCATAGCATCTCCGTGGCTCTGTGATAGGAAGCAGGCACCCTTTGTAGTAGGTTTCAAAAGACATTGGCAGTGAGGTGGCAGGGCCACTGCTTCATGCAGATAAATACTCATATCTTGCAACTCTACGAAGATTTGAACATGATCTCTCTCCTTCGCCAATCACAACTGCATTCCCTCTGCTGTGCCTCTGCCATGTTCCAGATCCCAGCATCCCTGTTAGCCTTGCCAGGAGTGCATCCCCTTGGAAGCACCCGGCAGCCTAGGGGAGTTCAGAGCCCCAGGAATGTGGTGAATGCTGGTGTGGCCGGTCATGCAGAGTTCACCAAATTCTTCTGGCTGCTATGTCTCAGATTTAAGCTGAACAAGGTCAGTCAGGGCAGCTCAGATGGAAGAAAAAAGAGATCAGACTGAAGGCATAAAAATTATTTGGGAGCTGTTCTCTTGAGTATATATGAGGACTTTGATTTACAGCCAGTAAGTGGAGCTAAAGCTCCATGAGAGGTTATTTCTTTAAAAAACATATGGTTAAAAATTGCTGATGGAACTTTTTTCTCCCCATTTCCTTGTATTTATTTAGTCCTTTTGTTGCACATAAACAGTCACACTGCTGGGAGCTCATGGTGTGAGCTCTTAACTTTTCTATTTCATTCCTTGAGTCATAGACAGAACACAGGATCTTTGCTGCATTGACTATGCAGTTAGCTCTTTCCCATGTTGTTTGCTTTGCAATAGTTCTTCTCCTTCCTAATTTCACACACAAATTTCCCCTGTCAGTTAAACACAAAATAATTGCATTTGTGTATATGTGAGTAGTCATGTTTGCAAGGGGACTTTCATACTCTTATTAATCTAATTAAATTAATTTCCTCGGTGGCAGTATTTTGTCCAAGCTTTTGGGGAAAGCTGTCCTTTGGCAACATTGTTACTCAGTATTGCAGTTCATGTACAGTAGCTAATGTTTGTATCTAGAGTTGTGAGTTGCGTTCCTTTAGTGCCCCTGCACTTCCTCCCATAATTAGAAAAATTTTGCAATTCCACTTATTGGTCTCTATTTTTGCCTGGTCTGAATCACTTTATGCTTTTATTCACCTTGTCTCCTGTTTATGAATATTAGCTCCTCATTTGAAAGATTTAAGCAGGAGAGTGCTTAGACTTACATGTACCTTTAGGTATCGGATCTATACAGTAGATTCCAATGGGACTTGTTATAAAACTAAAGTTAGGAATGTGATTGAGTGCTTCCTTGGATCAAGGTCATAAATACTTCACCTTGACTTACATGACTAAGAACCCAGTTCAACAGTGGACAACCAGAGACTCAGGCAGTTCTGCTATGTTTAGTTTTTCCAAACCATTAGCAATAATACAACTACAAATCCTTTGCTTAATAAATGCAGACCCTTTTTTTCTTTTTTTTTCCCCTAACCTGGGCTATTGCTTGAAGCCATAAAATGTATTTTATTGAATTCAGCTCAATCTCTACTGATTTTGACAAATTCCTATTTCACTGCTGCCATGGTTGGCCATTTGAGTTCTTGGCCTGTGTTCTGGGAAAACAGTGATCACAGAACAGCCCAGATCTATCACATGCATTTGCAGCAGTTCACATCTGACATTAGTAGACTCACAGTCCATTGGATCTGGCTTTTAATTTATTAAATCTGTAAAATGAGCACCTACTATCCTGAAAAGTTTTGGTGTGATCCTTTAAGCATATTTTGGTGACACAGGATTGGAAGGAGAGGTCTGTGGAGTGTTAAAGAAGAGAATTTCTTGCACTTAGTTTTTCCTTAAAGTTGAGTAATTCACCAGCTGTTGCAAACATTCTGGATCTTTTCTTCTGGGTCCCTTTCCATTCACAGTGGGGAAGATATTTCAAAATAATGACACAAGCACACGCACACTTGCTTGTATCCCCAGAATCTCGCTGATGTGAACAAACATTTTTGGCATTAGAGTAACACTAGAGCAAGCACCACAGCTGTTTGAAATGTAAGGGGATGGAAAAGAGGACTGGCATTGCAGGGTGAGGTTCTGCCAAAGGCATTTTTATGTGAGAATATTTTTCTGCCCGTAAAAATGCTGAATTAAATCAAGTGAGAATCTGCCTATCCCTGCTGTATGCTCCATCCACAGCTGTGCCTATAGCAACATAGACAAAGGATGTGTAGGGGTATCTATTCCTTTGCCATTTACTGGACAGGACCCCACAGTGACAACTGGACAAGCTCAGTGGAGATGGCAGCAGTTTCAGGAATACCTTGTCAGAGCCAACAGAAGAATAGAAATAGTTTTAGGATGTCCCTTGTTTGATGAGGCTATCAGAAGAAATAGTCTTTCAGGATAATCAAGTCAAATTATGAGCTGTTTTAGAAACACTAAAGTGATAGTATAAAAACATTTGGGTCTGAAATCTTTGTAGGTTCATTAGAAAGTATAATTTTATTTTGAAAATTAAAATTCTTTCTTTCTCATCTATTTATGGAGACTGAGGTAACCAAAATTATTTAGGGGTTAGTTTTCATGGAAGCATGGAATTATGTCAGGTATGACACTCTTTAAAAGTTTGCTTTATTTTCTCAGTAGAGGTTTAAAGTCATGTCTATGCTTTTAATGCTTTCTGCCTTCCTGATATGCTTCATTTTCCCCTAGAAATTTCTAATGCAAGCACTGGCTATGAACAATTGCTTTAAAATATGTTTTGACTTATTCAGTACACCACTCAAGCCCTCAAACAAAACCTTTTTCCCTTAGACCAGTTTTATCTTCTTGAAAATGACTGTGCATTTACGCTTTTTCCAATGAGAAAAGATGATTGGGGCATCATATGATTGTCACTTCCATCACAGTTTTGTGCACTCAAAGCACTTGAAATACTCTGCCAGCTCTGGATTGGCACTTCTATTGTCTTTAACAGCTGTTTGGGCAGGCATCAAAATACTTCTTAAAATGCTGCTCCCACACTATGCACCTTTGTCCCTTTTCAGACCATTTCACCTGAATCTGAGAAAAGGGCTGATTGCTACAAAGTGTGGGACAAGTGCAACACATACTTGTAACAAATGAGCATCTGTAGATAGTGGCAGGCAAAATTTTACCAGCCTCCAATGACTGACATTCCTTCTGCCAAGATGTGCCACTCGCAGCCAAAGTTTCTTGCTGCCTGACAAGCCCAGGTTGTGCTTTTGCAAGTGCTGGGCATACAGAAGATCATTTGCTCTCAGCCTGACTTTGGACACCAGCACCTAGGGCTGTGGAATTACAGCACCCTTGCACTGACCCAGTGGGAAAATAATATGCAGCAGCAAAGTTAAGAAGCTGCTAGGATCCGGCAGAGCCTTGTCAGAAGAGCTGGCTATGACATGAGGGTTCTGAGGATGAGGTCAAGGGCATGAGGATTGCTATCTCTTAACTGCAGCAGGCTGAAAGGCAGCTCACATCTCGGCTCACACAACTGGATGGAAAGAAAATGCTCATAAAAAAATCCAGTTTTGAATAGACAGTCTCTTATTATTTTTAACCTGCTGTCAGTACAACACAAATCTCTTTACATGGCCAGGCAATGTACTACTTTTTTCCTCTAGGTTAAGTCCCCTGGACTCAGTTGCCCCAGTACACGCACAGGCATAATTACTACTTGCTATTTCTGTGGTAAGTATTTGTAGACTCCTAGGATGCCATTTTCTGCTTGCTGCTCTCTGAACACAATGGCACACCACAGAGGTGGTACAAAGGAAAACCTAGGGCATGGAGTACAGGAGGAACAGGAAACTCTGATCCTACTCAGCAGCAGTATTCAGAGTGTGTGTACCCTCCAAGCTAAATTTTAAACATTTCAATCAGAAAAGGTTTTATCAACATTATCTTATCCTTGAAGAGACACCTCTCCAAGCAGGACAAGAGAGTAATGATTTTATGGATTGGTTCTAGGTCCTAAGGAGCAGATTGACATGCTTGAAGGATCATCATTCTCACAGGAGATCTGGCCTTGCCTCCACAGAAATCAGTGAGAACTTGCTTTTCAGCTGACATTCTTGGGTAATGTCTTTTGAGAAAAGCTTCACACAAAACAGGAATAACAGTAAGATTGTGAATTCCCCCAGCCAAAACCCAGTAAACATTGTATTAAGAAAGGTTATGTTTTTATACTAGCTCAGGGGCCTAGGCGGCACTCAGGCCCAAACTAGTGGATTTGCACACGGCGTTGTGTTTGCTCACCTTTTCACTCTAGGTCATTGCACCATCTGGGCAATACAAGTAGGACAGCTTGGGTAACAGGGTCTTAACCTGAGCAAGAAACATAGATGTGACCAAACTTGCCCTTGAAATCTTTGCTGTCCCTTTATGCCTCACAGTGTGTGCTTTGATGATGCAGCGGTGGTACCTTTCCGTATGGAGCCTCATTCACAGCACAGCATGGGCCCTGCTTGTGGGCTGAGTCAGGCTTACACAGGGCGTGAAATCCTTTCATGTGAGATGCCTTTGTTGTGTGTTGGAGATGTTAAATAATGTGCAGACAATAAGACAAGGAGTGTCAGGAAGAAAAGGAAATTCCTGTGAGCTGGCAGCTGCCTGACATATTACAGACATAGATGTTATGCTTACTTCTCCATTTCTTTATCTATTGCGAAAAAAAATCTTTGTAGGAGATTTCTATTAGGAAGTTGGCAAGTCGTTAAAGCTTTTTTTTATACACAGCATGTGTGTGTTTCTCATTTTCTGGGTGCCTAGCTTCTAGCTTATTTTGGCCTCAAGCCATTGAACATGTTGAGGATAGAGACCAAGACTAAGAACTTAATTTCACATCCTCTGGGAAGCTCATGCACAGAGCTGAAGACTGGTAGGTGCATTTGCCATAACCCCTGTAGCTGAACTAATGTGCTGTAGCTTTCTTCACTAGCTAGATTTTCCTGTGAAGCACTGTGAGGGCTTGCCATTGAAAACTGAGGAACCCAATTTATGCACAGCATTGACCAAATGGGCTTTTATATCAGTAGCCTTGGGTGCGTGCACCAGAACTGCCAACTCCATGGGCTGTGCACTCTGCCAGTTGGCCTAACTTGCTTGAATTCAACTTCAAACACCTGTTTTTCATCCATGAGCTTTGGCTGAATGCAGAGAAAAGAAACAGAGCTGCTCCTCTGATTATCACTGACAATGACTGAATGTGTAGTCTAAACTCTCCTTGAAGCACTTGAGCAAATGAAGAAACATGATGGATACTTCCAAAAAGGCACTGCACTGCTCTTTAGAGCTATATCCAGCTTTTCTTTGTCTTTGGAGAGAAGAGGAAGAAACAGCCCATTTCAGTGTGAGTGAATGGTGAACTAATTTCAATGATATGCAGTATTTTTGCATTTAGGTGAAATTAAATGTAAATTATACATAGATGCTTATGAATTACATAGAGTATTTGCCACAGGCATGATTAACCTGCTCTGGCCAACTTTTCAGCCACCTAGTCAAATACACTTCTTTAGCAAGAGGGCAGGTATCATCTACTTCCCTGGACTGATAATATTCCTGTGGTTAATTTCTCTTCACCCCCAGGACTGAGCACCTCTGTGTAGAGTAGTGAATGTGCCTTCTATAATCTTTGATACTGCCAGCAATAAGATGGGTTTTGTTGGCATGGTCTTTCACTTGAGATTTTGATCACAACCAGCAGCTGGGTGCTTCTCTGTGTATCATACTGTCGCTCCAGGCTGTTCTGAGGCCAGTATTTCAAGGCCGTAACTGCTGATCCCTCTCCAGTCTTTCCTTTACAAGCAGCTGAAGCATCTCTTTTGCTGTTTTTTGAAACATAATCTGAACTATTGGTTTTGATCTTTAGGAGCAGAAGCAGCTGGTACACAGAGAGTTCCCATGTTATCTACCCAGGAAGCTGAAGTCAATATCAAGTTTACCTAAATCATGAAGAGAAGTGGAGTCAAAATGCACAATTGCTTTTGATGTTTGGTTTTTTTTTTCCTGTGTATTACTGTGCAACACAAAGAAAAAAACAATGAAGGAAAGGTTTTTTTTTCTTTTCTGTGAGGGACAGGGGGCAATCCTCTACTATGGTAAGAGCTCCTGTTGAGATAAATGGTGCTGCTGTTGTAGCACCAAGGTTTATCTTGGCTTTTTCTTGGCTGTAACATGAAAGTGAGTCTGGATCTGTCTCTGAAATTTTATGTTTTGCATTTGGCCACAACTGGTTGGCACCTAGTCCAATGCTGCATCATGCAGGTGCTCATAGCTCTGACTTATTTGTCCATCTCTGGTTCAAAGATGAACACTGAAGTTAATAGTCAGCCTGTTCGACTGACTGCAGTTCTGTCAAAAATATGGGAGTTTTAAGGTGCATCATATTGGGGAAGCAGAAGGGCACTAAATATTTAATACCAAAAAGTTAAATATTATCATAAAAGTTATTTAATATAAATGGCTTTCAGCAAATCCTTATCCATATTTCATGATTGAAATGGGTGTCTGGCTTCTAATGTTTGCATGCAATTAATTTTAATGGGTGCTGCAGCACATTGCTTCCAATCCTTTGTCCCTCAGAGACCCTGGCCCTATCAAGAAAAGAAAATAGCAAGATATCAAATGTCCATGACACTGAGGGTGATGCAGTGGCCTGTATATAAATCTGAAAATGACACGTTAATAGGCTATTGATAGTTCCTGAAGTGTATCAAGACTAATTATTCTGTGTATCTGGGGGTAAAGGAGAAATGGCAGGAACTCCATAAGGTAAAGATATCTAAAAATAAGAATGTGCATTAGCAATACATAAAGCTTCATTTTCTTATGTCTTTGTAAAATGTGAGCTGAAGTCTCTTTAAATAAGTGGTAGTCTTCCCACTGATTTCACAGGATTTTGAAGAGTTCTTCAGTGAACTTTGTATCCGGGAAGTCATAACCAATTTTGCTTGGGTGAGGTCAAAGAGGAGTTCTCTCACCTTCAAACACCTTCATGCCCACTAAGATCTCCTGGGAAGGGCAAAGCTGCAAGATGAAGCAGACTCTATGTTTTGCAAATGATTTAAAGTACAGAAATTGCTGGATGTTCACAAATGTCCCTCCAGATTGCATGAAGTTGTGTAAGGTGTCTGATGACCTCTGAAATAACAGCAGAGACTTTTAAAGCTAAACAAATATGTCTCACACCATTAAACTGGACAGAAGAGAGGTCTGGCACATTTGATTCCAGAAGGAATTTCTGAAATCATAAAAGTGAAAAAATTAGGTGTTGCAAAACACATTCTAACACTAAAACTGATTTCACTGTGGCCTTCTGGGGATGAAATTCTCCAGCTTTAATTAGCATCAAACTTAACTGTCTTCTATTTCAAACCTGAATATTAATTAGTGATGCCCTTGGGGTAATCAACCCTTGTGGATCTCTGAGAAAAATGAACTGATTAGTAGATTGACCTTGAGAGTTCCAATGGAAGATGATGAAAATACAGATTGTTCAACTGTGTTACACTGTAAGCTTAACTTAGCGTAAACTAGTGAATTGAGAAGCCCAAAGGAAGAAGGAGGAACACTTAATGAGGAGGTTAGTTACAAAGGATGCCATTCATTTTTCCACTTAAAGATGCAAACCCTTATTGCTTTGCATTCAAGCCATGAATGGAAGTTCATCTTGGAATACTTTCAGAAGAATCTGACTTTAATTGTAGAGAACCCTTAAAAAAGTTCTCTGAAACTTCTCAGTCATTTCAAGTTTAATTTTTGCTGCTTCCCAGCAAGCAGTCGATGTTTTCAGGAAACAGAAATTTTGGAAAAAATTGAGAGAAGCCTAGTGAAGTATTCCACCATATTTGGAGTCAGGAAAATCTACCTCTACTCCCTCATCATGCTATGGACTCTTTGCTAGGGTCGTCTTCTGCCTTTGTCAATAGCTGCACAATTCTGGATAAATAAAATGTGTCTGCTTGCCTTTTCTGAGTAGGAATGAAGAATAAAAATCTCCATTGTCCATGGTACCTTGTGATCTGTTGATCTGAGGTGCTCAGAATGCAAAGAAAAACTTCAAAAAATTTTCATCTCTTCTTAGCATTTTGTATTAAATTTTGGTGCATCTCCTTCCTAAAGCCTCTTCTTATATAACAGTTTATCCTTGAATAACTGTGTTATGCCATTTCCAACTTTCTTGTCCTCCAAGCACATCTTACAAAATGGAACAGCTCCTCTGTCTTTGTTGTGCCTTTCAACATCCTGAAGCCTCAGCTAAGAATTCCACTGCATGGGCACATGACCCAAAGTTGCCATTCAAATGTGCTTTTCGGTTTTGATTTCCCAAAAGTGATCAGCAGATGTGAAAGTGTCATTATTGCAAAGCCGTAGGTTTGTATTTCAAAGCACATTTGAAGCTAGATAAGCTGTAAAAAGTACTTTAGGCAATGAAAGAATCTCAGGCTTACACGGTAAAATAGAAAAGATAAGTAGCGATGTGCTCTTGGCACATAGTTAGGTGGTCCGGATTTTTGTTTTATTGTTAAATAAAAATAAAATCAGATAACAAGACGATGTGCATTCCCTAATCCAAATTTCTAATATAGGACATATAGTGATACTTGAAGGGTAGATAAGAGAATTCGAACTTCTTTAAAACTCATTGATGTCATCTTACCCCAAAGAACAAGTCAAACAAAAGGCATCTATTTATAGCACTTTGAGAAAATGTGATGCCAGTTGAAGGTGCTAGATTTTCTTGACATCCTTGAGGACTCAGTTTGTCAGTTCAGGTATAGTAGAGCTTGGAGCAGTCAGAGGAAGTAGCCTGCCAGAGTCCCTAAAAAGCCCCTGCTGAAGGATATGGGCTATTCACACCATCTAGCCCTTCAGAAAGAGAAATTTCCAATGTAAGCGCCACCAAAGGAATTGTCTAGCGTCAGCTTGTTGTCGTGATTCAGTGAAAATATCACGTATGTTCAGACTAAGGTTTGTTAACAGTAAGAACAGGAATGTCTGCTGCTGAATGAACCCGAAGTCAAAGCTCAGAGAAGACTACACGATGGTCAGATTGTGGTGAAATACCCAGCACCTGGAATGGTTTTAGATAGATGCAGCAGGTGGAGCAGGAATCAGAAGGTAAGGTGATCAAGAGGGGCATGGCATAGGCCATATCCCATTATTGCCTGCCTTTGCAAAGGCAGAGAGGCCCAGACAGTGGGAGCTGGGCTGTAGGTGGTGGCTGCTGTAGAGAATAAGAGTGAATGATTCCCCACCACTAGTGTGTGGGTCCATCAGTTTAGATGCAAAATCTTGCCTAGTCAGGACTCTTCCATGAGTGTTTTGTTATCGCTCGCCTTGGAATTATTTCCTGATATCACATTTTTTCTGTAAGTGCTGCATTGGAAAGAGTGATCCTAATGCAGCAAAGATTGCCTGGGTAGAGTGTAAATTAACCAAAATTGACACCTCTGTTGCCATAGCTAAGCTATTTTTGGTACCTAAGGTAGTTTTTTCAGCCAGCTAAGGTTTTGTATGCTACATTGAATTCTGCAGACTAAAAATATCCTTGCCATATAATTAGAACTAGATATGGAATATCAGAATGTGAACATTCCGGGATGGTAATTTTAGTCCTTTGTACCACTGAATGTCTGCCAAATTTAAACTTAATGTTAGACCATTCCATTCCATAGTGTTAACAAGTCAGAAATAATCTAAATAAGCTGAATGAGAGACTGTAATTAACATTATGCAGACTGAATTTTAAATTTTCTTTCCTTCTTAATTTTATACATCTTCCTCCTCTGCTAAGTGTTTTCAGAGAGAAGTTGCATTATTTTTTTTTTGTGACATGGATTCAGGGACTCCAAACTGAAATACCTCACAGAAGTGCTGAAGGCCTATTGGCTTATAAACAAACACAACACTTTTGGCCTCAGACATCCTGACTGCTAAAGCTGGCAGCACTCTGAGAGGGATGTGGTGCCTGGAGCATGGGAAGCAGCTGTGAAGAGATAAGTAGAACTGTGGGGGGTGGTTGTGGACTAAAAAGCCAAGTTGTGGAGGAACACAGTTCTGCTAATTGATTGACGAGTGTGTGTCTGAGTAAAATTTAAGGAAAAAATGCTTAGGACTGGAGAGAAGTTAGAAACTATTTAATTCTTGCTAACATGTAACAGCTAGCATTGCTGTGTCTCCTTATTTCAACCAGCATTTTATAATTTATTAATTCAGAAATAGATCCAAGTTTTGCTAAAAATCTGGTGCAAGTAAGGTGGAAGCCCAAATGACTTTCTCATAAAGTGCTGATTCCTTTAATTCCTTCATGGCAAAGGTCCAGATTACTACATATTATGGCAGTAGCTAGTGTGAAATTTGGTTGTAGTTAGATGTAGTTAAAGTAAAACCATCTGTTTCAAGAATGCTGACAAGCATTTATATTTACAATGCATTTATAAAATGTGGACCTTGGTTTAAGAAGCACCAAAGATCAGAGGGCCTAGGAAATTCTGCAGCAGGTCCCCAGCAGCAGGCTGGGCTTAATGATGGGGCAGCAGTAGGGGCTCAGTGCCATTCTGCAATTACTGGTAGGGTCAGAGACTGCAGCTTTTCCATGGTGACCTGTGGATCAGCACTTCCTTCTGTGCACCAAGGGCAGGACTGTAATTTCATCCCAGCTGTTTTCATGGTCTGGAACTATCTCCCATTCTGTTGCTCTTGGAAGCCATAGTCACTTGGATACTGGATACTGGATACTGGACCTCTGACTGGTCTGGTGTTTATAAAATTTCCTCTTCATCTAAAACTTTAACCCTTAGGATCTCAATATCCTTTAGGTTGGGTTTTTTTTATTTATTTATTTGTTTGATTAGGGATTTTAATTTTTTTTTTTAAGTTTTTCCCCAAGGGAAAATAGGAGATAGGGAGAAAAAAAATCTGCCTTTGATCAGAACTGTTGTCAATGCTGGCAAATTGCTAATTTTTTAAAAAATTAACTCTGTTGGAAATTGTTTAAGGCAGTGGTGGTATGCCACTTAAGATAGATGCATTAGGAAAAATGCATTCTGGCCATCACATTCCAACCACAAATAAAAGTCCTAATATGCTGCAAGACTCCTGGCTTTAAAATAGCATTCAGAACAACACAGGCAGGCAGGCTGGCTGCTTCTGCACTGTCTCCTGTCAGGTTAATAATTAGTTAATTGTTGCTGCTAATTACAGTGTTCATTAAACAATCCCAGGTGGCAGGTTTACCCTTCCCATCCATATCACTGAAACATTCTGAATAGGATTTCATGCACAAGTGGAGGTAATGGCACTTTCTGTCTCTCTTGCACACAGACATAACATGGTAGCGTGAACGATATTCAACCTCCCATGTCATGTACTTCAGCTTCATCTGGGATTACTACCTGGCCTCATTTCAAGGAGAAGAATGGCATTGTTCTGTTACAGCAATGCTGCTCTGTTTTGGTTGTTGACTTCTACACGCTTTGCCCAGTAGAATAAAGATACTTGGTTTTATGAGAACGATACCATTAATAATGCATGTGACTTACAAAGAAACAGTGATTTACATGGCCAGAGTATGGTACAAACAGTAATTCATAATAATTTGTATCACCAGAATCTCAGAAATAAGAGCAAGGAAGGATGCATTAGGCTCCAGTACCCAGTCCTTTCCATACTGCTCTCTGGGTGCTGCAACTACTTGTTCAAAGCAAATCGCCTGAGTTCCATGTTTTTGCAGGGGTACCCCACTGACTCCTGCTCCTCTCGACACCAATTAACTTTTCTGGAGTTCTGGGATTATGGTGCACTCTTGTCTCATTTTCTCCCCAAGAAAGCAAAATACATCAGGCTTTTTCTCCAAGATTCTGCTTTGTACTTCTACCTAATCAATAACTTTCCCCATATTTCAGGTAAAAATCCCCCGCTTTCTCCATGCTTTTATCTCTTCTGGTCTTTTTTTCTCATCCCTTCTGCTTTAACTTCAATGTAATGCAGTACATTGGTTCGAAGCGCTGGCTGTACCAGGTAATGTGGATTGTATTTCTGAGCGAGTTATTTCAAGATGAAAGAAAGAAATAAGGTGTCCCTACCTCAGAGTCCCAGACCATTGAAAGTTGCAATTGTCAGCTAAAAGACACTGTGTACATACAGAGTACCATTATGCACTCATACAGCTCCTCTATATGGCTCCCTCTGTATTTGATTTTCTTCTGTTAGCATGATTTGTTTAATTCTCTAGATGTTCTTCAGTCTGTGAAGCTTTTTGTGATGCATTAACCTGAGTGATGCTACACGAACTTTATGATGATGATTCCAATAAAATTGTGGTAATGCACTACATGATCCAGCCTGTGGGACACAGAAACTACTTTTCATTTCCTTTCTGATGCAGAGGAAAAGACCATGTGTATTTTCCAAGCACTCTGTGCACTTTTCTCTCTTTCTGAAGCCCATGTTTCTTATCTCAGTGAAATATCAATGCTATAATGGTGAGCACTGTCCAGACAAATTTCCTTTTGAATACATGGCAGAAAGAACTTTTAACAAAGCCTCTTAGATGATGCTTAGAAGAAACTGTGCTAAAAGCTATTCCATTTGAAGGTGTTGTACAAATTCTCTGGCAAGTTTATCATAAGAATGCTTATATAGATAATTTTGGAAGGGTAACCAAAATGCAATCCTACCTAAAATTAGGAGGATAATCAAAGCCTGAATCTCTTTCTATTTCATTCCTTACACAATGGTTTTGCTGTTTATTCAGCTTTTATGGAAACTGCAGGAAAGCCCTTGAGAAAATCTTATCAGGACAAGATGCTAATTCCTGCCAATTTTAATATTTTCTTCATATGGCATTGACAAGAACAGTTAATTTAGGGTTTCAGTGTACTCCCTGGATCATTACAGAGAGCTCTATATGTAGGCAGCTGAAAATAATTGCTGCATGGATTAAGTTTTTGGCCTTGGTGTGTTGCTCAGCTCTAAGGAACCAAACACTTTAGTTGAGATGGTGAATAGTCCAGGCCCTGCTCTGTGCTGAGCTCTGAATCATGAGGCACTAAAAGTTTTCCGTGCATTGACCTCAAGAGGAGACTCTGAAACCTGGCAGGACATCATGTCTTGATGAAAAGACACTTTTTTTGGCCACTGTTTCAAAGTCCTTTCCTCCCTCCAGAAGTTTTCTTTTTAACTGTTTTTTTTTTTTTTTTCTCCTTAGTGTTTCAGATGCACTGTCATTTCTCTTTTAGCAGATTTTTAATTATCCTGGTGCCATACTGAGATGTGGCTAAGATGAAGACTCTAGCTGGTACTGAGTCACATCTGCAGATCTTGTAGGTATAATCTCTATGGTTACTGACCCATGTTGGGTAGAAGAAAAAATGTCGAGAACTAAAGGTTAATTGCTGTTTTGTTTATACATGTTTTGTGCAAATCCAGTGTTGCAAATTAGGTATCCAATTAGAATATGGATATTAACAGATAGAGCAGCATTTTGTTTCTTGGATATCTGCAGAAATATGTAAAATACTTTAGAAATAACGATTTCTTTTTATATAATCTTGTGCAGGGAGGGATTTTATCCCAGTCAACTCTTTTTTAAAAGGAGAAAGGAAGGTACTTTCCACTGCAGGGGGAAACCTTTCTCTTCATATAATAGAAAAGCCCTACCTGTCCTTCTTCCCCTGTCCAGAACAAGAATAGCTTTGTGTGGTCATTGTTCTAGCAGGACACCTAGAGAAAAAGCACAAGGAAAAAAACAACTAATCAAACAAATCAATGGATGAAATTTCTCTCATGTCACCCATGACAAGTTAATGTTCTGTACAAGGCTTTGGAAATCCTTTTGCTGTTCAATATGTACACACTGGTCTTCAAATGAAATAGCTCAGGTCTTAAAAAATGTTCTGTCAAAGTGTCTGGTTTCTCTTTCAGAGGATTTCCTAGATTCATTTAAGAAAGTAAAACATTAATTCAATTTAAGAAATGAAAGGCTTGCTGACTAGTTTTCTCTCCTTACAGTATTTTCTGTCTCTGTGAAAATGCTTAAAAAGTACACTGGGGTTAACTGTGTCACTGAAAAGAATACTGTTTTAAAAGAAATTCTTACTTTCCATTGCCAAATATTATGGACTTAATTCCTAGAGACAGGTGTATCTGGGATAAAATATTTATCCTGATTTACTGAATTTCTGAGACAACTGGTAATTATGTATTAAAATCAATTTAAAGACGGGACTGCCAAATATGTATTTTCACTTTAATTTCTCAAATGTGTGCTTTTGGGTTGTGCTGCTCATTAAAATATTCTTTCTTCTTTTTCAATATGTTCACCTTTTTTATTTGTAGCTGTTTGAGTCTGCTATTTTTGGCTTTCCATGCATCCAGTAAAACCTGCTTAGGAAAACTTGTATCTTTTTTGCACTTATACACACCAAAGTGGCTCTCATGGGGCACACAATTGCTATCCTTCTACATGAGCATGGAAATTTCTAGTAACTTCTCATTATTTTATTTATTCTGTAGGAAGAAATGTTTCTGCATAACCTTTTTGCAATTAAAATTCTTCCAACAGTTCCTAATGAACTCTGGGGAGGTCTCTCTTCTCATAGATATTAGCAGAGTGAATTACTCTGCATTCAAACAAAATTAGAGATGTAATTACTATAACCTTTAAGAGAATAATTATGTTCCTAAAACAATCACCCGTATTTTGGGGACCTTATTGCAAAATCTTCTGGCCCCTGTTGTGGACTTACTCCTTTTCCTCATACTCCCTAACAGAATAGAAAAATTAGACTTTTGAGTCCCTTGAGTGCAAACCAGTGATCTGTGGGTTCACAGTGTAACATGTGGTATTTCTGGCTCTCTTTTTCTTACTGTTTTGGGAATTGCAACTCGGAACCTATGAATGACATTTTTGAGTGTAGGAAATGTGCTTTAATTGAATGAAGAAAAGTTGTTCAGGTTTAATACTTTTCTAAACAGTAAAATATTTGCCATTTATTTATGTCAGTAAAATAAGAAATATTATGCCACATAAGATGCTTAGAAAATATTATCTTTCATCATACATTTGTAAAAAAATATGGTAAAATGTCCTGGAGATCTAGGGTTATTGCCTTTCTGTATTTCTAAATTAAATCTTGTCATCCGACAAACACAAAAAATGTTCTGGTTTAAAACTAAGTCCTAAATCTTCAAGGCTGCTGCTTGCCTGCTTGCTACTAACCAGAAATCCTCAACTCTTTGAGTTAAGCAATATTATTGATTATCTGGGTGCTAGCTTCCTCACAAGCCTGTAAGTCCTGCATGATTATCAAAAATAAAGAGAAATAAATGGTTTCAGACTTCAGAATCTGCAAAATGTTACCTACTGAAGTTAGAAAGGTAGAAGCCTAATGGAAATGATGGCCAACTTGATGCTCTCATTATAAAAATTCAAGTCTGAAAAATGCAATGTGGAATAAGTTTTAGCAACACCCTTAAATCCTTTCTATCTGTTTCTGACATATCACTCTGCTGGTATCCAGCATTTACTCAAATAAATACGTACAGGAGGACTAGCTGTGATTTTTAGTAACAGCACAATCTTTTCTATATGGTTTCAACAAACACATAAAATACATATGTAGCTGCAATCAGAAGACATTACATTGGTAAAATGCTTGAGTACTGCCTTACAAGGACAAGATGCTACATCACAAGCAGTAATATCAATTTGAACACGTAGGTATCAACCAGACAAATGATGAGATATGAGACACACAGTTCATGTAGCTAGCAGGTATCCAGTAGCCATCCTTTGGGCACTCTGTGCTGTCTGATCCACCTGGCTGGAGAGACACTGGGCTCCCTGAATTGAGATCCACACAGAACCTGGACTCTCCTACAAGGGAATGGTTTCACAAACACTGAACACAACTCATTTTTGTCCCATCAGCTGGTTAACTGGGTTAAAGGAATGGACATTAGTAAGAAGACTCACATCCATGTTTGCTGTCCTTCCAGGATCTATACCAAACCTGTTAAAGTCAGAAGGAGTTTGATAGGTTACTCTGCTAATCAGGCAACACGTGAAAGTTCCTTTTGAAGACACCAGAAAGAGAACATCTAAGATTTTGAAGAAAAATATAACTGTTTGATCATATTCTGGTAGTAATTATTACAGGATACCACTCCCTGCCTTGAGCAGTCATGTAATTTGTATATGTATACATGTATATGTGTATATATGTATATATCATTTAATAGTTGCAGAACCTTATACCAAGATGAAGGTATTTATGCAGGTGGATGTGTCTTTGAATACTTTTTGGGATGAAAGGCATCATAAAAGCTAAATTTCAAAATTAAAATGTCCAGTAGGACCACTGAAAAGAATGAAATGAAATGTCTTTTCATAGGTAGACTTTCTTGAGTAAAGCAGGTGATTTCACTTCTGTGCCTTATCACAAGCTGTTAACTAAACACCTGCTGCTGCTCAGTTCTTATATAAGATGCATATCAGGCTGACTACTTGCCTCACAGTCTGAAAACAGATGAAAGGCAGGTTTTTCTGTACACACTGGCTGTTTCTCTCTTGTGGAGGAAATGTCTAGCATGTTTTGAGTGTGACAGCTGCCTCCTATAAATAAATATCCATTGAGGAATGCTAAAGAAATTAGGGGAAAGCCATATGAGCCTTTTCTACTTTATTAAGAGCTGCAGGGAAGAGCCTCAATGTTATTGTAAAGATGAAAGAGGAGGGTGTTATGTATCCTGGTCACACAGTCTCTGAGCTGGTGGTTTATATTATAGGAGCATTCTGTACAGAAACATAAATTCTCATAATTTAATAAAAAAATTATTTTGTTGCATATCCTATAAGGTGGAGTCAAGTACACACCCCCTAACTTCTGTGATTTGAAAATAACGACAGGCCAGCATACTAAGGTAGGAGATGTGTCTGTTTCCATCTGTGCTTTCTTTCAGATTTTTATTGATGGTATGCCTGTTTTTATTTTATGATGAAATCTGTCTTTGCCCCAAAGTGTATCAGTAGTAATGCATTTCCATGGTCCTTTAAGGCTATGAACACAATAAGCATTTATTGTGGCTTAAGACATGAAGTAGTAAAGTGTCAGGATGATGATGTGTCAGAGGCAAGTGAGCCTCAGGGACACCGTGGGGCCATGAAGTGATGGTTGCTGAAGTTTCCTTAAGCTTATCAGAAAATATTGCATGACTAAGGAGGGGACAGCACTGTCCATACCAGCAACTTCGGTTACCCAACAAAGGAGGGGGACGAGAGACACCCAGTCACCCCCAGAGGGCCTTAGAGCATTACTTGCCTGGATCATAGCACAGGAGGAATGATACCAGTCTTACTGGACTTCTAAAAAATCTACTGTAGTTACCATCTTGAATTATGGCCAGGATGGAGGCTGACAGATGACTAAAGCCAAACATTTTGTGATCTATAAACAGTGGTCCTAAGTTAGGCCTGTTGAGTTCTCCTGGACCACAGCAGGCTGTGCCAGCATCTCTCTCTGAGTGGGATGCCTCTTAGAGCTTGCAAGCTCTCAATTTTGCAATACTCAAAACTACCCAAAAACTGACGATGGGCTGATACCCTACTCCTTGAGGCTTAACCTTTGAATATTGAGAAATTCAAAGACATTCAACATGAGCACTTCTCTGAACTTGAGGGGAACTTTTAACCGGTATGCCTTTGTACATTTATGTATGTACATCTTTGTATCTCTGTGTGTGAATCAATTTAGGCACCCTGTAGAACATATACTCTGTGTGTTGCTGTCTTGAACTATAGTTAAGTCCCTGTTATAACTCTAGTAAATCCTATTGAATAATTTTGAATAATGGTGATTCATACTCTCAATTTTTTCAACTATAGATCTTTGCCTCATGCTGTCAATATGCAGCCTCACAGTAGCAGCAGAATTACATACCAATACATAATAGAAAAATTCTTGAGCTTTTCAAGACCTGACTGAGCACACCTCTGCTCTAAGCAGCTGGTTGGACTAGAGAGCTCCAGAGATCCCTTCCAAACCAAACTACCCTATCATTCTATATTTCTAAGACACAGATTCACAATTTACAGGAGTTAGTAAGCTTTTCTTCAGAAACTACCCACGTATATGCCTAAGTCTGAAGTAAATGTGAGGTATTTTGAAGCTGTTTACCCTTTAGTGTATTACTAACCATAAGTCTGCATCACAACTTCTCATGTGCCAACTACTTCATTTGCTCATGTCCTTTAGTAAAAAATTGTGCAGAATGGCTTAGGCAAATTCAGGAAGCAGGGACAAAAAAGCTCACATTTTAAGAACAGGGTGTTTGCAAAAGGAAACATCACTGCAATCACAAAGAAGTTGAAAGAGGTTTCCTGATAGTTTTGTAGGTTCAGCAGTGTCTGTTTGACAGGCAATCAGCTGCAGTGAAAATATAATCTGCCAGGAGGTATGTGAGTGACAGCCCTTGTTTCACAGTGAAACCTCAGACCACAGGGAAAGACTTGGGCAGACTACAGCTGATGGCATAAAACGAAGGACCTCCTGGAGAATCTTCATCATCACAGTTTTCTCATATAACATGAGTCACTCTGCTTTACTTTGGTGCTGGGTAACCCCAAACACTTCTTAGTTTGGCAGGGCCTGACACAGCACTTGGTGCCCTGATAAGATTTCTTTTCAGGGAAGATGGAGAAGGGATTGGTATAGACATGGGTGATTTACTTCTCACAAGGTGCTGTGGGCTCTTGCATAAATACAACCACCAGAGGCATTTGTCTGGCAATAAAACATTTTCTGCTGTAAGTGCACAGGTTGGTAGTGGCAGCTCAGGGTAGTTCAGCCATTTTGTAATTTATTAAGAGTTGTCAGAGCAGACATTTTAAAATACTGGTCTGTTCATCACTACGAAGTATTTACAGTGAGATTTTAATGTGAAAACCATTCTTGATCCATTCACTAAAATTTACTGCCCATTTGATTTTTAGGTCAAATGCAAAATTATTGTTTCTTCAGGGAACCAAGTGTGAAAGTCAGACAACCCCCTACACCTCTGTCCTGCAGAGCTGGGCACAGGTGTAAATAGGGCCATAAACTAAGGAGATTATGGAGTTATCCCTGTGCACTTTGCTTGATTGGCTAAAGCTGGTACAGTGTGGTCCTAATCCATGCCTATAGCTCTTAAAAACTATGGAGATAGAAATAAATAGCAGTTTGTTAAATAGCAATGATATTGCTGCTAATAGTGACAATAATGATAATGATTTTGATTATAACAGCAACACCACCAACAACAGTAGCAATAATAATAATTATAGTAATACTTTTTTATTTGTATGTTTTTTATAAATGCTTTCTACTTTGCTGCAGCTCAAATTAGCAATTCAAGGCTCATGGAATGAAGTCCATGTGCTATGTTTTGAAGAGGCTTTGGCTGGCAGAATGTTCCAGGGAAGATCAGCCTCCTAGGAAGGAAATGCAGATGTGAGATGCCAGGTTTTTTGGTTCTAAAATTGCAGATAGCCAGATATTTCTTCTTCTCTGATTGGCTTTTGGGGCTCTTTTTTTCAGCTGGTTTTTTTTTGAGGAAGAGTTGTCTTGATGGACATAAGTCAGTTGGCCAACTGCTTAGGTTGCTCATGACAATAATTCCTTAGAGGAATAACCACAGAGAGCTCACAATCTCCTTTGCCTGACTGGCCATTCAATGTGGTTTCTATTTTCTACGAATTGTCAAGAACAATAAACTTTTATGCATCTTCAGCTTTTCACAAATTTTCACCCATGAAAAATTTCCTATATTTGGAAAAATATAATTTTCTAACAAAGCAAACAAAATACAGCTGTTGAATTCTTCACAGAAGTGAAGTTGAAAAGATGATCGGAGCAACTCACTCGTCCTCTGGCTCACTTATTTTTTTGTATTTGCAGGACTGAACATGTAGTGAGAGGACTGTGACAGAAAAGAGACAGAAAAGAGACAGAAAACTCATGGAGAAATGCTCTGTAAGGGTCCCGCAGGAGGCACATGCACCAGGAGGGACTGAGGCATACAGGAATATGTGCTTTGATGGTACAAGAAGACGTTACCTACCCTGTGATGCTCTCTGTGGCATGGCCTGATCTGGTCCCTTGTGTGCACTGCACCTCTCTGCAGGAGGGGCCATGGGTTCCTTCCACCACGGACCCTTGTTTCCTTGCAGGGAAACACACAGAGAAAGGCTGGGAAGCCTCTTCAGTGTACTCAAAGAAGATCCATTGTCTGGACACAAGGACCATATAACAACCTATTCTGAAACATCAATGCAACCATTAGGATGAAGAAATAAGAGGATAGAGCAGATACTGAAACATTTGCGATCTAGGGACATGATTGACTATTTGTCCAAATACACTGAAGGGGTCAGCTATAAAGTGCTACAACACAGCGACCAAAAGAGCCAGCTGAGGTACCAACACCATGCTGGATGTACCCATGACAGCTAAAGAGAGGGTCAGTGCTGGAGGGAGGAATGTCACAATTGTAAGCGATGTGGAGACAGCGTGACAAACATCAGAAGAGTTTTAGCAGTGGGAGTCGAATACCTGGTGTGGGCAGTGGAGGCATTAGTGCGCCTTCCATTACCTCTGCACTGAATGTGCAGGTCTTGGCACTTTCTGGCCATAAAGTTAATTCTGTATGTACAGAAACAGATGGATAGATAAGCTTCCAGCTGCAGAGCATTCATCTAAGGGAAAATATGAAAGGAATGTAAATTCATATGCAGATCAAATAAGACTACAGAAGATTTCTAGTCATAGAGTCCTTTTGATTTCAAGGTAGGTCTCATGGGTCTCTTCCTATAAATAAGAATTCTTGATCTGAACCTTTATTATTATCCATGTATATAGATATTTTCCTGAAGAATCTTCATTTTGGTTTTAATTATAGGGGCAAATATTGGTGCTAACTAGATATTCAAGACATTTTACAATAGAAGAGTTTGAACTAGGACAGACTTTACTTTCATTTGGGCTTTTGTCCATCATGTTTTCTTCCTACACGTGGAGTTCTGATTTAAGTGGGGGAACTACAGAGCTGAGGCACCATCATTCAGCATGTGAGCACCTGCTGTGTTGCTCTTTATAGAAAGAAGAGTAACCTTGATATAACCTATAGTCTCAGGTAAATGTGGGCCTGACAAAATCTAACATGGGTGCTTCAAAAGGAGGGGATATTTATTTCCTCATTGAGCCATGAACAATGTATCTCTGGATTTCCACTCTGACCCCTATTATTCCCTAGCCCCACCCCTGTGGTAGTGGCAGAGCCTCAGTTTTGTATGTGATACAATGCAATAGTATTCACCTTTGTGATGTTTATTTGGAATAGAGTGCCACCAAATACAAAGATGTAACCCTGACTTGTTACTCTGACATGACTGTATCTAAATAGAGAGGCATTAGTCCACCTTGCGGGTGGGCAAAACCAGATGAGCAATGAGGTCTCCATTACTTACTTTATTCTCTGCTGCAAGCTCCTTTATTGCTCTCCCTATAAAACACCTTTGCTCATGAGAGTTGTGTGCATAAGGAAACACCTGCTCTCCTCTCTCACCGTTTGAAAGCAGCTCTCTTATGCAATGCCACTCTTTCCATTGCTCTGAAAGTGCATAAAGAAACCCTCTGCTGTTTCCCGTAGTGAGTGCCTTGTTTCATTATGAGGCTAACAGAGAATCTGTTAATAGGACAAATTCAAAACTAAACAAACAGATCAACAAGAAAGAGTTTTAATGTTTTCACAGTGGAGTGCAAGCGAGCTTGGTCAGAGAGAGAAGTACAACTGGATTGATGCATATTTAGCCACATCAACACCTAGCAAAAATCCCTAATTTTTTTAGCTTTTCTTTTTTTTTCCTTGAGCCATAATAAATACAAATGCTTATATTTGGAACATAGGGTGACATTCAGACAGCTCCATTTGTATGATTGCATCTGCTAAAGAATTTATCCCATTTTTAAACATAAGGGTTGTTTTAGAACATATCAGCTCAATGTGTTGTAAATCTAGTACTGTGATATAAATATTATACGTATGTATGTACAGACATATGCAGCCACTGGGGCTAGGTCCTCTTCCTCTGCCTCCACATTTCCAATTCAATTTATCTGAGCTAGAAAACAGTTCTAGTAGAGAGAACTTTGCTGGTTTTCCATTCAATTTGGAGCTCTATTCATACTGACTCTACAGCTTTATCTCCCTGAGATAGCACATTTTAAAAAATGGTTTGTGCATATGTAAAAATTATGGCTTCTTCATTGTAGCAGTTCTAGGCAGCATGTGAGGTTTGAGAGGAGCAAACCATCCCTCCTCCGTGGCTCTCATTTCGGGCTGACTCTGGTAAGAACTGATTAACTAGAGAGTATAATGCCTTAGATGACAGCTTCAGTAAACTGCTTGCACACAATATGTTAACAGGTTTAGAATGTAGGGTCTGCATATGGCCAGTACATTCCATCTGATTCAAATTAAAGTGTGTATAAAAATGTGAAACATCTCTATAGATTTAAATCTCTCTGCATGGTCAAGGCCCTAAATACCTCAGTTAGTTTTACACAGAAAGCCTTGCACAATGATTTATTATACATAGGGGAATAAAGATTTCTTTCTTATGCTTCAATTTTCACAGGGAATAAAGTTGCATAATTGAGTCCGGGTGGCTTAAACACAGTGCCATAAAGCAGTGTTCCTCCTCATTATTGCTTTTTGCTTTATCCAAGACTAATAGCATTTAAGTGTGTTATTATATTAAGACTGTTTGGTACCATCTGAAATTATTTTTATGGGCACTCACACCCCTTAATGTAAAGCAAAATTGTACCATACTCATTTGGTTCAGCTTTTGAGTCAAGAACTGAACCTCCACGGAGACTGAATTTCCTTCTGGTGTCTCAAGACCTGCTGTGCACTGGATGTGACAGTATGTGAAAGAATCCGTTCCGGCTGCTGATACAACTTAGAGACTTTCTGCTTGAATGCTGGTAATGTATATTTTAGTTTTATTTCATACATTAATCCAATTTCAGAAGACTTTTTTTTTTGTTTGTATAGTTCCTGGATTCCTGCGATGATGACAATAAGTGGGTCTTGAAAAAAAGAGACTTTTACACATCTGTAGGTGATGAAGTTAGGGGAGATTTTGGGCTCCCTTTCTAGCTGAACAGGTAATTTCATCTTAATGCAGTCTATGATGATAACCCATTGACACATTTGCTCATGAGATTTTCCCTCTCACTGTTTTCTCACACATTGTGTCTCATTTATACAGAAATGGATTGACTTTTTTGAAAATCAGATGAACATCACACAGAATATGAATCTATGTTTCCCTATCTGGATGTTCATGACTTGAATACTTCTTAAATTGTGCTGAGCTGAGTGTAGCCAGATGATGAGTAGAACCATATGAACAATGCTTCCATCAGCTGCTTGGAGCAGATAAACCCATGAATAATTCAGCACAGGAGAGTGCCTGGCTCTTCTCTGGTAGCTTCACAATAGGTCACAAATGACTAAGCTCAGAAGAGGATGTGTCCTCGGTATAATTAGTCTTTCTTTAACACAACTGAATTAGCACTTCTGTTTTATTGTACCCTGAAGGTAAAATGGTTATTAGGTTACAGAACAAGCAAATTATTGCTAAATGCCTTGGGCAGATTACTCAAGAGCTTCTGACTATCACTTTATTAACTACAATTTACGTCATCAGAAAATATTAAGCTTGCAAAATCAGTAAAAAATACAAATGTTACTGTAAAAATCAAAAAACAGGCTACAAGGGTGAGAAAGGGAGTTAGAATTAAGCAGTTGCCCACGAATGACATGTGCATTCTATACACAACACATAAGCCATTGCTCCCGACATCATGAACATTGTTCAAATTGTTTATGTAAGATTTCTGTTTTATTATGAGATGATTAAAAAAATACAATTTGAACATTTAGCTTGAATATAATTTAAAGAAATTGTAACCCCCTCCTCTTCCCCCCCATTCTGAGGCTCAGTGTTTCTGCAAAGAGGTTCTTTCAATTGCACTAAGCTTGTTCTTTACAGAAACCCAGGGTAAGGCAACCAGGGGACTATTTTCCTGGACCAATTTCATAGCTAAATTACCCTCTCTAACATGGCTTAGAAATTTCTGAAGGAGCTCTTGCTGCTTGATTAGTTCTTCCTGATAGTACCTTCCAGGTACAGGGCCCTGAACAGCAGTGCCTTGGCTGGAATCATTACATGCAGGCTTTTGGGAGCCTTCCAGGAGCTCCATCCTAAGGAGCCTTATGATGCTGTCCCAGAGGATTATTTTACAACTGGTTTTACTGACCTGATATAGTGCAGGTACCTCAGCAGTTGTGTCAGGGTAACTTAGTGGCTCAACGGGATGCCAGGCTAAGGAGGAGAATAAGCAGCAGTTCTTGGAAGTGCAATTGCAGCTGAAGTTATCACCTTGGGAAATTAGAGTCTGTGTCACTTTGACACACAGATTTTTTGCCTGAACACTCACAGGTATCTCTCCTGGGCATTTAAGTTCAGGTTCCTCTGAGCCACTGTTACAGCAAAGAATCGGTCTCCTTCCTCTTCCACTAGTTGGAAGGGGGTGACCAGAGTCCTGATGTGGGGGGTGGAGGTGTGACAGACCGACCTGGGTGCAAAAGTGATGGGATGGAGCCTGCAGCCAGCTCAGCAGCAGCTGTCCCAGATGGATGGACCCACCTGCTTGGATGACTGCAGTAGCAGGTTCAGTGGCAGGTGCCTGTCTGTCTGATGCTTTGTCTTTGGCAGCCTTACACACGTAACCCCAATCAGAGTGAGAGTGAGCTAAAACTAATGTGTGTGACTGAAATATTCTTTTCATTTTTAGAATTATCAAGAGTAAGCAGCCTCACTTCTGGTGTTGTACTACACTTTTGTCAAGGTGTATGGATGTATTTAACAGGTGTGTATTTTAATATAAATTGTGTCCACAAATCACAAAAAAAAGACATGGAGGGTTATATCAAGTCATGAGTCAAGGATTCAGCAGAAAGCATTTCCCTACAATAATTTTATGTTGGAAATAAAGAATGTTTAAACATTTAGAAGTACATAAGTAACTTCTCAAAACTTGAGGATTCAGAAATAGAATATGGGAATAAAATATGTTGGGAAAAACCTCAGAACTAAAATTGCTAGTACCTGTATTGCACACTTTGACATGCAGCAATCAATTACCACAAAAAAAAAGAAGTTATTTTGTAACATTTTAGAGCTCTTAAGTAGACAGAGAAAGCTACGTAAAGTATCAAGAATTTCAGAATGCACATTGAGGTCTTTTTTCATTTTTTATGGGGTCTTTTTTCATTTTATATTTATTAAGAGGCATCAGCTTTCAATCAAAAAGCCTGAGAAGAGCCTTGCTGCTGCCGCGATCAACAAATTGGTAAGGAATGAGTTGCATAAAGCTGAACCAGTTGCATCCTGGTAGGGGAGCAATCAAGGAGAGCTTTATAACAATGCAAAAGACAAATTTTCCACATTGCAGATAGCTCAGACCTTGCATATATGTCAGACCTGTAACTTACAGTATATTTGAACACTTGAAGTACTGCACATCCCATAGAACCAGGTTTTTAGCTGGGCTTAATTAGTATCACATAATTTTTGTCAGTGTGTCTAAAAAAGTCGGTTTTCATTTTTCTAACTGGATCATCTGCACTTCCAGGTAAGCCTCCTCAGCTGATATTCTGGCCATGACATTCTGTGGTGTGGAATATCCCTCTAGTCAGTTTGGGTCACCCGTCCCAGCTGTGCTCCCTCACAGTTTCTTTTACAGACCTCCTCACTGGCAGAGCATGGGACAAGGAAAGAAAGTCTATGACTTGGGCAAAACATGACTTAGCAAAAAACTAAATCACAAGTGTGTTATCAACCCCATTCTGCTTCTGAATCTAAAACACAAAAGTGTAACAGCTACTGAGAAGAAATTAGCTCTACCTTAACAGAAACCAGGATAGAAGCTAAGGTGCTACTATTTCTCTGCAATTAAACTTTTTTTTTTCCTACTCTGCAGAAGCTTCTGCTTATAGGAAAAGATGATATGGATCCCTTTTAGATATTTGTTTGACAGTTCATTGTTAAAGGTACTCTGCTAACCATTTCCTAGGCAGAGGTGGTGGCAGTATTGGATTTTCTCTCCCTCCAATAGCTGGGAGTTAACGACCTGCAAAGATTTATGAATAGAATCGTGTTAATGTGATCTAGTAAAGTCAAACTCTGAAGGAAGACAAGGTTGGGGGAGGCTTGTGTTTGGATTTTGGGATCTCCTTTTGTATATTATTCCACCATATTCCATAGTAACAAAGTGTGAGGCAGATGCTCCCTATGGTGTTTTTTCTTAGCATGACGGCATTTTCTTTTGTGAGATCAGGAACCCACAGTCCAGGAAAATTTAATGAAAAATCTCAATATAAAACAAAATTAAAGATGGTTAATTTGAATGAGGCTGCTATGAAGAAAAATCTGTCAAATAGTCAAATTTCAATATTCATTAGTTTACATCAGAGCAACAGAACTGCTTTGGGAAAGGTAACAGAGTGCCATGCCAGTGGTCTCCATGCTGACACTCTCCAACCATTCTATTCCAGCCTTTCTACCAAAGGGCTGCTGGAAGGGGAAAGACACTGGCCCCACTCTCTTAGGTTAGCCAGAGATTATACAAAAGGTGTTATGAAAAAATAATTGGATGCAACTTGGGTGATGTTAAGCAGTGTAACTTCCAGTATTAGTTGAATTTCCATACTGTGCCATATAAAGATTTAGCAGACTGAAGCATGGCAAAATTGTGGATGCAGCAGGTTTTCTATTTGTATAGTACTACTATGTGCATATTATTTCATAGAAATGAGGGTGTAGAGCACCACATTTATATTTCATCAGATCCCTCCAAGGCTGCAAAACCTTACAGCTGTGGACAGTAACTAAAGGTGATGATGAAGCCAAGAGTAGATTTGGATGTTGCAAATTATAACAGATTAGACAGAGTCCACATTCAAAAATTTATTTCCTTCTTGAAACATGTTGAAAGATGTGCAGATAAAACATCAGGGTTAAATTAAGAGCTAAGCAATGGATATGGCTCAAAACCAAAAAAAACGTTTTGAATGGGTGTCCAGAAAACCAGAATCTGACTGACTTAAAAAAAAGTCTGAACATGATTTCCTATCGAGACTGATCTGGAAATATTTCTCTTTTATCCCTTTAACTCCCTGAACAGAACAAGGACCTTGCAAATAGTGTGAAATGTTAACAAAGATAAGTTGTACAGTATTAGTTATAGGTTTCCATGGCAATACCTACTGAAACTCTATGATTTACCATCACTGAAGCTGAAAATAATGAGACAAAGGGAAACCTGTCTTTCTTATTGGTCCTCTAAGGAAAAAAAAAGAGAATTCCATGCTAACCATACACAGTGCAAGCTTCTCCTTACAGGTCACAATAAGCTTTCTGCAAAGGTTGTATGTTTCTGGATACCACCCAGGATGACAAGTTTTCAAATTTTCTTAGAGACCTTGGGAAGTGCTCATATTATTGTGAATGGCTAAACTCTATAATCCATACTAGATTTAAAGCATGTGATTACTATTTACTTAGTGGTAACACAGGGTTTTGAGGGCAGGAATTCCAGTTCCCATTTATGATCAGAGGTTTATAAGGAACACACATGTCTAAAAATTCATTATATCTCTATTGATTAGGATTATGGTTGAATTGATTCTTTTACATGGTGGTTAATGAAGATAGAAAAGAAGACAGAAGAAAGAGAGGAAGAAGATTCAATCTGGTCAAATGAAATTTTGGTGCTTCTTGGAGATATTTGAAAGTCATGAAATGTAGCTGATGCAGACCAGCAAAATAAGAGTTTTCTCACACAGCTCTGAGTTGTAAGATGTGCAATTTATCTTCAATAATTTTTACTATTTTGACCTTGAAGTGAAATTAAATGCCCTTGTGAGCTGTCTTGAAAATCCTGGATCTGGCAAAATCACAAAGCCATTCTTTCTTGCTGTGATTTCACATTTCTTGTCCTTCTCTTCAGCAGAAAATCAACCAAGCAAAACAGACTGGATATAAGAAAAGAATAAAACTTTGTGATGCTTAATCAGACTCACTTAGCAATCACAGTCTGAGTGAAAATTCTGCTTGGTCCACTGGGTTTTAGGTTAACCATGTTTTATGTTTTCTGATGTTTCCCTATTCCACAGCAGTGGCGTTATTTATGTATGTTATTTATGGATTAAATATTGCAACCTGAATTCAGTTGTGTTGCCTTTAACCAAAAATTCTGTTTCAGCTGGTGCATTGCATGGCTTTTAGAGAGCACAAAATAACAGTATTCAAAATATTATTTTTTTGCTATAAAGTGATTGATTTCTACATATTAACACTATATGAAGGGCTGTAAATTTTCCAGATTTCTACAGATAAAAACTCTATAAAAGTGGATATCATTATTGGTTTTGCAATTATTATTGTAATTACATTTTTTTTTTCCTAGGAAGTGATTATACAGCTCTGGACCAGTCTTAAAACCAACATAATCCACCAAGCACTTAACAGTTCATTAACTCACCAGTGTTATTAACTCACTGATTTCTGTTACTAGAAGTTTTTTATGTGGGCTATTCAGGTCCAATGGGCAAAAGTCTTAATGGGCAGAGGATCAGACTAGTCCCTGAATTCACTGGAAGAGCTCCCAATCCAAAGGAGGAAACAATGGATAGCTTGCTGTGAGTGTTGCCAGGATGATATTTCATTCTGAAACAAAAGCTGTCAGCCTGTTACTCACGTTGATGCCTTGTCTATAGCGTTTGCTTTGTGTTGAAATACCAGGTTTTAACCACTTACTGATTTCAATGCAGTGATAGGACATATCATCTATTTCATCTTGCATGGTATTTTGAGCTTCCTGTTTCAGAGGAGAAAATAATACTGGGGCTGATACAAAATGTGTAATAACTGGTAAGAAGTTATTACAGGAACAAATTACAATTATTAATAAATGGCTAACTTAAGCTGCAACTAATCACAGAGCATCCTCGATTGGAAAGACCCACAAGAATCATCAAAATCCAACTCCTGTCCTTGCACAGAACAGTCCCAAGAGTCACACTATGTGCCTGAGAAAGTTGTCCAAACTATTCTTGAGCTCTGCCAGGTTTGGTGCAATGACCACTTCCCTGGGGAGCCTGTTCCAGTGCTCAGCTACCCTCTGGGTGACTAGCTTTTTTCTGATATCCAACTTAATCCTGTCCTGGCTCAGTTTCATGCCCTGTCCTCAAGTCCTGCCATTAGTCGAGAGAATGAAGAGATTGGTACCTGCCACTCTGCTTCCCCTTGTGAGGGAGTTGTAGACTGCAATATTTCCCCTCAGCCTTCTCTTCTGCCAGCTGAATGAGCCAAGTCACCTTCATCACTCCTCACCATCTTACTCCCCACTCTGTCCCTACACCCAGGGTTGTCCCAACACAGGTGCAGAATCTGGCACTTGTCTTTCCTAAAATTCCTTTGAGGAAGTTGAGGAAATCTGGCCCTAGAAAGGAGCCCTGAAGAATCCCACTGGTGGCTGGTCACCAGCCTGATATAAAGACATTTATTATAACCCTTTGCACCGAAACCATGAGCCAATTGCTCATCCATTGTATGATGTGTCTACCTAATTTTTTCTAGTGTTTACCTAATATTTATAATGCCATTGTATCTTTTCATTTCTCCATATGAATAAAATTATAACCATTCTTTTGCATCCTATGCAAGTTTACTGAGGACAACTAGAGAACACTGTTTGAAATACTCATGCTTTTAATCAAATATGGTCATATGTATTTCCAGCTTTGAACTGTTAAAGTGGAATCCTTCCCAAATCATTCTTTTATTAAAAAATATGAACATGAGGATACAATATACAGATTCAGGCTGACAGGAACAAAATATTTTACTTAGGTTTTATGCCTGGAAATTTATCAGATATTTGTTGTAGAAAATTGCAGGTTTAGAAAATTGCATTTTCTAGAAAGAAAAATATTCTGCTAAATATTCCACCGCCTGCCTCATGATGCCTAACTTAGAGGCAACGATTTTTTTTTTTTTAATAGATAGTATTAGGAGCTACTGTACAAAATGAGCATTTTTTCATATTTAATTGAATAGGTTTTCATTGGTATAGTTTTCTGCAGTAGTTTTGTTTTTTCAGTCAGGAAAAAAAAAGAGGAAAAAGCATGCCTGGCTTGCACCACATTGTTTATGTTCTTGAGTGACAAAGTAAAATGACATCTGGCTGGAATTTCAGAAAACCGGGCAAACCCTGTGCCTCAGAAATGGGTGATTTCTGTATTTTTGCAAAGAGTGAGGGGTCTGTGTGCAGTATGTGCTTTCACAGGAAATACACAATGAAAACCCAGGCTGCTTGCATTCATTAAAGAGCCCATACGGCTTTTCACAGGACAGACATTCTTTCTCCAAATTGTATAGTTAATAAAAAATGTATCTTAATTATCAAACTACTGGAAGATGATCTTATTACCATCTGCTAATGAGCATGCCCTCCTACACTGACACAGCAGACACTGCTAGAGAAGTTTCTGTTTTAGATTATTGTTAAATATTGTTAAACAGTCACCATGTTGCACTCCTATAAATACATATTTTGTAAAATGTTTAAATTCTAGTGGCATTCCATGAGAGAGAAAAGCTATTTGTCTCATTATTCTGATGGGAAGAAAGCAGTAAAATGTTTGCCAGTGGGCCAAAAATTAACTACAATTAAAATATGTATTGGGAGAATATCTATGGGTGCATTCAGTTGAATAAAAAATATTAAAGCTATCCAAACCATTCGCAGTCCAGCACATAAGTAAACTGCTACCTGTTGGGGTCATGAAGAAAATTGTTTCAGAGGCATCTTATTTCAAAATTCTCTGACAGTTTTTAAGAACTAGACTACTTACATTTTCCCTCCTAGTAGTTTTTCAGGTATACTATCTTCCCTGTCTCCACTATAAAATTTTTCTTGCCTCATGCAAATATGCCAATATGAATAGCACACAGTTGCTCAAGGGAGGTGCTAAGAGTTGCTGATGCAAAGGCATTTTGTTATTTTTGATATTATTATTCTGATGGGAAAAAAGCAGCAAAATATTTGTTAGTAGGCCAACTATTTTCCATTACTAAAGCATGGCTTATAAGAAAAAATATCTTATAAATAAAAAATTGAAAATATTTCTTCAAGCATCTGAAGACTGAGTATGGCACTGAACCCATAGTCTTGGCAAAACAGCTTTCGCCATGTTCTGCTTTATACTTACTTATGAATACTTAAGTATTTTGGATGAAAGGACTTTAAAATCCTTAATGTTCTGTTCCTGTACCCATGAAAGTCAGTAATAAATTTCCTTTGGCTTCAGTTGCATAGAAACAGGATCTGACAGGTTAAATCCTGTAATTTCTCATCAAAATACAGGCAGGTTGTCATCATTTAGGCTGTTTTTCACAGTGGGACAAGCTTGAACAATGAAATGTCAAGAAAAGAGAAGGGACAGATTTGTAAACAAATGCAAAGATTCTTAGCTCTTTCTTTTGGTTTTAAACATTAGGCTGCATAGTCTGTAAGATTTTTGTGCTTGTAGACTCCAAGCATTTTGAAACTGTCTCACACAGGTGTGCCCAGGATGTTTAGGCTGAGAATGTTCCAGGTAACACCTGGCTTCATTGGAGCACATTTTTTTTTTTTTTTCTATGTGAAATAGCTAAATTTATTTGCTCAACAAGCAGATTTACCAGTAAATAGATTAGACATGGCTTTCACTCCTAATCAGCAACATGACAGCTTCTTAAGCAGACTCCTGTTCACCTATTTGCTGTTCTGTTTGAAGGAACTTGCCAATCACTATTAAGGTCTCTTAATGAGTTTAACTTGAAAAATCAGGTGCTGTGCTGCAGATGTCCATCCATCAATTTGCTCCGGCACTTTCCATCAGGAACATTTGACTGTATGGTTATTTATCTGCTAGGGCAGTAAAACTGTCCCAAGTTCTCATATATTCTGATGGGCATTTAAGAGACCATAATTTAGAATTATAGAGCTATAAAGCCATCTTCCTTCATTATTTAATAAGCAGGCCTTAAATTATCGTTATATATCCTTCCTTGTTTGTCGATCTCATGTCCTTTCTGTTATACACATCTATCCATGTTGTTCTGGCCAATGATAATAAGACCTTACCACAGAGAGAGACTATAAAAAAAATAATTCATTTCGGTGGCTAAAGACAAAGTAATATTATAACCTGTGTTTAACACTGGACAATCTGTATAGACATGGAGTGAAGTGAAAATGTAATGAATTGGAAAAAAAATGAAATGTGAAGTAGTGAATAAAGTTTCAACGGGGAAGAGCTCTTGAGTAGACAGCAGGGAATTCACTACTCTGTCAAGATTTTTTTCTCTTTAAGTCATTTTTAATATCGTTCCCTGGTGTTTCTCTGAAGCCTACAGTTTTATCTACCTAAATGGCACTAATAAGGTGCCTCACTAATTGATGTCATGAAACTTAGCAAAATCTAAATCTTGGATAATTTTGTTTTTCTCTCAACTATATTGAAATAGAACGTGGGCAAAAAAAACCCCACAGAGCAAAGTTGTACAGTGTCATTAGAAAACAGTCTAAAAAGAAATGAAAGTGATACACAGAAATTCATTCTCTTAACTCGCAATCCCTATGGTTTATTTGTAAAAATGCCAATTATTTTCTGTAAAGCTCAGTTAAGTACATCATATGTATGATTCTGGTCTAAATGACTCCTAAGTCAGTTGAGGCTTCTGTAAATCTGTCACTGTGCATCCAAAATACAGATCTCCCTCCTGTCAGGAGTACATAAGTGAAGGAAGGGTGCAGTCGTGCTGTGTAATTATGGCGCAGTGGAGACATGACCCTAGAGTAAGCAAATTCATAATCACCTAATGATGGACTGTGCTTCTCAACACCTAAATACCTATAAAAAGAGCATAAAAGAATATTAGAAACACAAAAATCTCCTCATTAAGGAGACATGGTGCCTATTCAACAGCTGCAGAAAGCAAAAGAAACAAGGTAATATAAAAGGATGAAATCAGAATCAGTCAGATAATCCTCCCTGATTCTTTATCAGGAAGAAAAACAAATGAAAACTAGTGAAAATTATTATGCAAATAGATGTGAAGAAGTGCTTTTTAAGATGAATAATAATTGTTGGTGCCATTAGACATGACTGAGATGAAACTTAAAGGAGGTTTCAGAATTGCATTACACATTTATATGAAAAATAAACACACAGAATGAAATTACAATACTCAGGACTTTTTGGGTTCTTCTAATTCAATATCATGTATCTACCACATAAGCTAGAATTAAACTTAGATCTGTATCATACTATTATACAGTAATGAAACAACAAGAATTATACTCCTTCACTTAATGGACCCAACAAGGCCGAAAAAGAATTATAAATGATTGACATATATAAAAATTTGTTATATGCAACAAGACCATGTGGGACAAGCAACCTGCACCACTATCAAAGCCAGGTAAAAATTCTTGGAGTTCTGTTTCATGTCCTGACCAGAATAAAGATTGAACTGACTGCAGAAAATCACACTACAAGTAATTGAACAGCTTCTTGTCAGAAGAGAATACATTCCTAGAGAGACAATTTGCTTGGTAATTAACAGAATATTTTGCTATAAAATGGAAATTTTATGCTGTAAGTCATTACTTCCTAGGAGCAATTTTACCCTGGCTGCTGACTGCAATGGCATCATCTGAAGGAAATCATCCCAAGGCTGCTAAGTTCTTTCACTGCAACTCATGAAGCCGATGCAGCACCTCTACTTGCATATCTGATCAACAAGATACTGAGCCTGTATTTTGGAATGTATTGGTGAAGGATAGGAAAGTGTAGGGGGGAAGAAGAAAGGAGAGAGCGAGAGGGGGTGTGTGTGTGCTCGTGTATGTGTGTGCTCAGGTGTGTGTGTTCACTCATGCCATGGGATAAGGCTCTTGGAATGTGTGAAGAGCTACTTCCAGGCCACGTGGGGGAGAAGAATAGGTAAAAATTTTCTGTGAAAAAAGGAAAGAGCAGATAAAAAAAGGCAGAAGGGACTAGACAGCTAGTCTCTACTTGATTTTTGGACCAGGTATAGTTTTCCTTTGAGTCACTACAATTATCTGCTGGCTTAGATAGACGGGCATCTGCAAAGGTCTGCTTTTTCCTGGCTCAGGGAAATAGTTATCATTCATAATTAGAGATGACAAGCTAGACTATATGGACCACATGATTTGTTTGCTCCTATATGCAAATAATACTTGGGATGCTTCTAAAACGTCCAGCTGAATTAATTTTGCCCAACTCAAAACCATCCTGAGGGAATTCAGCTATCATAGCTCTACCCACATCTCTGTGCCTCAACCAACACCATGGAGGTGTTGTGTCTCTTACTGCCTTGCAATGGCAATGATGTAGTTATTGCCAGTTTCACACTACATGTGATGGATGGGAATCGATTAAAATACTGTGTTAGAGACAACAGCATGTTTACTTGGAATAATTTTTTTTATTTAGTAAATGGTAGAACTAATAAAAGAAATTGCTTCTATCAGCTTTCACAATAGTTTAAAACTTATTGAGCACAACCAGACAAGTGTTTAGTTATCTGGAGGAGAAAGCTTGAGCAATGGGCTGGAAAAGCAAGGTCTTTTAAAATATGCCCATTTTTAAGATTTAGTTTCAGTCTCTTCTTTCCCTCCTCCCTGTCAAGTAATTAAAGTTCTTGACTTGTTTCAAAATGGCTCAGATTAAATTTCATTTTGTTAAGCACCTCAATTTTTCAGCTAGGAAAAAAAAGACCATTAGGAATTTGCATTATCCATTACAGCCTCCTTCATGATCTGAAATTTATATGGGAAATGCTAATTGGACATTCATCATAATAAAGATAATGATTTCTGTAGTCTCCGCAGCGATAATTAAGATGAAAGATGAAAATGATGCAGAGCGAACATTGTATTCTTTATTTGCTGTGAATGGAGAATGGAAAATTAATTCTGTCCTTGTCTGCAGGGTAGGGGTGCCAGGCAGGGATAGAGGGGAACATGTGCAGTAAGTTGTTTTGTCTAAGACATCTGAATTTGCTTAGGGGAAAGATGGTTCTGTTGATTTTACTCTGGGACCCAGATGAAGAAGGCTGATATTGAATGTAACCTCCTCCTACTATTGGGAGCTGTCCTGAAGACAGATGTGACTAATGAGGTTTTGCTTATTATGCTTCAGTGCACTGTGCTTGCCTTCTTTACTTTCCAAACAATGTGTGTTTCCAGTTCCTTGAGGGGAAGAGCCAACTTCCATGGTGTGGAGTTTTAAGTGCATGCAGAGCCAGAAGCAGGCTTTGTGAGTTAACTGCTCAGAACACTCGTTGCCACGTCTATGTGAATCTGTTTTGAGACTAAAACTAAGCCAGTAAAACAAAGCTTTGTGAAATAGAAAGAATTTTGCACAAAAATCTTTCTCTTTCATTATTTTTAATTCTTCTGAAAAAGAGAATCAAATCCAAGATTGAGATTATTGACTGCTATTTTTTCTGAAACTGGAATGAACCTAAACTGTCAGCTTGAAGTCTTTGATGAACCCATACAGGACTCAAGAAAATCCAATATCATAATTTTCCATTCTGAAGGCCAGTGTGACTATGGATAGGCATCATTTATCCGGGGCTTGCTAGATACGTATTTGTCAGGAAGGATTTATGGCTTCTAAGTGCCTCTGTGGGCTTCTGCTCCTGAAAAGAGGGTTGGAGAGCAGTCAGAGACTACTCCGAGACTTGGAGGAGCCACAGATTGGTTCAGGCCAGTGGGCACTGTGTAATGTTCAGCTGAGAGCACCGTGCTGCAGGCCCCTGGGAAAGTGGCAGTCTGGCCACCTACCTGTGAGCAAGGCTGGACCATCAGGCACTTTCACAAATCATCTAACCATCACTGAAGGTTAATGCAAACGAGCCCCAGAGAAAGCTGGAATGACAAGGCTTGATCTGACCAGGGTTGCTCCAACTGGTGGCTTCCCATTGCAGTAGGATGAATAATATTTGGTCAATAGAGACCTATTATTTGCTCCTGGTTTTGGAGAGTGAGGTCTATGGATACTGATATCATTCAATAATCCATAAAGGTCTTTTACACTTGCCCATAAATGTGGAACACAAGACAAACAATTGCACATGCAGAAAGACTAAGGAATTTAGCTAAAAGCTCATTGTGTATACGCTGGCACACAGTTATAAGAAGGAGACTGTACCTTTTTCCTTTCCAAATGGAAAAAAATTAGAGAGACAATTTGATTAATACTCCAACTTGTTTTAATAGCTACTGGTTTCAAGCCATTTCAGTAGCATCCTACAGGTTTATGAGTTCTAGGTCCTGAAAGGAAGAACTTTGAGGACAAGTAAGACATAAGACCTATGCCTGGTGTGAATAACTTCACTGGGGCTCTGCAAATAATTGACTTTTGGTTTGCCTGCTGAATTATGGGGGAGGGGGGAAAGGTGGACCAGCAGCAGTGACAACAGAAAAACAATTTATTTGCTTGTTGATCCAACTGGATCAACATAATATGGGAGAACAGAAGAATATAATTTCTTAAGTAATTGTCCTCAAATAGTGCTTAAAAAAAACAACAAAAAATTTCTCCTTTTGGAGATATTCAATGCTATGGAAAAGATTTGACACCAAAGGGCTTGGCATGGGTGGTTAGGACATTCACCATGGATTGAGCCATTTTAGCAGCTGTCTCTCTGCTGATTGCCTTCTGTTATCAAAAGCACAATGGAACAACTTCAGAAAAACAAGTTCTTCTGAGCTCCAAATGACTGGTCAGAACGAATACGTTATGATCGGGAGTTTGCAAAGCTGCCACTGAAATAGTTTCCATGTTTGGAGAATGATCTCTGTGTGGGGCTTTATTTAGTGATCCTGCTTTTTGCTGAAAAAATCAGCATATTTTCTGTAGATATAGTAGGGAAGAAAGTTGCAGAGAATTAATTTTACTCCTGAAGTGTTTCCTAGATTATAATCATATTTAGAAGGAATGGGAAATTGAGGTCCCAAGAGATAGATTTTTCAGAAAGTCCTTAGGTGCTTTCAATGTCTTAGTTCAGAGGTCTTGCCTGGAAATGCTATGATTTGGCCACAATAAGACAACTATCTAGAACCTTTAAAATGAGACTTCAATGAATTCCTGCATCATGCTGGACTTTCTTTTTCAGCTTGCTCATGCTCAAAGTTGATCTGTCTTGAACCTTTGTATACAACTCAGTCTCAACCAGGACATCTGATAAATCACGAATGTTGAAAGCATTCTAAAAATTCTCCTGCTTCCTTTTTTCCTGGTCAAATTCTACATATGTTCTTGGACCCCCAGAGTGTCCAAGCAGAAGCAAGTGCCAATTTCCCAAACTCTTTCTTCCAGGAGGTTTCTTGACCCATTGCAATAGGCTTAAGTGAACAAAATTACTGGGATAAACTAGAATAAGAACTTAGATCCAAATCCTGCTTTTCATGGTGCTTGAGTCACTAAGCTGAATAATTGTTTTTCTGATGGTTTAATGCTTCACGGAAGACATGGCAATTATCCACAATTTTTACAGATATTCAGAGTATCTTTCATTTAATAAAGATACTTTAGCTTTTCACACACATTTTAAAGCATTGTTCATTCTGTTTAAAACAGGGTACAAAAGTTTAAGACTGATGGCTAATTGAAAGTGTACATAACAAATTTCTCATGAAAATGAAAGCCTACGTGATCATGCTCTCTGCCATCCCATGCCATGTTCATGGAAAGCTCTAAAGCAGTCACACTGGAAATAAGTAATTTTCCAATCAGTGGTGCACAGAGGGGTGGGTTCACAGGTGATATTTACCTTTTCAGGGAAAATGAGTTTGTCTTCTTTATACTGCTTCTTTCTTTCCCTTTATTCTCCCTTTAATCTACATAGCAATGCATACACTGTGTACAACAGGTTGTCCTTTTCAAGGCAATATTTTTGAAAACCAGACTTCAAAGGAATGCAAAAACATTCCACAAAACTTCCGTTTTCATGGGTTTGATTTTTCAGTGCAGTAGAGAGGTAGAAAAGGAGACATAGTTTCCAAGCCTCTGCCTGTGTCATCTCTGCCTTGGATTTCCTCAATTCTAGTGGATTCAGTAAACTTAGATTACGTTTGCACTGGAATGAAAAGTTCTGAATTTCATGATCAGGCACATCAGGGAGTAAGTCTTAAACCATCACATAATTATCGCACCTATATGCATGCACAGACATACACACACAAAATAGCTTTTTAAAATTTATATAACTGCAATTTTGGGATTATACCCTGGTCAATTCCTACTGCTGAATTAATTTTCTGCTATTCTGAGGCTATGTAGATTGATCTTGGAATAACCAACAAATCTAAGATTATTTGTTTGGAACCCAAGGAGGTGAGGAGCCTTGCTTGCAGATAAGAGGTGGTTATCCTGCTAGTTGTCTCCTTAAAGGTACTAAATAATGTCACTGGATTGAAGAATAACATAATTTTGAAAGGAATTAGTATGATACAGTGGTGCTGCTATTTTAAGTGGTGTGGCACAGCACTCTGCAAGTCCTAGGACAGAGCTTACAAAAGGTTTGTTCCCAGCCTACACTTGACATATATCACAAGACTTCATCAAATTCAGGATTACTTTTTTTTTTTTCCCAAGAATAAGAGGTAGTTAAAAAAAGATACTTGATTGAATTAGCATGGTGTGTGAGGAGAAATTAGGATGCATCTTTAATCTTAATTTGTTTGCCCTAGATAAATGGACAAACACATTGTATCAAGGTAGTGTTTGGATAACCATATCACAGCCAGACGTATACATAGGTTAATACTCACCTCCTTCACAGAAGGGTTACCAGCAGCCTTAAGGAGAAAGGCAGAAGGGGAAGTGAAAATGCTTTCATGGAGCTGGCTGCACAATAGATTGCAAGCAGGTAAGCAGGGAATTTTAGAGAGATTGAAAAATAGTGTGGAATAAATAGGATATGAAAACCTTAACATGTGTCGGGATTTTTTCACAATAGTTACAGTAAAGACAGTTTCTCTTTTGGGAAAACTCACTGCTGTGGAAGCATTTGTAACAGTACCAAGAACATTTTTTCTTAAAGCGGTACTGTCTTGCAGCATACATTCATCAGATCTTGTTAGATAGCCAGGCTCAGGCAGGCAGTATTTGACTGAGGAGGCCCAGAAAGAACATTACAGCTGAATGGATGTTCGAAATCTGTAGGTGGCATTTTCCTTCTGACACAGAATCTGTTGTATGGTAGAAAAGTTGTTGGACCTCAGCAAAATCTACAACAGCTCTCATTACAGTTAGTGCCCTTGATTTGTGTGTAGATAATTGTACCATGCTGAAATTCCATTTTAGGTAGTTCAATAGTGAGTCTATTCAGCTTTATTTGGTGCCTTCAATGACTCTCTTTGCTTCCTTCTCTGTGAAGCTTTCCAGCTTTCCTTTGGGTTCCTATGGGCACCCTCCAGTACTGGGTTTTTCATGGCCAACAGAATAATCATTATATATTTTATTAAGTTTGTAAACGTAACCTAGGCCCTATGTAGACACTGGCGGTATAAACTTAGTTTTGAAATAAGTGTTTAAATATAAATGGTGAGGTGGAGAACCTCCAACTAATAAGGAAGGTGACAAAAGCCTTGCATTTTTCTGATACTGTCCATTTAAGGGCATTGCTCTCCTGTGGTTACAGGCACATATACATTGTATTCACTGTGGTATAAACATGTATGTGGGGATTTTCTCTTCTTTTTCTGAGAAAGTCCTCAATGTGTTAAAAGTCCTTTTCCTTGCCCAGGAGAAGAAAGACGTGCAAATCTTCGGTCTTCAGATACTTTTATTATTGTTTATAATAACTTATCTAGACCACTGTTCTCTCTGTCCTGCCGAGGTCTTTCCAGCACAACAGTTCGAGGCTATTCCCCGCCCGAGAGGCGGTGGTTTATCTTTTATACTAAGAACTACGTATACCTTATTTACAATTATTCTCCAATATCTATCATCTACGTTAGACAGTGTGTATTCTACTCAAACCAATCACCAGTGCCACCATCACAGCAGAATCATGGAGGCGATGAAGAAGAAGGAAGAAGCCTAAAAACCATGCGGTTCCTCCATCTTGGCTTCAGCCACCCCCCTGTACCAAACCCAAAATCTACTTTTCCACCCTGTGACAATCTTATTATTAATCTCTTTAAAGTTGTGAGTCTTGTATTTTTTCTTTTAAAGCTGGCAATCTCTTCCATGGGCTAAAATCCAACCCACAGGTGTTTTGGGCTTGTTGCCAGGGCTTCTGAACCCTCTGGGCCTTCTGCACAGGTCCCTGAGCCCCCAGAGCGGTCAAGGACAAGCTCTGGGTTCCCACACATGTATACAAAATACAAAATACAACATGCCAGAGGATTAACAGATAATTAGAAGAATCTTTGAGTAACTGCTTGATTCATGTGGAATCTGTTTCCACTTGTTGATTCAGACAGAATTAGCTGAGCTGCCTCCTGATGATGAACCACAAAATTCCTGTTTCAGGAGCCAGTGTTTCATATAACTAAGAAAGGATTTTGAAAAAGGCTGAATGAAGAGGTGATGACGGGAAAATGGATATCCAGGTGACAAAAACCATTAGTGTGTATAAGCTAGATTCTGCTGCCTTCAGGTAAAGCTTTATTGTTCAGTCTTTGTTAAAAACTAGATTGCTTGCTCCTGAGAGAGATTTTCCCATTCTCCTCTCAGTGACACTTGAGTTTAGCACTTCCAGCTAAATAGCTAATTGCTTTTCTCAAGATAGTAAAACATGCATTGGCCAAAGACAGGCTTTACTGACAAAGAAAGCAGGAAGAATGGGCTAGTTATTAAAATTTCATATGAAAGGATTATAAAGAATATGTATAGTTTTATAATTTATTTATGTGCTTACTTCTAAGCTAAAGTATTGCAACTAACCTCTGCTCAGATTTGAACTGGGACAAAAATTACTGATATATTTTCTTTTTGAAAATTTTTGCAGTCTCATGGCAAGTATTTTTCTCCTTTTCTGTGTTCTTTCACTTTTTTCTCAAAATCAGAAGGTGCTTTCTTCAGTTCTCAAATAAAAAGTTTGAGCATTTCTTTTAACAAAACATCTCTCAGTAGGACTTTCACTTCAAATACTGTAATTTCTGCTGTGACTCACTCTGTTCAGCTTTGCTAAACATAGCTAACACAGTAATCCTGTGGCTGGAAACCATGTCCTAAGGCAGGGAGCCTGCTTTGATGCCTCCAAGCTGCTCCAGCACAGTCATCTTGATTAGGCAATTCCCTATGTAATTAGGCTGCACCTTGAGCTGGGTGACCTAGAAACCAGGAGTGATGGAAGCACATATACTGCCACATCTCCATGCCTAAATGGGTGATGCCTACTGGAGCCCTAACGAAACAAAGTTAGTCCTAAGGACAAAGAGAATCATGTTACTGGCTGCAAACTATTTAAACTGGAAATTTCTATTCTTTTTAAGCACTATCTTATGTTTCACTGAGCAGACAGTAGAATTCACTATGGTTCAGAAACCCAAAAATGATCTATGCCCCCCTTGAAGTCATTGGACCTGACTTCAGGGTAATATATTTTTCAGTCCTTAAGTGACTGAATCTGGCCCTATGACATGAATGGCATTCCTGTGGTTAAGAAAATATTCAGAATACATTCCTAAAGCAACAAGGCAACTTCCAAGGTCAGCTTTGATAAAATATATAATGCTATCCAGTTTTCATACTCCTGTGAGCTAACATTCCTTCTGTATCTGCAGATTACTTATATGGTCTTCATCACTTTAGCATTTTGGTGCTATGAGATATGCATATTATAGTATGCGTTACTTTAATGAGTAACTTCTTATCTAGAGAATTAATGAAAATTAATTATCTCCAGATAGGTGAGATTAATAGTTCTTACAGGTTGAGTGGCTCAAGTGACTTTAAACAGGATGTAGAGCTGGCTGCTGATTCAAATTCAGCCTGGGTGAGTGGTTTCCAGTGTTTCCTTTGATAAATGAGGAACAGGACTGGCTGCTGTGAAAGCAACAGGGATGAAAAGTCAAAAACTTACTGGGAGTTGGCATGAAGAAGCCAAGCTTCAGCAAATGAGGCTGCAGGGAGTTTCAGAAGAAAATGAGAATTATGGTGTGGATGGCTGTCACTTCTGGGCTGGAGTAGCAAAGTGTTGCATAAGCCCTCTCTGAGCCAACAGGTCTGGGTGGGGGGAGCTGGAATGGATGTAGCAAGGCAGTGTGCAGGTCAATTTGAGGTGTGCCAGCAGAGTGGTATGTGGGGAGTTAATATAAAACCTTGCTAACATGCTGGCTTACTGCCAGCAATATTAAATCCTTGACTTTCTGCTCACGATATACACTCAGGATAAAATTTATGAACACATTGCTGAGAAAAGAGTCCCTGATCTCCACACAAGCTGTACATTTCTTTTAGCATCTTAGTTTCTTTCAGTGCTTAATCCCTCTTCACCTCCCCCATCTTTATCTGCAAAGGCTTTCCAGCAGCTGAAAGAATATGATTTCTAATAGCCTAAATTAGGTAGCACATTTATATTTTGGTGTAAATTTAGTTTTGTTTGGCTTTCCCCTCCTTTTTTTTTTTTTGTTGGCTTTATTTTTCAGTGAGAGGTCATCACCTCTTGGATTTTAGATTACAAAATGCAAGGAGGTTTTTGCATTAATTGAGGAAGAATGAAATGTGTGTTGACAAAACTGTACTATGAAATTGAGGCTTGCAAGGGTTTGTTTGACATTTATACTCACATAATTTTCATGGCTGTTTTTATATTCAGTTCTGTATATATATATAGAGAGAGCCTTCCTGTTTTTCATCATTGTCAGTTTCAAAAAAAAAATCAGAAAACATATCTATCTTTTTTAAAAAAAATTAAATTGTGAAATTGTGCTCAGCAAGTGCCCACTTACATGATGAAGTGTTTTATCTGTACTTACTGAAAAATTTGAAAGAATTTTATTAATTTCAGTGCTGGTTTCAGGATTAAATAGAATTTAAAAACAATTTGCAGAAGCAAGCAGTCCTATCTTCTCAAAGGTCACTGAGGTCCAAGGAGACAGTAAGGGCTTAGCTGCAGCCACTTGATGCTGGGACACCTCTTGGCTTCCTTGGGGCGCTTGGAGCAGTGGATGGAGACTACCATCAGCTGGCCATGGGAATTGTTCCCACTCAAGTAGAATCACAGGATCAGAGTGTGTTTTGCTTCCAACTGAGATGTGAGAGAAGCCTGATGCATACTACATGTTTTGGGAAATGCAGAGATGGATGCAGGAAAGACAGACAAAACACTGTGCATGTGTATAGGTGGACTTGCAAAAGTTGTGAGGGGAAAAATCAGCATTGCAGCTAGCTGGCTACCTCCAGCTTTGATAACATACGAAGATGGAATTGAGTGGGCTTCAGAAAGATTTTAATTTTCTAATTTCACATGGACAATAACAGGAATTTGAGCTTGCTGATAACCACAACTTTGTAATGCAAATTTGCATACAGAGAAGATGAGACAATGTTATTTTGACCTTGTTAAACGTTTGCCCAACCAGACAGCAGACCTTTGAGTCAGCTTTGTGTCCCAGAGATGTCATGAAGGTCCTTTACAGGTATCAGGTCCTTTTTCTATAGAGGAGAAGGTAAGACTGGAACCTAAAACACCTTTGAAATATTCACCCAGCTCTAACTGAGGGCAGCTAATGTAAGGAAGGTTTGTTCTACTTCCATTCTATAAGTAGTAGTCTTTATCTTCACCCGGAACTGTCAGCCTTTATTTTCCATGAATGCTATATGTGCTTAAAAAATAATTTTTTTTGTTCATTATTTATTTACACATATATATACTTTCCATCCCATGAGAATGACCTTCAAATAATAGATCAAAACATGAGAGCATGTTGGAGCATGTTTGAGCTGAAGCTATGGGTATGCTTCAGAGAGATTACAAAGTTTCTCATCTATACAGTTACTTTCATAACATAAAATTAACTATTTATATGGTTGATATTGATTTATACAAAATGATAGGCTTTAAGCTTGTTGTGATCATGCAAGATTGAGTGGTTTCTCTCAGAATAAGAAGTCTTGGGAAAACTATGGCAGTGCTGAGCAACAGTCTTAAATATATTCTAGTCGTTAGGGCCAAATGAGAGAATGAAATGGGGAGCAGCATTATACCATTTGAGAAGTCCATGCTGCAGTTTTGTGGTGTGCAGCCCTGTTCTGATCATCTTAAAAATGGATATAGTAGAACTAGAAAAGATTCACAAAATTTTTGGTATGTGTTCTCACATGATGAAGGACTGTGAGTCCTGGGGTTCTTTGAGCCTGGAAATGAGATGACTTGAGGTCTATAAAACCCTGAGTGTCACAGAGATGGTGAACACAGGCCAGTTTGCCTTGTCTTCCAAGAGATGATCTAAGAGTTGTCTTAATGGTGTGCCATTAATTTGAGCAGGCTCCAAGTGCTCAAATGAAAGCAGTTCTTCATGTGATGGAAATATAAACTTTGCAGCTAAAACTCTTTTCAGATATGAAAAACAATCTTCCTTATTTCTCCTACCTTTATCTTCTCTGTAACTGTGGACATTATATAAAAGACTAGGCAGTTAGCTGATAGCTCCCAGCTGACTTGCTGGAGCAATAAGGACTCAGTAGTAAAAAAACCCAAATTAACCCAAATAAAATCTGTCAGGCCACACTTCCCTTTAAAACAGACTGAAAGCAATCAGAGCAAATTGACTAGCCACTACAACTCACATTGCTAAGTTCAAGAATGCTGTTCAGACACAAAAGATCTCATATTTGTCAGTCCAGGAAGACAGGAATGGGATGAATTCTTTGTAGCTGTTTTTTCATACGCCACTCCTTAGGCAATGAGAGCTGTATTGCTGAGACAAGTGACGCTAGATCAGGTCCTTGGGAAAAAAAACCCCAAACCAACAAACATTTTATTTAGTGAATTATTACAGTTGAGGAATGAATCCCTGCTGCTGTCTTGAGTAAGCTGGGGCTGACTAATGTCTGCAGCCACAAGGAAGGGAGGTTTTGTAATCTACACTTTCTCTCAGAAGATACAATTCCATCCACCATACTAAATCACAGGAAATGCTGCTGCTTGTCGAAAGTCTGAGATTAAGGCAACAACAATTTCCTTTTCTTAACTCTGTTTCTTGTTCTTTGTCCATCTGTCTTTAAACAAACAAGCAAGCAATACCAAATATAACTGAAGCAAAATAAAAAGAAACCCAACAAAACCTTTCCAGGATGATCTTCTCCAGACCAGTACTGCATTTCAGAAGTGTCTTTTTCTAGGATACTGAATGCAGTGAAACTTTACAAAGATACTTTATGCAAGAAATCTGTGTCAAATTAATGGCCGTAGCTTATAGCTCATTTTAAGACCAGGCTGAAAGACTGATATTTTACTGTTCAAAAAACAGCACCAATGTTTTTAGCAGTTGTATTAGAGTTGTACAAAGATGTAAAGTGCTGATGAGAGCTGATCATACCCAGTGGAGGGTGGCAGCAAGGCACCCTGCCTCCCAAGGCTCCTCAGCCACCTTCAGCTGTTTTTTCTATGAATTTCTGCCATCCTTCTTCAGGCATGAGGAGCTGTGCATTGCTTAGCCTTTTGTAGTGCACATACAATAAGGAATAAATCAAGCTTTCCACAGCAAATAAAATTCAATTGTTTCTCTCTGAAGAGCAGAATCAATGCTTTTTTTTTTTTTTTAAATCATTTTTCTTACCATAAAATCAACTTTCTGGCTGTTTTTTGTTTTTTTTTAAGTCATGCACAGCAAACTGCCATGCTACTCTGCAGTAATGTTTGTCCTTGACCACACTGTAACCCCTTTCCTTGAATTCTCCCAGCCACTGTGATTACTGGTGCAAGCCTTCTTGTAACAAGACCAAGAGAAAAACTAAATCAGACCTATGGTCAGCATTTTAACCACAGCTCTCCCTAAACCAAACACTTCTCAGTCAGATGAAGCCCATTCGTGTTGCAGGCAATGTTAGCAAAGGTGGAGTGGCACCAATGGCAGCAATGGCAGAACAAGTTAAGGCATCTTGTCTAGACAGGCACCTTCTCAGAGCAACTGCTTTTCTACTTTGCTTTCACAGACCTACACCTGAACTTGGGAAATGGTCACTCCTTGAAATATACAGGGGGTGGTTGTAAAGGGACCTAGTAAAATCCCCTTTATTCCTGAAGGCCTCTGTATTTCTCAGGTTATGAACATTTTTGCAGCTCTGTTGGACATGAAGGTCTTACAGAAGCTGAGGTCACATTTTGCTGGATGGTTTATGGACCTAAAAAACATATATATACAGACTTAAAAGTGTGTTTGTGGTTTATGATTCTAAAAAAAGACTATTATTAGAGACTGTATTTTGTTAGAATCTCCTGATAACAAGAAAAATGGACAATTTTGCAATACACAAACCCTTTTTTTCATTAGAACAAAAGCAACGAACTTCAGGGAGCAAGCTGGGATCAGCAACTCTAACGTAATTTAATTATGCTAATCAGATTGAGAATTGGAGGGAAAAGGTGACCGGTATCCATGGAAGGAAAGGTCCTAGCAAAGAGAGATGTGAGATAATTTTTAACCCTGTGGGGGAGAGAGAGGAAGATTATTATCACCTCAGGAGATGGGTCATGGGGTAAATTCCAATGTGCACTACACAGCCATGTATTTAAAGCCAATACCTACAGACAATATTTATAGTCAAACCAGGTTAAGGGAAACAAAAGTGCAAAGATGGGAAGTAGCTCATTCTTTTTCTCTGTATTCTTCTGCTCTAACTTTCTGTAGCAAATTGCCTCGCTCACAGCTCCTGATACAAATCAATCTTTAAGAGAGAAGGTATGGCCTGATGAGGTGAGGTAGCTTAACTCCAGCTGCCCTGTGAATAAATCAGCAACAGAGTTAGGAGCTGTGACCCCTCTCATCCTGGTGAACCTTCCAGACTTAACTCCTCACTCCCACTTGAGGCTGAAGTTGGATCTCAGTGGAATGAGGTTTTTTTCTTCTCCGTTATTAGGTGTGTCTGAAAGTGTTGTTTTATTAGACAGCTGTGCTTCTAAGAGAGAATAAAAAGCTGAAATAAAGGTTGAAGAATAAAATATACCTCTGGACTTTGGAGCAGCATGAAAATGAAAGCTGTTGGGAAGAGTGTCTGCCTTTTAAATTACTCATGCATCACTCAAGTTGGTCAATAAGCAAACAGCTGGGTCTGGTGGAGCAGGCTCACTCTCTGGAAGAAAAATGGTTTATGTAGGGTGAAAGTTTATATTTCCCCTTTATGGTCTGACTGAGTGTGTAAGAAAAGACAGTCCAAGTGAGAGAGAGATCATTAGCATCTGTTAATATGGGAGGATTTAATAATTTGACATATCCTGGCCAAAAGATGGAAATCAGAGAGAAAGTAGAAAAGATAAATTAAAAATGATGTCTACCCTAACTTTCATTACATTATTAAAGCTCTTTCCATCTGATCTCAAATGCCATGTGGATGGGTCAATTTGCAGATTGCCGTGGACATCCTAATGTTCATGTAGGCACTTCAAGACAAGCTGTCATAAATAGTTAAGTTGCCCTGGGAGCAGCGCCAAAATGCATTTCAGTGATGACTGCAGAGATGCCTGCTAAAAAGCAAACAGCACATTAGCAGCCCTCAGAGTTATTGTGCAAATGGAGTGTGAAATTCCGGTCCATTGCTCTGCACTATAACTTTTTTGTCTCCCTGATAATGATTAAGAGAAGCTTTGCTTGATTTGATGGTGGGTGGAAAGAAGGGTGTGAAAAATGAAAAAAATCTCCTTTGGATGTTTCACTTGACCTTCAGGAAACTGCAAAGGAGGGTTGGTTGTCTGATCTACACACAGAGGAATAAACTGGCTTTGTTTGTTCTAAAATCTGGTGCTGAATTAAGAAGCCCAGGGATGCATGATGTGGAATCACCATAAAATAAAATGTCCCAAGCAGTTATTAAATATTTAAAAAGCAATCTGAACCTAACTGTTGGTTGAAATGAATGAAGGGGGAAAAATCATAGTGTAGCCCCTGGGAAGAAATGCTATGCTTAAAACCCACAAGATCAGAACTGATTTGTGGTTCTGTGTTAATTTACTGGAAATTATTTTTTTTGCACTTTCATTATTATTATTAATGATAACACTTCATATTTTCAGACCATTTTACATCTCAAAGTATTTCAAATAATTGAGCCTCCTAGTCATAGAATGATTACTGCTGGTGGAGCACAAAGTGCAGTGCCTTAAAAGGTGGGTAAGTATCAGCCCATTTTACCTCTGAGATGGAGAGGGATGTAGTGATTTGTCAGGGCTCGCATCGGTGGCAGATGCAGGGTCAGAACATAATTTTTCTGACCTGTAGCTCCACTTAACTGTGCTGCCTGTCCAAAGCATTCCTTTCATCTGTCTTCTGCTACCAGCTGATAGGCACAAAAGTAATGGCTTGAGAAAATGACCCAAAGATTGCTGAAATCAGTGGCAGTGCTTTGAAAGAGCTTTAGAGCAGCCTTAAAATTTGATCTTTAACTTCATGCGCATTTTATATTCTGCTTTCCAAACACAGGGACCCTTTAGATTTTAAATAATTAATGTCTCCAAAATTGTAAATCACCTTTGAAACCTCAGTGGTGGAGCCAAATCAGAGAAAGCAGGGGTCTAGTCTGCTTAAGCACTAGGCTAAACTTCTTCCCATAATTGTTTTTAGTGTAACACAGTGGATAAAATATATAATGGTGTTCAAACACATATATTGGGCCAAGCTGTAGTTCTTCCAAAGAACAGATTCAGGCAAAACATTTGTGGATTTGTCACTACCCCAATTTTTACAGAAAACACGATGAATGCCTTTGATTTGCAGTGAAAAGCTTTCATCAGTCACCGTTTGTTACTGAAAAAAAAAAGAAAGAAATAGAAAGCAAGGCTTAATCAGTAATTGAAAACTAGCAGAGAAAAGTTTAGTTGTGGATCTTATGACATTCTGTGTAGTCTTTCAATAGTTGCTGCAAGTTTATTAGATTTAGAGGCTAGATTAGCTACCTCTGGGGAGAGAAGATAAGACTTTCTTTCTGCCAGTTGAACAGCTATGCTAAGTACTATGTAAGAAGTCCATGAAAGCTTTAGTGAGGCCTTGAGAGTATGCTATGATCAATTAAATAGATCAGTCTAATACCTAAATTAAAGACATTATCCAGGCATCACAGAAGGCACACACCCAAATTAGAGTCACATCCTATCTAAATGTGAAGAATCAAAGTAAGAAAGAGATGGATTATATACTCACTGCTAAAGTTGAAGCAATACATTTCCAACTTAAAATTGCAGCTCTGTTGTATTGGAGAGCTCCATAGCAGTAAATAATAAAAATATTAGTTTTCCTGCTACCTGTCAAGCATGAGCAAAATGAAAAAAAAAAAGAAACAAGAATATTCAGTGTCATATATTGTGTTTTCAGTCACTGTAGGGAGCAATATAAGGATGCCTGTGTTTTGTGTCTCTCCTCAGTTGACAGATATAGGCTGATGGATACCTGCTTTCCATCATAAGACAGTACCTGGAGAAGCCAGTTGAAACACGGGTGACTTTGCCTGCACATTTCCACACATGCGGGACATAGCAGCACATATTGGGGTGTGGAGAGGGTCAGCCTGGCTTGGCTGGCCAGCCTTTGGATCAGAGGTCAGATGTAAGGGAATAGTTCCAGGCTCGCTGAAGCCACAGGGTCTGAGACCTCTTTGTTTCAGAGAAACTTTCCTTTATTCAAGTTAAACTTCCTGTTGTATGAAGGTGATAGACTGCAGAAGCACCAGCGTTTTACCAGAGTCAGATCCATGTATGCAGCCACAGGAGCTTGGAGTAAGCTTCTTTACTCTGAAGTTCATAGCACCTCAATAATTCCCAGTATGGATTTTTTCCTATAGGGAGTACATAAAGAACACCAGCTGAGACTAATGAGCATTTGGAACAAGGGAGTAGCTTTGTGCAAACACTGTAGAGTTAAGAATTTGTTTGACAAATTTAGCTTCCTTCTGTATTTGCAGATTATTCATGAACAGACTTGGATTTGTTCAAATCTGCAGAGCTGGTCAAACAGAATTTGCCAAATCCTAGGTTCTCTCAGCAGTGTCCTTGACCTGGTTTGGTGAATATATTTGTGCCTGAAAATATCCTGCTAATATCACAAGGGAATATAAAGGAGAATAATGAAATAAGACAGCTTTCCAATGAATTTTCAATTCTGAACCTGACTTGTCATCCAATACTTTAGCTGTTGTTTACCTGAGTGGATGAACAAGGTCCTTGCCTCTCAGCAGGCTGAAATAAGTGTTTTGACTTTGCTATCTGGAGTACCTCTGAAGCTTTATGAATATGAAAAGATGTGAACACAGGTGAATCCAACCAGGATTCTAGTTGTTTTCAATATAATTTCATCTCTGAACTGACTTCCTTCTTATCCGTGTCTTGAAAAAAATGCAGTGGTTTATTTACACTGTTTAGTTTCTTGGCTACTAAAGAGTGTCAGTCAGATGCTGGCTGTTTCTTTCTACAAACTCACACAGTGTTTTCAAGCCAGTTGCATAAGTGTGATATAAACGTGTTCATGTGTATACCCATGACCCTTTATTTCTAGAAATAGTTTTGTGAGCATAAAAAAGCTATGCAAGTAGTTAATAATTCCCATAGAAGTAGTCCACAGGTCCTGTAAAAAATGAATAATAGATTTTATTCAAACAATGTGTCCAAACATTTTTTAAGTGTCTGTTTTGTTCTCTCTGTTCAGGACATTTGTTTCATATAACACTATTATACCAGAAAAGAGATTTGAGCTTAAAATATCAACCTTTTTAATTATTAGCACTTGAGCTGTGTGTTTAGTATAAATAATAACCAAGTTCTATTGAACTTTTACCAACTGGTGTGCAAAGACCCTGGGGATGATAAAACTGCCACAAAGCACATTCAAATCCCAGCAAGGTCATATGTTTCAACTTTCTGAGGCTCTGTTCCTAAAATAAACTCTGTACTTTTATTCTGTATGCTGTGTGCAGTTTCAGCTGGATAAGGTCTGGAGAAGTGTTTTAAAAGTAGGCTTCTGGCAGGTGTGTATGACATTTAGAGAGATATTTTCTACATTAGAAATTTACTGCATGGCTCTTCAGGTAAACCTTTCTAGTAGAGCTTCCTTTATTCATGAACTTTTTCTATTCTAAACAATGAATCAAATTTACTAAAATAATTTCACAAGGTCCCTTTACATCAATGTTATTTTTGCACTCATACTAATTCTTCACCCGCCTTCAACCAAATTGAATATAATGTGAGAAACACAGTTGGAGGCTCAGGATTTCATAAATGCTCTGGGTATAAGCAGGAAATGTGAAGACATTGTATCGTTCTGAGTATTAGTAGCAGATGAATTTTGCATTTCATTATTTCTACTTTCCTGAGCACTGTTAAATTAGAAAGTAAATCAGATGTGAATTGCAAACAGTGTCCTTAAATACATTCCAGCAATATTTATTTAGGACCTAATAATTTTTGGCAGAAGCCTGAGAAATTTTTTGATTCCAGGTGTTCAATGAAACAATGGTAAATTTTGTTTTTTACTTGATGTTTATAAATGCTTTTGCACAGTTGTTTTGGTAGCTTTCTATAGCTTCTTTTAAATTATTTTTTAATTTTTGGACTGTTTCAAATATATCGTGCAGGAGAGAAATCAGTGGAGGAAAATGCCAGATAGTAAACCAGAGCTGAAATTGTTTTGTGTTACATATAAACTGGGTGGGTTATCCCCTGTACAGCTGGATAGACAATGGCCAAGGCTTTCCATTTTAACACTATTATACATCATATCATGACAATCATATATTCCTCAACAGTTGATGAATACGTTTGTGGCCTGGACATCTGGAGATACTGGAGGAAAATGCAGGGGACAGTGACAAACCCCCAGAGAATACTCTAACATACAGACAGCCTGGACCACTCAGAATTGGGGGATGGATTTCTACAGTGTGAGGAGAAAACAGGAAGGATGGATCAGAGTGTTATCTCCTTGGTTTTGGGACACAAACAGACATATTGAGGAAAATGCTAATTATGTAAGGTCACACCCCTTTTTTAAGAGATGAAGGAGTTATAGATAACCCAAGTAAGAGCATAGATCTTTCATTAATTTAGAGTTTTATCTATTCATTGAATACAAATCTTTCCAGCAGTCAATTTATTCTCCTTTGAGAAAAAGCAACAAGTCTGTAAAGAAAAACAAAAATAAAATAAAGCAAACTGATTCTGACATCAAATGAAACATCAAACTGGGCTTCTCCAGCACCCTTAATCATGATCCTTCTGACATGATACCTCAAAATTGGAATTTCCAATATCTTCCATACTCCTTTTAGACTGGGAGGACTCCTGATCTCTGCAGTTTGCTCTTTTACCTCACCAAGTTTTGTGTCTGAAATGTTCTGTCCTTCTGTTGAATAGGAGAATTACTTTGAGAGGAAAGTCAGGTACAGCTCGTGCAACTTGTGCTCTGGTCACCTTCTGTCCCTGTGAGGTGACCCACTGTGTGGGACAGAAGAAGGCTCTTCTGGCTTCTCAGGCCATGGTTTTGGTCCCAGGAACAGTATATGTATGCCAGGGCTCAAAACCTCTCCTGTTGTTCTGGGCTGTATAATCTCTCCTCTGTATTATTTTGTGAAGAAGAGAGGAAAAGAGGAAAATGCTTGGCAGAACAACTGTCCTGGAGGCAGGAGGCTGAGGGTCTACGTGCAGTGGCTCTGGTACTGACAGGAAAACAGATGATGGTATGAAAACATGTCCCCTGTCTGATCCCTGCCTTTAGAATACTGTGGGCTCCTTTCCACAGCTTCTCAAACAGCATCTTCAGGACACTTGTTCTGAGTGCTTCCCACAAGAGTTTTAAGTATCAATTTGTTTCTGATGAGGGATTCTGTGTTTACTCCCTGTGTGGTTTTCCATAAGATCTATAGCCGGCTGATGTCAAGAACTATTACAATCACACACTCTCAAAGTGGCATAATGAGCTTTTCTTCCTTTTTCTGCAGTGTTCTTCTTCAACATTTTCCATATAGACACTGTTTGTGATGAATTCATTCCTCTGATTGTGATGTTATTTGCATTTATATTGTAAGTTGGAATTTTGAAGTAACAGATTCTAACTTTGTTTAAAACTTTGTGACTTAGAAAATCTTGTAAGTAGAGATTAAAAAAAAAAAAAAAAGAAGCAGTCTTTTGTTTATAAGTAGGATTCTTTCCTGTGCAGGTGGGTCCTTGGGTATTGTAAAAATTTTTATCTCTTTTTAAAGCACGACTTGCTTGAAAGCTTAAAATAGAGAAAAATTTCATTAAAATAGTTAAGGGTATTTGCTGCCTGTGAATATTGAATATAAATGACTACAAGCATCTATCTTCTGAGAAGTAAGCAATATATTGGACTTTGTTATTTTAATTTTCTTTTCCCGAGTTCATTCATCATGCACCTGTCAGTGAAATCCATCTACTTTCCAGTCCATCAAATAAACTTGTAACAGCATTTGGTTTTGACTGGTTTTAAATAACAACTTTCAGAGCAAGATGGAAATTCAGTAAACATGAGTTGTGAATCTGGTCCAAAATAAGTGTTTCCTACTGCGAGGAAACTGTTTTCAGTTTTTTCTGCCCCTACCCAGTCATCCTTGCCCTGTGGCAGCAATGTCTTGCTTTCCCACCCCTCATTCTAAAAATAAAACTGTTATTTTGGGGTACTCCATAAATCTGATCACTAAAATGTTCCAAGTTAAAAAAAGTTAGTCAGCAGAACATTCTTTTAAACACTTGAGTCATTTTGCAATCAATGCTAGTATATCATGGAGCTATGTTGTTAATATCCTGGTCTGTAAATCAGAGGAATAGATGTCTTCATGCTGAGAAGAAGGTCTAAACTGATTATTAAATGACAGGATAAAGATTGTGGCTGGCTGCAAAAGTTAGACTTGGTGTTGAATGGTATTGGCTTAGCATTAGCCTTGATAGCCTACATGATGAAAGAGGAATTAATTCTTGTACTCATAACAGTTTCAGTGTCTTTCCTAAGACTGAACAAGTGGTGAAGTAGCTTTAGAATGGTGGACATTTGCCTTCTAATATCATGGATTAAACCCCAACAGTTCTGTTGAAAAGCAAAAATGGGGCAACCATCAGGCAACCATAAGAGAGTAAAATTCATTTGACATGATTTTATAATCTATGATCCTCCATGGATACGATTTGTTCATACGGGGCTGGAAGACTCCTTGCCCCATTTCAAATAAAGTTGCCTTATAAAGGCACTTGAAAAGAAAGCTGAGACTGTAATCAGGTAACAGGCCACATCATCCACTCAGTAGTTTGGCCTAACAACTCTCAAAACAACCTAGTAAAACCTAGTTAAAACTTGCTTATATAATAAGTCTTAAGTTCTGTGTCTCCGATGCTATTTGACATGGCCTGCACAGCTGGAATATTTCCTGGTGTGCACATCCTTTTAGTTTGTCTTTTATTTTCCTTGTATTTTACACAGATTAAAGTAGTCTTTTGTGAAGAAAGAAAAAATTTGAAAAAGTGCTTTAATATTTGAAAAACTGCATGTCAGGTAATGGAGATGGGAGTGCTGGAGGAAGACTGCGTTCAAGGAAACCTGACTTTTACCACTGAGTAGGAAAACATAGATTATTCTTGCAAGATTTGCTCTCTAGGATCACAGGCAATTTAGCAGCAGAGCTGCATTTAGCAGAAGACATAATGGTTTTTCCTTTTAAGGCTTTGACACTGCCAGCCTGTGTACAATTTTATGCATTCAAAACATACACTTTCAAGTTCAACCAGTCAGTTATAAAAGCTATTTTTCCTGTGTGCTTATTATTCATGTGTCAGGAAAAAAAAACATATTTTGTAGGTGAACTGAAAGGCCCACTTTAAAGCTGAGAAGCACTAGACTGTTTAAGATCAGATTTAATAAGTTAGCAGGATGAGTGCTGACATTTTAAAATGACCTATGAACATAACAGACTACAAGGTTGCAACTCATCCCCAGTTTAACCCTTGAAGTCCTAACTTCAGGTAGAGATTAGAAGGTAGCCCAAAAAATGACCCATAAACACTGTGCTCAGTGTATATTTTATGGGCATAAATAAATGTCTTCAGGTTTCCTAGCTTGTTTGTGCTTTTGTTTAGAAAAAATGAAGAGTAAGTTGAGTAATTCCTGAGCTGTCAGAAAAACAAATTCATGAACACTTGTCAGGGTGTGTTTGCATAGTCCTCCTCTTTGGACTTTAGACCTGAAAGATGTAGAGGGAAGTCTGGAATAGAAGCAGGAGAGACAGGAGCAACAGCTACTTTTGACACACCTTGCTCAGCAGGTGAAGGATGAAGACACAGCCCACTGTCTGGGGCATTGCAGCACCTTCCATGTGAGCCCAGAGCATGGGCACACAGAGAGAGCCTGAACAATCAGAGGTGCCCCAGATCTGGGGAGAAGTGTAGGAATGTGGCAGCAAGAAGGAGAAGAACCTGTAGGCTGAATCTGAAATCTTAATCTGAAAAATTGAACCTGCCTCTTATTGGTAGGCAGCTGTCATCTTCAAAACAGAGAATGGTGTCTGAAAGAAGCAAGGTCTGAGAACTGGAGACCAAGACATTCAATTAATGCAGTAATGAGAGGGTAGACATCTTGCACAGAAGATCCCACACTCCACACCAAACCCCACAGTTAAAACTAATTGGCAAATGTGAAGGGTGAGGAGCGATTCTAGAAATTAGAGCAAACCTGCCGTTATGCATTGAATAACAGAATTATTTTGTGAAAATGTAAAGAAATCGTGTGTGAATAATCTTACCTATAGCTACAACATGTCAGATTGAAGTGCTCATTTATAAATATGCATCTACTTTTCTAAGAATGGAGTATTCTGTTCAGAAATAAAATAAATATTATCCCCATGTAAGTCCTTCTAGCAAAGACTGGTTTTGAAAAATACTCCTCTTGAAACTTTTAGCTTTAACTTTTTTAACTTTTTTATTAAAAAAACCCAACAAAACAAACCCAAAAGAACCCCAATAAACAACAACAAAAAAACCCCCAAACCTTGCAGTTATCTTACTACACCTAAGTCCAGGAAGACTGCCTATGAAAATACAACAGGCCTTGTCACAATTTTAATTCAGTGGTGGACTCTCTGTCACATTTAATTTAGTTCCTCTAGTTTCCTCCAAGCATAACATTTCTCTTTTTATTGAACTGTAGAAAATAAACAGGTATAGGAAGACATGCTTATCATTCAGCTGAAGAATTCTAATGTATTTAGACCTGGTGTAACAAAAGCTCAAGAGCAAAGTGATGGGTAATATGGTATGGGAGTATGGGGTGGACAAAAAGTTACAAGGGGTTGTATCACATGCCTTGTCTATTTGCTTTTAATTTTCTTTTTAGAAAACATTCAAAAAATGTTTTTCTGAATTCCCCAGATTTCAAATGAACTGAAGTCTTGGCTTGAGAAATGCAGATGCTCTCTGCAGAATCTGAAGACACCATTGGCAAGTGCTACAAGAAGGCAGGTGCTGTTTTTGCCATGTCTGCGGGTTGAAGCTGTTATACTGGGGTGCATGTGAATCAAACTCAGACTATGCCTTTTCATCAGGTCCTCTGATAGAAGAAAGTCAGCAGGGCAGGCTTTGGCTTTGAATGTACTTTATTTTTTCTGCAGTAAAGATTGTGTAGCTGCTTAGTACTTCTTTCAAAGGCAGCAGAGCTGGTTTGAAAGAAAATGTATTTCTCTGGACACTTGGCTGTCTGCTTACTCAGTCGATTTCTGTCTGCCCACCTGACTGTGTGTACCAGGGCTCTCACCATGATGTCTTGAGTACCAGATCTAAAGAAGAAAGTTAAAACCTTTCTTTCTTCTGCTGCCTCTCACCACCTCCCAGAATCATATTGGTACTTGCTTGGGGCAAGCACTAAAAAAGTATCAAACCCTCATCAAAAGAATTTGAACCATAGGGGGATGGAAAAAGAAATAGAACTNAGAAGCATTTAACATCAATATATGTTTTTCATCTACTATAACTGACAGCGAGCTATACCACCCAGGCACCTTAAATACCCTTGTCTTGTGAAGCATAACACTGACATCTTACTTAAATTAGAAAATAAATGATTTTACTTGCCTTTATAAAATTTTAAATCACCACCAGACAGTGGAGCTAAAGAGCCACACGCAGCACAGAAATGAAGGTAAGGTTTCTTTTCTATATACTTGTGTGGAGTATGTGAATTTACAAAAAAAGTCAAGCAGGTATAATTCATTTCTATATGCAACTGTTAAGTCATAATACATCTGATTGAATACAAAGTAAGAAGAAAGTATGTTTTGGGCTAAATTGAGTCCTGTCACAAGGGAAATAACTTTGGTGGATTCAGAAGTGAATGTTGTCCATCGAAAGAAACACGGCACCTATTCTTTCTGTTTCCTTTGGAAAAGAAACATAAAATGCAGCTATAAACTCTTCCCTATCTAATTTATTTAATGTTGCATGCAAATGACTTAAGGCCAGCTCCAGTGAAATTGTGAGAGACTTGGTCCTGCAGTGCTTGTTGGGATGGGGAGAGACAGAGTGGGGCAGGTTCACACAGGACAGGGGAGAAGCAGCTGTCTGTACCATCACGTTTCTGAAAGGTTGAACAATTTCACAGAACTGCACCAGACTGTTATTTTAAAGGAAGTGACAGAGGGCTACTGAGAAGAAATTGCACATGGACATGCTGTGCTGAGATGCAGCAAAAAGCCTATAATTTGAGGTCCACTCTTACTATTCTGAAAGCCTTTTCTGGCATGAGGAACGCAAAGTTTTTTGCCCTATTAGTGGTAAAATGTAAGTTTGGAGGGATTTGTTTCTGTCCCAAAAGATGTTTAGCTCCTTTAAGAAGACTTGAGGGCCTTCCTGCTCTGATCTGAAGCTTTAAAACTATCATGTTTTTACACAGATCTCATCTATCAGTTCATCAAAACGGACAAACTGTCCTGCTGCTAAATTGTGGCCTTTGTCAACCATGGGAATTCAGATATGATGAGGGTGAGTTTGGGATGCACAGAGATATCTACACAAAACCTGGATCAGCTATGCATTATTAGAGCTGATATCCTCTTTGTAGGAACTCAGCCACTATAGAGACAGAGTCATAAGCATGTGAGTAGTTTTGACTCACTGCCCTGCAGCTATTGTTGAATTGTAACACATTCATTTTAAAAATCAATTGGTATCTAGTTCATGTTTGCAATAGTGAAAAGGATTGAGTCGGATGTTAAAACCCAGGGACATTGTACAGTTGGTGATTGAAAATGAAGAGATAATTGTCTTCACTTTGACTGCCTTATGTTGATATTATTCATATAAGTACAGCAATAAAAATGGTTGCTTCAGCCCCTCATTTCATTCATTAGACTAAATGGAAGCTTATTTCCTTTTCTCAATTGATAATAGTTAATTGGTAGGTACTGTAGTCTGGAACAATATCTTGAGGAATAGTTATTAACTTCACCTCTGAGCTAAATCCTTTGGCTCCTGAGCTTGTTTAAGCAGAGATCATTGAGAAGAATGCACCCTGAAATTATTTTCAAAATGACTGCTACATACAGAAATCCCTTTCATCCTCTGTTCCATTATTTCCCTCTGTTAGTGGGAAACATTCTTGGTATTCGTACATAGCTTTTGGGGCCATGCCTCCTTCTATTAATTCTGAAAGAAATGTGTAATGTTTTTGTGAATGAGGGTTATCTGGAGATGATGTAGTGTTGGGACAACCTCAGTGACATAAAGCTTTGCTAAATTATAAGGGGGGCACGGTACAGAGAGCAGCATGCAGGCTTGCCTTTCACTTTAGTAGGTTTCAAATCTAGTTGAGGATGGATTAGGGGTGGTGTTCAAATCTGAGCATCCATGTTGTGCTTGGCTTCTCTGTTGTGACACCAAAATAGCAGAGGTGACTATAAGTCTTCCATCATTTCAGTCAAAGCACATTCTCCTTACAGGAGCAGGATAAATATGAGAACCATGTAAGCTTAATAGTATAATAAATTGATCAGACTTTGCATCCACAGCTCCCTTCTGCCTAACTCAGTCAAAGCTATCCACTTCTCCTGTGGGCCCACTGCAGCTCAGAGATGAAGTGATTTTCCTCATTGTTCTCTGAGTTAAGTTGGTTAGTGACAAGTCTGAAATCCTTGGTGGACAATAATTTGTTTCAGAATTTATTAAATACTCAAAAAAGGTATTTTAATTTCAATAAACATTGTAAGGATGAACATGCAGGACATTATAATTCATGTAGTACTGCTGTGCCTAAAACCACTAAGAGTTTTTTCTGTCATATCCAGTGAAGTACCTTGAAATTTTGTAGCATGACTATACAAGAGCTTGAATAGGAACTGCACTCTGCCACACTCCTTATGTCTAATCTTAAGCCTGCTCTCTCAGTTTTCCACTCTTGTTTTTACAGCTTTCCTCTCATTTGTCTCCAATAGTCTACACTCTGCCAGGAGTATCAGGAGCTTGTGGATATCTCCATATTGTGACAGGACAGAAATGGAACTCAAATGGCACAAAAGTATGGAATTAGTAACTAGGGACAGAGCAGGGATGCAAGGTAACAGCCTCATGATGAAGCACTTCATTTCTGAGGGTGGTGAAGGAAGACACTATGCATTCACTCCCTCAGTTTCCCATACCAGGTCATCACCAAAGCTTTTCATCCATAAGCACTACATTTAGCAGTAAAAACAGCAGTAGGAGAGAGATCATCTGGACAATAGACTGATTTTGAGTTCTTACCCTATGGCTCCATAAACTTTTTGAAATGATCCTTCATGGACAGAAGAGTATATGAAAGTGAACTAAGACCAAAGCCCCAAGTAGGATAAAAGTTATTAATTTTCTTATTCCTAGGCCTTGTCTACAAAAGCATGTTGCAAATTTAATTCAGGTTATTTTTTTTAATTCATGTAGTTAAAACTAATATAAATCCTTTATGGGTCCAGTTAATTCAATAACTGAACTGAGACAAATCCATATAAATCAGCTATAGACCAAACCTATTCATATGAGATATGGAACAATTTAACTAAATCCATGCCTAGGTTGTAAATAAAGCAATACAACCCTTTTGTGTCATCAAAGTTGCTATAACTCTTTCTCCTCTCAAATTTTTACAACTAAGCTGGAAGCTATTTTTGGAGCAAATCAGTGTTACTGAAATGATTTTTAAAATTTAGAACTTCTATTGTTTATGAGTTACTTATTGTATACATGGACAAAGTATATAACTGAGATTTTTCACAAAGACATCTCTAAAAATGCAGCTGTTTGCAAACACAAATCCTTACAAGTTTCATATTATGGACAATATTTTATCCATGTTACCAAGAGGATATTGAGACAGAATTTGACAGAAAAATTTCTGTCGAATATTTCCAAAAGTACATTTTTCTCAAGTCCTGAAACAAGTGTGCCATAGCAGGAGGCAGACAGAGAGTGCAGAATCTTACATGCCCTGAAATCTTTAGGAGAAACATCAACAGACCTGCATGGCAGCAGCAGCAGCAGGAGGCACTGATATGACGCAGAAAGGAACTGTGCTGCCAAGTGAATTAAGAGGGATAAGAGCTTTCTTTTGACCCTGCTCCTCAAGTATGAATTTCTGAGCTGTTGCCTGTAAATTACAAAGCTTTGATTTTCCAGTGCACAATTTAATACACGCTTTGACCTTTCAACATGCCATATGAAACTTTGATCCTTACCGGCCGACTGTCAGGGTGAACTTTGCATAAGATGAAAACAATACATTCCAAAATCATATTCCCCCTCCCTTTCAGAAAACCCATAAAATATTTCTGTGATGGAGAAAACTTGTCTTTACTCACTCAGGGTAAATGCTACAGAAGTGCTACATTTAAATAGGTATGGTCAGAAGCCTTGATTATCAAGACCTTTATGCAAGGCTGATGTGAAGCACAGATTGTCTAGGAAGAAGGCAAATGCCTAAGAAGAATATAAACCAAGAAAGAGTATTCTTACTTCACCCTTACCTTGGAGAGGATGGGAAAATCACTAACAGGGTAGTCCATGGCTCAAAATGTCTTTGGAACGAGGAGGTAGTTGTATCATTTCATGCACCATTATAGGGTGAGTTCAAAAGGTCTAGTCCAGTCCAATTTAAGAAGAGCTGAGAGGTAGCTGAACTGTCCACCTGAGAACAATGAAAATTTCATAAACACAAAATCCTGACATATTTCTAATCTTGCTGATACTATAAAAGTAAAAAAAAAAAAAAAAAGAAAAACCAGAAAACAACACTTCCATGATGAAAAAAAACTAACCCAAAAGCCCAAATGAAAAGAAAAACAGTACACAAAAAAGGTGAAAATAAATGTTTGCTGCAGAAAGTACTCTTTAATTTATTTTTGTTTGTGTTGGGCTTTTTCTGTCTGGAAGCTCTATAGAATCAGATTGCAATGTTATATAATTTTATATCACACACTGTAACCTATTTTCATCAATTTGAAAGATAAAGAAATTTGCAAATCTGTCCTCAGTAAAAAAGCTCTTCATGCTCAGCATAGATGCATCCTACTTCCTTATTTTTTTTTTTTTCTGAGGGCTATTATGAATTCTCTCTCTTTCAGAAAGAAAAAAAAAAAATCAAATATCTTATTCTATGTGTGAGCTGCAACATTTCCAACAGAGTTGTTGTGCTGCTGGTATTTAGCTTATTGTTTTACAATGCACAGTGAAAAGCTGCAATATCAGTTCACAGTCTGCTCTAAACAATTTTTCAGACCTACAAGCCTTGGATGTCAGTTTAAAGGCAGGCTTTGTCAGTTTTAAATGTCAGTTTTTTCCTAATCTGGAAAGGGACTCTAGAGGCAGCATCCCTGATACCACATCCCTCCTTCATCTGTGCTTTCTCTCAGAATCATTCTGTTCCCAAGCCAAAAGATTTCCTGACTTTCTTCTGCCTGCTAGCAGGCATATATTCCCTACATTCATAGAAAATCCACCAGCATAAATCTCTGACTTTCCTCCCTTTTCATCATGTGATCAATGAGACTGGAAAAATGTGCTCAGATGAGTGCAGTGACCGGACTCCACAGCCCAGCAGGAGATCCCCATTGTGCTCGGGCTCAGTGCAGACCATGAAGGAGGGGACAGCACTCCCCTCTGACCCTAGGCAGCCTGGGGTGCACCTTCTGACATTTGAGCCTGCTTGGCATATGCAAGCCCCCAAGCCACGCTAATTCCTGACTGTCACACTGTACAAAGGACTCCCAGGGAAAGATGTTATAGCCTTAGAACAGGCTATACAGATTCCACGTCAGTCAGGATTGGCTTTTTGCCTCAGAGCACTCAAGCCTATTTTGCTGCCAGTTTATGCCACCACTGCTAGCTGACCTCCTCAGCTGCTGGCATAAATTGCTGCAACACACCCCTAAATTTCCTCCACAGGGAGCACATTTGTTGAATTAGAAGGTGTAGTCTTGAGATAGCCACGTTTCTGGATAACATGCAGAGGCCAGGAGAGAAAAAGAGTGCATCAACTTGATCTGTGCTCAGCAAGGATCCAAAGTATCACAGGAGTCAGCCCTGGCTGCTGCACTGTGGTGGTTGAGACGACAGCAGGACTGATTCATAACAATGAATTCAGACATGGAAAGTGAACAGGACCATGATTACAGAGGAGAAATGAAGAATTGCCTGACAGTGTCACACTGGGAAAGAAAAAGGCAAGGAGGATTAAGGATGGCATCAAAAGATAGGTCTCACTGCTCTGTGACTCAAGCATGGCCCTGCTGGCAAGCCAAGGGGGCGAGGGTGGGGTGAAAAAGTCCTGTCTAGGAAAGTGATGAGGGCCTGTGAATCACTGATAATGATTCTTGCTTTTATTTTGATCGCATTTGTGGTTTGTGGTGTTTCAGGGCCTATTTTCAGTAAAGAATTTCCTTGGTAACAGGAATATAGTTGGAAGTGCTAGAAACAGAAGTCTGATATGTAAACCTAGGATGGGGCCAGATTGAATAAAATGTGAGGTAAATTTCCCTTAACTCGTCTGTGCTATTATTACAAAGCCACTAATTAGAGATAGAAAATACTCCTAGACTTTAGCCGGCTTCACCACAGCTGCAGTGGTGTTATCTGGGAATGAGAAGGAGAAAGGATGAGATTATTAATGAGAGGGCTTGTAACACAGACTTTCAGCACCACCAATTGAACTGTGCCTCAAGGACTATCTTCACATTTTCAGTCATTTGGAGACCTCACGATAATTTATAGGAATAAATCACATGGCAAATCACGTGATAACTCTATTGCAACCTTAAATAATTGAGACTCATCAGGGTCAGCTAAAGTCAGCTGAAGTAATTTTCACTTGGTTTCTCCACATGCATTAAAAATTGGCTTTGATTCAGCTGGAGAAGACAAAGGAATAAAACAAAACCCAAAAAAACCCAAAGTAAAACAAACAAAAAACAACATGCAGGCCTCTCTCTGAGGTCTTCATTCGCCTGATTCAGGGTAGCCTGAATTTCAGGGCTTTATATAGGTCCTCTCTCAATGATATTTGATAATTTTCCCTACTTAATAACTATAATCTTGTCTTAAAAGATGTAATTTTTTGGGATAACAGAACTGGATATGATATATAGACTTTCAATTCCAGCAAATCTGAAAACCTGATAAATGAGCACCTGACACATTGGACAGGTGACATTTGAGATATCCATGTTCAAGAATTGGAAGAACTTGGAATATTTGACCCAGGACTAGTGGTACTAGGTTTATAAGAGATGTTAACCAGGCAGATTTTATGCAGATGTTCAGACTTTTGGACCAATCTCCTATTAAACAACAGCTTGGAAAAAATTTTGAAAACTCTGTACATGGCCTCATGTAGATGACTTTGCAGAGATTCTTTGTCTTTTCTATTAGCACTATCCCCCTACCACATTAGTGCACTAGACCTATCTGTATTTAAACAGCTTCCTAGTGTGGATCACTATAGGCTGCTGTCTTCTAATTGCTGAATCAAGTATGCATAAATAATTTACTGAAATTACATTGTCGCACTTAGACAATTTTTGAAATTACCTCATGTAACTTCATTAAACTTCAAATCTGGAACGTTAATTTGAGGGAAGAAAAATCACTACTTCTGTATTATTGGATCATTCAGGTGATAAACACGTTCTCAAAAAAGTCACCTGATGAGTTTCAGTTGTCAGATTCAAATTGTAAATGGAATCGTTGTCTATGTATTAGAAAAGCACATGCCATATTTTGTTAACATAATCAGAAAAATGGAGCTGCCACAAACCCTTTTCCCATCTGCCAGTCATTGCATTAAATGTTTCTGCAATTTTATTAGAATTCTCTGTCTCTGCAGATCCTGCTCAACTGTGAAATTGGAATTGCAAACAGAAATATTACATTTCTACATACAGTAGTGAATAAAAAGTCAAATTTTTACATATAGAGAGACAGGGGAAATGTTTTCTTTAAGATAGAAAAACAGCAGAGGGAATATCCTCCCTTCCCCCAAGTATGATGCAGAAGGTAGAAGTGTCTGTTTCCTTTATGACATTTTTCTATGACAGCAGGTAGAAACTGAGAGGCACAGGAGCAGCTTTCAGTCAGTAGCTTTAACAGAGAAAGGACCAAAGACTGCCTATCCTTCTGCTCCTTGGAGAGGGACACCAGCTGAAGGTTAATAAGAGTGACTTGCTCTGGCTGCTACAGATCAGACTGCCAGAACGGATGAGTCAAGGTTGGAGAAGGAGTGGCAAGCCTTGCTGCCTAAATCCTTGCTTGTCACTCCATTCGTACTATACATTTGTTGCAATAATGCAAGAGGTATTTGGGAGAGTTTATCTAGTTCTGATAACATCATCTGGGCTGGGTATTCCTGAAGCATTATTTCCAAAGCTGATAAAACACAGTGGTCAAAAAGAGTTTGGTGAGCCTGGTGATTGAAGCGTCTTATCTACAGGGAAAGGGTTTTTACAACTCTCTTAATAAAAAGTCTCAATATAAGGTGTTTCTCCACTTCCTCACTCTCCCTTCTCCCATCTTCCTAGTCTCATGGTATTTGTTATCATTTTTTAAAGGGTTTTTTCCAAGAGTCAAATGCAAACACTTTTGCATTTTCAGTTTGCCTGCAAAGTACATTTGCATCCCTTCTGGAAAATGAGAAATTAAAATAGAAAGGGGGACATGAGAAAACTCTGAGTATTCAGCACCTTGTGCAAGCATCCTACCTTCACCATTCAAGACACAGGAAAGGTAAAAAGAATGACCTTTAGGTTATCTGGGAAAAAAAATGGCAATGCCTCTGTAGAGCTGCTTTTTTTCCTCATCGACTGCAATGATCTCAGTCATGAAGTCTAATCAGTCCTGCATCAGCAATACTTGATTTTTAGTTCTTTGCATTGATTGACACTTACCTGCAAACAAAAGGAAGAAGCTACACACTCTTAATCCAGCATTCCTAAAGGACTGCTACTATATCCTTTCACAAGAATTAATATCCTTATTTTTTTTCTAAGTTAATAGAATATTCAAGAGCTTTTCAAAGATTTCTGTCTTTTTCCACAATTTTTTCTTCATCAGTCTCCATCTTGGATCAAAGTCTTGTTCAACTTTTCTTTCTCATCATAACCGAAACTCTGGTATTAGCCATGGCTTCTTGGGATTTCTATCCAGTCTAGCCTATTGTAATGATCCATGGAAAATGGCACTCAGAGGAGCAACTTTGCCTTGCTACCTGGCTGAGGACACAGAATCTGCAGCTGCCTTCACTCTCCGATGCATTATGAGTACTTCATAAATACTGCAAATCAGCCTGCTGCATTCATCTTTCTCTGCCTAATAACATTTAGCCTTAAATATTTTCAAAGAAATCTAGCTACAACTGGGTCCTGTTCTACTTCTTGCACGGGACACGGCCCACAGGATGCCTCTGTGCTCCCTGGTGCCAGCATGCAGAGTTCTCACTCAGGATAGGAGCAAAAGGCAGATTTCCCCCTCCCTGGCCTGCGGGCATCAGCACCTTTCCCTTTGCTACAACCTGGGCTGACCTGACACCTCCAGAACAAACCTGTTACAGAGCAGTGTCACAGCTGGTTACAGGACTCCCCGAGGCAACATTCACCAGTCCCCACCATAGGGACTCTTTTCTGAAGCTGCTTCTTTTTCTGTTTGCAAAGTGTGTAGGCAGGCGTTTGAGTGTCCACGCATACAGAGATCCTCTCACAGTTAAACCCTTAAAATTAACTCTCCCTCCTTCATCTTGCAATAGATAACTATAGGTACATCACTTTGGCAGCTGTGATGTACCTATCATCTGTGACATCTTGAAGCAATTTAAACTTGGTTCTTCATTTTTTACATCAGGTTTAGTCTAGTGTTGGTAAGGTGCAATAACAATGATGCAAAACTTGTATAAGCAGATAAGAAAAATGAGACCACATAATTCTCTTTATAATCTGCCTTGAATCAGCCTTCTCATAGGCTAGTAAGAAGGATTTCTTCTTCCCTCTTCCCTGTCCCCACCCCCCCCCCCCCATCTGTAGGTTCTACAAGCTGTTCTTTTGTAACAAGTCTTGTTTAATTAGGATTTTATTTTAGAACAGAGACACACTTCCTTGGAAGGTCAGGGATGGCTAGATTTTACTCTCAGACAATTTCCTCAAATCAAATTCATCCAAGGATAAACAATGAATTCAGAAAAACTGTAGTAACGTCCTTCTAAATGTCCCTGCATATAGGCAGGGGGCAACATATAAAGAGCTTCAGCATTTTGCAATTACATTGTAACACATAATCTAACAATTTTACAGAAGAGAAATTTTCATACCTCTGCAAACTTGTCTTGAATAATTTTAAAACCTGAACTTTCTTGACAGGACCTACTCTACATTTCTGAGTTTCACATTCCATGCAAAAATGGACTGGCACTTTCAGTCTAACCAATTTTGCTTTACTTCAAAGAAAGCCAGGGAAAAACAAAAAGCAAACACAAATTTGTGTGAGGGTGTATGACGTAGGGATTTCTTCTTCAAGCTGCCATCTTGCCATCTTCACTGTACCCATCAAGCAGAAATGCTTGCATTTAAAAGTGTTGCATAGAGAAAATAATAATGAAAAATAATATCTTTGTAACACTGTAACAAAGAATGAGATTCTGCTTTCACCCACATTTAATTACATTCCCTGATGACCTTCTTTTACTTGCCAACATGGAAGGAGGAAATGAAGCTTACCTTGGTGTAAATTTACTATTGTGGCTTTGATGCATAACTAAGTCATAAAAATGGACAAAGCTAAGGTTGTGTAACAGCTACAACAAATGAGCAAAGTCTTGAAGAGAATCGGAACTGATTTTCTGCAAATGTTGCTTGTTGCATAGGATGTTGAACAGTATGCAACCAAGGCAAGTCAAAGGACCACAAGCCACAAGTTGGCAGATTTTTCTGGAGTTGCTTTATGGACTTTAAGTGAGGATCAAGATGTGGATTTGTCTGAACACTAACTGAACAAGATATCCGAGTTCAGTTTATCCTAACTATATCTATCTAGGTCTAGATCTAGATCTTCATCTTTTTCATTATAGAAGAGAGAAAATATTTTAGCTTGCAATTTCAATTCAGTATTTCCAAATTTTTTTTAAGCCCAACCACTTAAAGAATTTACCTGTATCTGGAAGAGTTACAACCTTCTTACAGCCCTTTCTACCTTCTCAAGAGATATTATCAATTAATTTTCACTCCTACAAACTGTAGTGTTTTTAGTAGTAGATGTCATTGTCATCTGGCTTGTCTCAAGCTGGTTTCCCAGTGGAGCACAAATATATATGAGACTGCAGACTTACTCCAAATCAGTCCATGACCAATTTACTCCAAGACCTCAAGGTGACATAAGGGTTTAACTTCACATCAGATCTCAGTCCTTACGAAACTTCCTGTTAGATAAGTTTTTAATACAGATTTTTTTCATGTGATCTATAGAATTGTTAAAAATGCAATGAGATCTGTGGGAAGATGATTGAGGGTAAAATTAGAGAAAACTGGGAAGTTAAATTCACATTCCATCAAAAAGTTATATTCACATTCTAACAAAAGTTATAACAGCAAAAGAATTATAGTAAAATGCAGCTGCTACTTTCTGGATGGAATGTAGTTAGCATGCAGAAAATCTCTTCAACAATGATTCCCCCACATCCCCCACAGCCTGCAACCTTAAGCATGCATGAAGAGGAATGAAACGGAGTGCGGAGTAGAATGGAAACATTCCACGCCAGGCTCTGTTGCAATCTATCCAAAAATGGGAACCTCATGGTACCCTGTAGCAAATAAATCACATAGCAAATGTCAGCCAAAGTACATGGGACATATCTTGCTGTTGAACCAGCAACTGTGGCAAAATTGCTGTCCTTGGATTAACTTGCTTCATTTTAATCTCATTGCAATATCAATGCACACCTGAATCCCTGGAGTTAAAGCCAAAGTTACCTGCCTCCAAGGTATGACTGCCCCTCACTGAGCTTGCTGTTTGTATTTCATTGACTTCATCTTTAAGAGTAAAACCAGAGAATTTTACACCAGTAAGTAACAAGGGTATGTATGACTAGAGTCACTCAAGTCCCGCCCAAATGTAAAGAAATAGTGTAAAAGTGAGGTAACAATGGGGAGAAACTAGGGAAGACTCCTTGATAACTTCAGGAATCAGTCAACAGGCTGAATCTATATTCTCCTCCACAGAAATGTCTGTTGGTTAAGAACCTTACTCTGTGGTCTCAAGATAGCACAACTTTGTATTGTCAGTGTGTTTATTAATAAAGTGTGTTAATCCATCCTTTAAGGGTGCTAGCAGTTCCTGGGAGTGGATAACATACTCAGCTAGGAGTGGGGAGATCCAGGAAAGGGATCCTCTTTGAACTGCAATAAAGGAATTGCCTCTGATGTGCTGTTGGCACATGTCTCTGAAGAAGTCTGTTGAACTGGCCTCCAATGCAATAGCTGTTCTGTGGAGTCCCCATAATAGGACACTGACAGACTGATTAGCCACAAGGGTCTCATCATCTCTTCGGCACAGGCACACTGATCAAACATAAGAAAGTTCAAGAAAACCAGCTTTTCACTTGACAAGATTACCAGCTGATAACTGATTTTCTGCAGTCTCTAAATCATTTATCAAATGGCAAGAACTGACATACCTCAGTGCTGCTTCAGGAACATAACTATGAGATGAAAGGCTTACAGGATTTTCCCCATGGCTTGAGCTACCTTTTCTTCAAGCACAAAAAAAAGAAAAACGAAAATCACTGTTTATGCTCTTGGATTTTTACCTACAGTGTTAACACAGTTATAATATAACATTAATTTGGATATATTTTTTTCCATTGAAAAAATAAGAATAGCTATTGAAAAAATAAGAATATCAACTGCGCAGAAAATATGCTTTTCTTTGCTGATGGCAGGATCACATGCTGCCTGGATGAACATATAACACCATCCAGGGATGCCATACATTTGTACTCTCAGGGTTTTGTTACTATTTCACAGGTGGCCTCTGGATTGAGACATAGTAGGCTGACTCACCTATTCTGGCTTTTTGCTCCAGTCCCATTGTGAGGTTGAATGCTGCTCTGGAATGAATTGGGGATGACTTTTTTGAAGTCAACAGAACAGTACCCGCTTGTGCCAAATGAGAATCTGTCCCATATTGCTGTTTTAATTGCAGTCATGTCAGAGCTGCTGTTTCATACATATCGATTAATCAAAATGTTACATGAAACATATGGCACCAACAGGAGTAGAGTAAAGGACATCATCTTCCACTAGTCTTATCACATGAATATTAAGTTCTCATTGCTATCAGATAATACTTAACACAAGTATATTTCAGTCAGGTGTACAAAACCACAGGGATATAGTCATCACTATTAGGTTGATGCAAACAGCTGTCTGCATGGGATAAATTTAATGACATACTCCAGATGCTGTTGAAAACTGGCTCCAGAAATCCAGCAACCTGCCACTACTCATCCTTCCAGATCCAAGCTCCCAGCTTCCAAGCTGAGCTTTTCATCTTTTAACACTGCTTAATGATGGTTGATCCTGTAACTCTATAAACAAATCAAGAGATATGGCCCAGCACCAAAATATTCTTTCCCTGAAGAGAAGTCTAGACACATCACAGTATTTTTTATTTTGCTGGCTATTTCTTTTAACACTGATTAATCCAGCCAGGCTGCATTTTGAAACATCACCAGAGGCAATTTGCATAAGCTATTTTGTGTGCATGGTTTCTCTCCATCTTTTCAATGTCTTTGTAGCACAGGGATCACTCTGATCTATCTTAACTAAGTGTGGTGGCACCAAGCAGCTGCTGCTCTGCTTGATTTCCAGATTTCTAGAAATAAAAAACAAAGGTCCCAACCTTTTATGGTCACTAAAGCTAGTCTTGCAATTTACCATACAGATCGAGTTGTGCTACTCCACCCCTGATGGAATCCTGTCTCTAATAATTGCTTTGCCTTTATAAATTACTCTCTGCTTTTCACCTTCAGACTGGTTTTATGCTGATTCCATTCAAACCCTAGAGTGGTTTTGCCACTTCACTTCTTAGCTCAGTGAAATTACTTTTTTAAACCACTAGGTTGCCACTTCTAGTGTTGAATGTGACAGCAACTGCATCATTCAAAAATAGTCAGTCTTTAAGAAAAATAATGTTGAAAAATATTGAAAGTTGAGTGTGGTTTACTCAATAAATAGTTACTGTGCATGTTGGATTTTGGCCAGATAGGTTTGCATCTCTAGTCTCATAAGGAGTGACACGAAAGCCACTCTATTGAAGACTGGACTTGACATTAGGAGGTGCAATGTGTAGGGAACATTCCTACACATGATGTTCTGCAACACAACTGCAATCTCTCTTGCAGATCTGCATGCAAAGCCAACTGCTTCCACCTTTGACCCCGATTCTTTTGCAAAATTACAAAGGAGGCAGCTAAAGCCCTGCTCTTCCTGAAGTAAATTTTCTACCTGGAAAATGATCTTCTGAATTTCATTTGTGGCTTCATAAACCATCAGGATGGTATGTGGGGCCAGATGCAAGATAAGACCACATCCTATGCTCTTAGTTTTGTGGGTGTTTCCTCAATTATAATTTATAGGATAGGCATAGCTTAAACAAGTGTCATGAGCACATTTTTTTTTTCTGCACAGACATAGGAAGAATAAACTGTTTACTTCACATTTCTGATAGCATTATCCTAAATATCTCCACTTCAGTTGAATAGATACTCTGATAAAGATACGCAAGCTACAAAAATTAACATCAATGCTATGAGCCTGCATCTCAGGAACATTTGCATCCAGGAACACGTCTGTGTGATAAATGCCAAATGAAATGATTTATGCTAGATAAAGGAAATAACTGGCCCTAATAGATGGCACAGTGTCATCTGTATCCAGAGTTATCTGTCCTGTCATTTGAGAATTATCCCGTCACAACAAAATTTCCATGAGAAAAAACACAGGTCTTTTGCATATGAGGTGAATCTGCTAATGTAACAATGAAGGAAACTGGGCCCTAAAGAGCAACCACTAATGAATTTCACTATTACACTTCATCTGAAATGCTCACGATTTTTTTATTAAGATATAAGCTGTTCATCTTAGAATAAAATGAGAGGTATTTGTGCCATTATGCTTGCTTTCCTTTTCCACCTCTCAAGGAAAAGAAGTAATTTTCTGACTTTTCAAAAGATCCTCTAATCCTGGGTACCTTTTCCAAGACACTACAGACACTTATTTCATGGGCAGTTGCAAGTATGCAGCTGCTTAGGAAAATTCAGTGCCAAATCTCAGCCTACAGACAGTGCACTTGGAAAACATGGAAACAGGTGATTTTGTTGGATAGCCTTGAGAAAGAGCCAGACAATGGATTTCCCAGTCATATGTTTTCTCTTCTGGTGAGCACAATAAAGAGCAAAAATCCTTTCAAAATAATTCCTTCTAGGTGCTTACAACCCTTTACAATTAATATACAAAAATGTATCTTTCTGTGAACTATCTATCTTCAATGTAGAAACAATGTGCAAACAGAGAAATTAATAACTGGGAATTTTATCACAGTACTAACACCTTTCAACAACAATCTCCAAAAGTCACCACTTCAAGTTGGATGAAGAAAACTGAGAGGGCAAAACCTCCTTTCTGTCTCAGAAGTAATCCCATACACCTACTAGTGAAGGAAAATTGCCAAGGCTTTGGGAGCTTAGCTACAATTTGTGAGCTCCAGCCACATCAGCCATATCTGCATTGTTTGAATTTCCACATCCTAGGAGAAAGGCAACTTGATACATCACTGAATTCATATGCATTAATGCAAACCCTTTGTATATTTCCCTCAGGCCCTCCTTGGAGAAATGTCTTAGCATGGTGATATCTTACTAAAACCTCTCACAATGTGATTTCAGAGGAGAATTTTTGCAGACTAAATCGTGTTAAGGTAGAGAAGGAAAGGGAATAAGAGAAAACAAGATACAGTTCTTACAGTTCTTCCATTTTCTAATTTTTAATCATTATCTTGGGAGTGGGTGCAAGTGGCACTGACCAGTTTGATGCAGGCCGTATGTTGGTTTGCATTCTTATACAAGACAGGCTGACATCTTAAAAACCAGTCAAGGTTTCTACTGTCATTTAGAAGAAGTTCTATTACCTGGGGATACAACAAAGTGCTCACAAAAGCATTTCAAAAGTATAGAAGTCTAATCGACATTTTACCCGAGATCACAATGCATTCAACTAACTTTTCAAAGCAATTTCTGAAGTACAAACCACAGTCTGCACATACACAAATTCAAGGTCATCTATGCCTTGTATTTTTCTTGTATGGAAAGCACGTTGGTGCTTTCATTCTGAACAAGATCTCAGTTTAGTCATGGGGACAATGAAACCCAGAAGAGAAAACCAGAAGTCAGCATACATCTCTTCCCTCTGCGATCATCTGCTCTGCACAGCTCAATGCATAATGAGAGCTGTTACAGGCTCCCAGTATCTTATTGCTATTCTTCTGTTCCAGGGCAAAGTCAGCTGGCACAGCACAGACAGCCTTCACTGGTGCTTTCAGCTATAATGTTTTCCTTGTGCTGCAGTAGATGAGGATCACTCACAAAACAGGTTCCTCTCCTTCTGCTGGCCTTGCTGTGGGGTGGGCAATCCACAAGAGAGGTCTGGTACCAAACTAGATGAGGTTTAATAATGACTTATACCTCTGCAGCTGAAACTGCAGAGAATATCTGAACACAGGCTGAAATGTTACATTAAATGTCTCACAGAACAGTGGCTGCTCCTGCAGCTAGGATCACACGAGAAAATTTGAAGTTATGGTACAGGTAGCATTAGAACACTGTAGGGCACAATTATAAGGAAAGTCTTGGGAATTTGCACCCAAAGCAAAGGTGTGGACCTTTAGTTTGAATGGGTATAGCTGCTTGAGAAGGGATGCTTATAGTCTGTGAGCTGTTCTTTGTTTTCTGCTAATATAAAACTATGTCAAAATTAATCTTATTACTTCTTTATTCTTTTTTGAAATTATTAACTCTACCACATTCGTTAAGATGTACTTGAGCAATTGAAAGTTCAATTTGAATTGATGTTGCAATTGTACCTTTAAATAATGACTATTACAGTTGGCAAGGGATGAGCTCTAAAGCAGACTAGAAATGATTAATTATTATGTCTTAAAAATGGTTGCAGATATATTTTATTAATTTGATATTTGTTTCATTTTATCTTTGTACCAGTGAAGTTGTGTTGAAAAATTGGTGGCTAGAGAAGCAGCTTTGTTTAGTTGCCATTTGATGATAGAAGAAAAATATATTGACTGTTTCCATGTAAGCACAGGAGAAGTGTCTTTCATTCCTCCTCACAAATTGCCATTCTCCCTAGTCAGCAGTTACTTGCATGGAACTTTACTGTCTCTGCAGTAAAGTTCATATTCATCTGCTGTGGAAGGAAGGACTAGAGAGAAAGTGTTTGACCTGGAAGGTCAGGCATTCCAGGGAGAGAACTCACTCACTGAGTTTTGCTGCAATTGTCTTGGTTAGCTGTAAATTCTTAACCACTAACTACTCATGTTACTTCTTTTATTCTCATAGCTTTCAGGTTTCAATTAAAATGCAAACACAGGAAAGGTTTATTTCTTTGAGCTCTGTGCAGGCTTCTTCATGGGGACTTCTTGATCCTTGCTTATTTAAAGAATGGAGATTCATATCTGAAAACAGAGATACTGCCATTTCTTGTAACAGTAACAACCAGAGGCCTTTAGAAAAGCTATAATCCAAATTGAAGGAGAAGTAAATTAAACAAATCATAGCAGATGACAGATATGGCCTTATATTCAAGGTATTGGGATCAAGGGGTAGGACATCTGTGTCCAGTCAAAATTTGGCAGAGTTCTTCTCTAAGCTTCCAAAAATAATTTTCAAATCACTTATATTTGGTCTCTCTAAAATCCTTCTCTCTATGCAGGTATTTTCAAGCAAGGTTTCCTTGTTTCAAAGTTGTTTTGCATGAGCAATGTTTCTAAATGTAGTATTCCTAGATGTACTATCCTAAATGTACTTTTCCTTGCCCTTAAGGCCTTTGGGATCATTCATGGTGTCTCATTTCTTTAGAAATACAAATACCCATAAATAGAATCTGGTTCACTTAGGAAAGGAAGGTATAGTGAATACTTGGCATTTAGCTGTTTCTCTGGCCGCTAGTCAGTAGGATCACAGAGAAGAAAGACAGGAAAAACCACAAGAAAACAAGTAGAATATATCCAGAAGGAAGGTTATACTGAAAAAGAGATGGGAATGGGGACTTGAGAGACTGAGGTTACAGGAGGGTAGAACTAGGTACAGAGCAAAAAAGGTTTTAAAAGAAGAGATAGAACAGAAAGAAAGAAAAGGGGGAAAAAAATGAAGGTTAGAAAGAACCTGTAAAAGAAAGAATAAATGGATAGACTAGACAAGCAACGAAACGTGGGAGAAAATATTTAGGAAAAACAAATGCACTACAGAGAAAGGAAGAGGATAAGAGTAAAGAAAACATGGGAGAAAACGAAGAAATTCAGAGCACTGCAAAGCTTTTGTTCCCAGAGCATATGCATCTAGCAGATATGGGAGATAGAGAAAGTCATTCTGGTCCACAACGAACACTTTGATTCTGCAGGATGGTCATTAAATACCTACATACTCATTTGTGAGACTGTCTCAGGCTAGAAACTACCTTATCTCATTACTGAAATAACAGGATTGTCTCTGAAGGATTTGCCTTGGGTATTTTCTAAATAAGCAGTATTTTAGCACTAGAAAAAAGCAGGAGTAGATGGAGTAGGGCAAAATTGGAGAAGAAAGGGCAAGAGAAAAAAACTAAAAGGAAACCCAGGTTTTAAATTACAGTTGACACCTTAGGTAATTTTATTGGCAGGATCATTCAATCTCTGCTCTATTTCATTAGGCTGTTGTACCTCTTAGCTTTTCCAGGTGTGTTCACAATGCTTACTGTGTTCTGTTCTTCAGCAAAAATTGCTGACAAGTATTATTATGATCAAGATAAATACAGAAATAGATCAATTTATCTTGTATATTGTTTATAATAATTCAGATGCTCACTCTGACTACTCCTTGCAGTGGCATAAAGGATTCCAATCAATGGAGTGTTAGAAATTACTTATATTTCCTTCTAAAACTAAGCATGCTGCCCTTTGTTTTTAATCTACTAAGTGACATTAAAATAGTGATTTGGAAAATGTCCTCTGAGGCTGCTTTGTTCACTTGACTGTTCTTGATTAGGCTTGATTAGTAGCACTGAAACCCCCCTTTGCCATTTGGAAGCCGTACTAAGACTTGTTCTAGTTTTATGTCATATTTTATATTTAACCATACTTAATATTATCATGTACCCTAGAAAAGCTGTCAAAATTATTTACTGGTAATTCACACTGATTCTGGAGGTTTACTGGTGCTCTGTGTTGAGCAGTAGGTACAGGTTCTTTATGTGAGCCTGGATTTAGAGAGGTAATCTAGATGCTTAAGGTATTTAGATAGAAAATGGACAGATGATATTGCTCATTCATTTGGTAATAAGCAGGCCAGAGAATGTGTCCTGAATGGAATTAGTAGTAGCAAGATTCTAAATCACCACTAGTAGGGACATTCTTAAAGTGCCAAAGGTTGATAACCCTTTCAGCCTCAATTACTTTTTGATTCTATGATAAAAATGGTGATGTTACGTGGCAGACACTCTTTGCACATTTCCATCTGTTACGTGAGACAAGGTTGTGTTTCTGTGGTCACAGAGGCAAAAGGGACAGAAAACCAAACATATCTGTAACTGCTCATGAGAAAAGTGACTCGAGTCAACTTCTACTGCCCAGGTGATACACGTGCCTTTCCCTCCACAACAGTGATTTTCTATTTTGACTGCAGCAAGTCAAAAGACTTGACTGGGCCTGTCTAAAATTGACTTCCAGATGGCTGCCATTTAAACTATGACTTAAGATAAAACACAGCAACCATTTTTGAAGAATAAAGTATGAGAAATCCCTACTGTGTACTGCCAGTAACTTACATGGGATTTTCCTTCCTTTGTTGTACATTTTTAGAAGTGGCTTGTTTTTTGAGGCAGGAATTTCAAGAAGATAAAGTCTCACAGCTAAAGCAGACATGTGCTGAGCTCAAGAATTAGGTCTTTTCTGATGAATTCTGATGTGTTGCTTAGCAAGAGGCTTCAAATCCAGGTGAGGTTTTCAGATGGGGTCATTAACAGTTTGTTCTTTATTCCCAGGGTGCCCAGCATGGGACTCTTCCTGATTGGCAGGAGTGTAAAATCCTCACAACTGTAGCTGGAGTCGATCAGGGATGTGCTCTCAGCATAAAAAATCAGATCGACTGCTAAATACTCTGAAAACGGAGGTGCTACATATCTCAGATAGAGTGCTTGGTGTTAGTGGCTGTGTTTGACTTGAGCTCCTCTGTGGCTCAGTTTTAGGTCTACAATAAGAGGATAATGACAGCTTTCACCTCACCTGGATTGAAAAAGATAAATTCACTAATGTTTGCAAAGCACTTAGATATCAGTCATCAGCACCATAGAAAAGTCCACGAGGAAACAAACAGTTGTGTATTCAGGGCAGGGTTTGAATGCAATGCAGTAAATAAGAACTAAGAGCACACCCTGAACAATAAGAAGAAAATCAAATATTAAAGAGCTGTTCATTAGGTACATCCTGTGAATTCTGAGCATTGATTGAGACAACAGTTCTCTGTAAATAAAAGCCAGTGATCATGGAATGGAGATGTATCATGATGCATACATATCAGAGGCTAAACTTGCTTGGCAGGTACTCCCTTAGTCCTGTCATTTCCTAATTGTTGATTTTTACCCTTGAAACTTTGATAAAATTCTTAAAATTGTGCACATAATAATTTCATTTTGATGTACACATTAATATATACACATACAATCACAGAGCACAATCTATTTCACACTTTTTATATATTTCTTTTGTTTTTCCACATTCTTCTGATGCCATTTCAGCATCCAACTTGGTTCCTAACTGTAAATGTAGATGTTGTGTCTAATGACTTATACCTGAGTATAAATCTGAAGGCTTTAGTTTAACTATTTTTAAATAGTTAAAAATATTAATAGATAAAAGAATGACTTCTTGCAAGTAACCAAATACATTTTTCCAGACACATTTTCATCCCAATATTCCAAATTATTGAGCTGGCAGTTTCCCATATTTCTCCCTGATATATTCCTTTCATTGCTTTTTATGATAGAGCCAGGTTTACATTTGCAAATGAAAAGTGTTAGATTTTTTAGGATGCTAATAACTTTTAGTTCTGGACTCTAAAACTCATTTGATATCAGTAACAAAGCCATTTTAAAGACACAGTGCTAACAATGCAGCAAGTTAGAAGTGATGGATACTGTAAAACTGACTTGCCATCGCACAAAATACTGAGAGTGAATCACTTTTATATAGACAGTGTTACTTTGCAAATACAAATAAGATACAGATATAAGATATGATTTTTATTTAAAACAGATCTGGGTACTCCATGCTCTGCCAATATCTTAAGGAAGTCATTGACTTATGACTGGTTTTAAGATGAGCAGCAAAAATTGCCTTACTGCTGTTCTGCTCTCTTCTGATTCCTGTTAAAGGGCAGCTTTTCAGGATGTCTTATGGAATGTTCACTTCAGGTTTTCACCAGAACCAGAAAGTTGAACTTTGCTGTGAAACTTACACTGATGCACCTAATTTTTGACAAATGGGGGTTATCCATTGAATGCAGCTCTCAGCAAATGCGTAGAAAGGTGTGGAAAATATGTAAGTAAGAAACAGGGATTTCACAGACATAGCATCCGTTCTCTATTGTTTTAATCCAGAACCTTTGATGGCTCGTGGGCAGGATGTAGCCTCTGTACAGAACCTGAGTTTGGGAGCAGAGGTTGAGGGATGGATAGTTTGGAGATGATACAGAGTGGCCAGTCTTTATATACAGAGTGAAAACCATAGCTGATATTCCAACTGCACTGAACATAAGTTTACTTAGTAAACACAAGAGATTTGAATCCTCTCATCATGCTGTGCAACAGAATTTATAACATTTATAGCTTTACGGAAGAAACAATCCTGGGACCAGGCAAATCCATGAGAGACAGATTCAGGTGTAAACATTTCAGTGTTGGTTTAATTTTGAGACTGATACAGTACAAGTCATGTAAAATAAATGTCAAGGTGTGATGAGTTCATCAGAAAAAATATAATTAGAGAGTGTTGATTATGTAAACAAAATACCATCCTTCTCTCCTGTACAGAAAAATTAATTCCACAGAATTAATTTTGAATAAATGCTCCTCTCTGTCAGTGATTTTTCCTGACATTTATAGCCAAGGGATAAGTTGATTAAGTTCATTTTTCTGATACTCACGTGACCCTTATTTTTTGACAAGGAAAGTTGTCCATGCATTCAGGCTGGTAACACTTGGATATGTTTTTTGTTCAGGGCCCACTCTGCAGGAAATTTGTACATGAACAACCACCAATGAAAGCTAATTAGAACTTGTGCAGTTGGTCTGTCTTAGAAAAGATATAGTGATTGACTTAATTCCAGGAAGTATGGATTTAAGTGGAGTATTACTTTTTATTTTCAACATTTATATTCAGGGCACAAGTGAAAAAAAAAAAGAGCTTAGATGCTTAGATGCTGGACAATAACTCATTTGGAAGGGCAAGAAATAATTTAGAGGTGTCTATGAATTGCAGGGAAGAGTAATGGTGTTACTGTATGTACCATGGCTCTATACCTGAAGAAATAACAGGACTTGATCAATGATAAGTTATGTAGAGGAGGGATGGGAGATGATGAAGAAGCAGCAGAGGCATCCCTGAGAGAATGATGATATCTTCCCCCATGGTCCACGTCGCCCTACGCAGCAGGTGTGATTGGATTGATGAGAGCTGTGCCGAGGGCAGTCAGCAGTAATTTAGTGTGGTAGGCCATGCACAAACGACTTTCGTTACTGCTGACAGCTTCATTACAGCAGGACCATCCTTCACTTATTGGAGACCTTCTTCCATCAAGCTGAAGACAAATGAAGGAACGACCGAGACCCTATATGTTTGCAATATTATCCTCTCCATTACTGTGCCCTGACCTGTTTTTGTGTGTAAATTCTACAGTTGTATCTTTGAAATGTACAGCAAAGACCCAGAAATATCTCTAATGCTTTCATCTGCATGTATTTACTGTATGTACTCTATAGAAAAAATGAAGAGGGGCTTTAGCATAGCCTGAAAGCACAGCTTTTTTGATATCTTATAGGAAATGATTTCCAGAGCGTGCTGGGTCACCATGGAGTCCTTTTCTTTCTGGCATGGTATAAACCATCTTTCTCTAAAACTGGGGTCCAACAAGTTTTCCAATACCTTTTCCAAGAGAATTATTAGGTTTCTGTAAAGCAATAAACCTATCCAGAGGTGAATCATCTTCCTTAATCTTTTATGTAGGTGTATGCCATAGAATGGAGCAAGGCTGCAGTCAAGTTTGAAAATTCCTTTTTCTCACAGCAAGTGACTCAAAACAAAAGGGAATTCCTATCTTCTGTGACAGAAAGAAGTAGCATGAAGGAAGCAAGGGGGCTGCTCAGATGCCTTATACATACAAGGACTGCAGGAGCACAGAATAATGGAGTAAGGAATACACAAGCCAAGACTGCAGAGAGCTAGATGCAAGAAATCAGAGGAATGGAAGTTTAAGGGATCTTAGACTGGAAATGTGTGTTATGGTTTCCAAATGCATTTGAGAAAGTGCATTTTTTCCTGCTGGTGAAAGAGGCTTTACTAATGCTACAAGACTGATTGAATTGTTTGTGAGTTTCTATAAGCCCTGTAAAATCACTGTTTATGACAGCATTTGCCTCTGGTTGTTATCATCCCACTCACGAGATCTGTCAATGCCAATGAAAAAAACTGAGATTCTTCCTGGGGTAAGTTCTAAGTCCCTTGTTAAATTATACATTCAACTACCTAAAAAAATACCAAGACACTGTAAATAAAACCATTAGACTACATAATAATAATATTAATAATAATCAGAACATTGAATGAATATAAAGTTCTATGTAAATGTTGCATCTTGGATTTATTATTCAAAGGCTGCACATCAGATAATAATGTAAGATTTTATTGACTATGGTCTCTGACTGTGTTGCACTAGTTTTTATGGCAGTCCTTACTGGAGGCTTGGCACAGCATCATGGAAGTTCAGCACCCCTGTGTATGAACGATGCTCTGTGCTTTGGCACACACTAAGTTCACTCTTGCAAGGGGTGTGTGTGTGTGTGTGTCTGCAAAATCATAACACTCCTGGCTACTACAGGAACTCTCAGTTTACTGCAGGAGCTCCCTGCAGACTCAGCTCTCTGACCAGAAATGTGCTGATGGTGTTGTAAAGAGGGGCCATCCATCTGTCACAGGCAGGCAGGATGAAGGTGCAGCCTATGTAGAGTTGGTAAATGTGGATTATGACTGGGCTTAGTAACTCAGGAATTACAGAATGAAATGGAACTTCCATCTCTGTCCCAAAGGCCTGAAATGTGGCTATCAGGTCAAAGGCAAAAGACTGGACACATAGAAATCTAGTCTAAAGCAGAGAAACCACTGGCACATGAGGTTGGTATAAAGTAATCACATATTCACAGCTTACCAATAGTTAACTATTATAAACATATGGCAGATGATAGCTTCAAAGGAACACTTGTATGAAGACAATTAAGTAGCTTTGTAAATGCTCCACCTAGGGTTCTTGAGTTAATACTCTTTGTTCCATACTTCTTAGGAAACAAGTTATAAACACTCTCTGCAACAGCAGGATCCGGCAAAATACCCAGTTATTGTTCCTAATTTATTTATTTTAAAAAATGTGTGTTTTATAAAAAACCCTCCACATAAGTACATTATGCATGATGACTTTGCTGCCAGGTGTGGAAGTGGCAAATTTCGTGAGCCATCTGGACAATTACCTAGAGAATGTTTTTCTGGAGCTGTTGGTGAATGTTCCTGTGGATAACAGCAGCACCGGGAGAAGTAACAGCGGAGTTATGGGGAAACCTACAGCTATGAGTGAGACAGTTGGCATGGCATAAATCTCAGGCACTTCATGGAAGGGCGCTAAATAGTGGAACTCTAGAAAACCAAAGAGCAAATTAGAGACCAAAGTTTTATGCTGAGGAAAACACAGGACGGAAAGTTTGTGTTATTGGTGTACGTGGTTAATATAAATTAACATTAAAAAATAAAATCTCTAAATTTGCACCACAGAAATTCTTCACATTCAAATTTCATGCTTAAATGGGGACAATATTATGAATTGTCTTGACTTCATGATCAGGAGGGGAATGCTGGTTACACAATACTCTCAGTGAAAAGAGAACCTGCGACGGCTGAAAGCACATCTGCAATCAGACCTCTCCTTTCTCATTAATGTTAGCTAAGTTTCAAGGTAAAACACTATGCAAAAAGTTGTATTCTTAGAAATCACTGGTGAGTGTCCCTTGAAGCAACTATCTTCAAAAGGAAGAACAATTACCACAGATTCAGATTCAGCAATTTTATAGAAGTGAAAAAAATCACTGTAGTAAAATTAAACTTCATAATGGAAACTGTGGTAATCAGGAAACTTTTTTAAAGGATGAAGGGGAGTAATAAAAAGGGTAAAATATCTTCAAGAACTTTTTAAGGCACCATATTGCATCCTCTACATAAATGTTTATTGGAATAAAAATAATCTAAATGACAAAAAAAGATAATATGGTTAAACAACAGAGGGAAAGAGGCAATTATAAGTAAAATGACATCCCTCAAAAAGCAGAATTTGTATTCAAAGGTGCAAAACAGTAAATGTGTAAAAATTCTGATATGCAAAATGTACAAACATAATAACCTATATCCAAACTGATTCTGAGAAGCAATCTGCTAAAAGCATGAAAATTGGTAGTACAGTCTCACTAAAACACATGAAAACTAAGCACCCTTCCCAAGTCTGTAGGGCTGACAGATGGCTGAGCCATGGAAAAGGCACTGGAGGATGCTGTGGCCATAGCAGAAAGGCTGAGAGAACTGCTTACATTAGTGTTCTCTGCATGGAGCTTAGAGACGTTTCTGCCTTTACTTACAGGAAACAAGTCTGAAAATCTGCCTCCTAGTGAAGTGTCAGCAGAAGGGGTTTTAGAGCAGACCAATAAAATGTATAATAACAAACACCGCAAGAAACAGATGGTATTAACCCAAGAGTTCTCAAAGTTGCTGCTGAACCACTAGCTGCTCTGAGTGAACTCTTGAATAAATTAGTGTTTATTCCAGAGTAAGAGCAGGTGGCAAGTAGAATACACATTTTTAAAGGACCTCTGGCATCTGTGCGGGTGGGGAATAAGCAGGCTGTGAAATCTACTAACAAAATAAGTCTGATTTCTTATCAAACAAATGGACAGAAGTTGTGATAAAGAATAAAAATAACAGATGTGGATAAATGTGACATTCTCAGGCAGAGTCAGTAAAGCAACAGTAATCTGTTCTTGAGATCTTTGGGCATGTCTCATCCTTTTGACATAACACATTTTGATTTCCAAAACACTTTTGATCATGCTCTTGTCCAAGTCTGTTGGTCTTAAAAGAACATAGTCTCATAAATAGAGAGACTGAGCGAGTATGTCAAACATATCACAACTAACTTGAAGAAGGTAAATAGGGAATGGTTACACACAGACTTTTATAATACAAGGAACTGTGATTATTAACTGAAATAGCTTAACAAATTTGGAATAAAACCCCCAGCTTTTTACTCAATGGGTAATTAAACTGTTGAACTTGCAGTCATAGAATGAAGAAACTAAAATCATTGCAAGGTTTAAAAAGTGTCTATAAAAACTGATAAGGTATAGGCACACCACAAGCTAATAACATACAATATGTATTTAAACATGAGTTAATCTTTGGTCTATATATGATGGGTTGATATCGAACACCTTTCATGTTCTGTCCCTAAGCATCATTTTCTGATCAGTGTTAGAGGATACTGTTCACTGCTGCTATTCTTTTTGATGTTCCTCTAAATGTCAGTATGGAAAACAGACTTTAAAAGATGCATCGGATATAACAATATTAAATATTGTATGACTCAAAAGAGCAGATAAAGTGATGGAAATATTATGGAGAAAGACTATCATTAATTTTTGCTTTAACTGATATTAAAGCTTGAGAAATAAGTTAATTTAAACCAAAGACAAATAAAACTGATTTAGTAGCTGTATCTCTAAGGATATGTGGGAGAAATTTATCAGAAAGGGTTATCCTGCAACTGGAGTATTAGGCTGGATTTGAACTTCTACCAAAATCCTGGCTGATGCATGGCAAAGACTCTCCAGGCTCCGTTGTTTCCCATCTGCAAAATTGGGTGACCTCCCACAGTAAGTCTCGACTTCAAGAGTGTTGTTAGCATAAGTACTTAGTGTTTCAAGGCAACCAGAAAATCTGTTTGAGAAGGCTCCTAGCAAGTTGCAGTGTCATTAATCTTTGCAATTTGTTTACAAGCCTTTAGCCACTTTTCAGTCCATGCAACAAAGGCTTACATCCAAGCCTATCTGAATTAATTCTTGTAAGACCTTGTGAGGCATTGAATCAATATAGTGTTTTCTGTTTAACTTACTCTTTGAAGAATATTTTACATTAATATAGCTCTTCTCAACCTGAATGGTACTGAAATGCTTTGCAGGCTATGTTAATACAACTGCAGCACTAAAATGCTGCACTAGCAGAAAGGGTAGAGAGAGAGGAAAATTACAGTCAAGGACAACAGGACAGACTGTTTCTGTTGCAAGAAACTGTTTCAAAACCTTTACTGCACACTGACGAAAGTTTGCACAGAGAAATTCTAGAATGGTCTGTCATTGATGCCAGTGCTGCCAAAGCAAGGGAGAAACTGAAATATCATGAGGCGCTTGGGAATCCTGCGCCTTGCTTTGAATCCTTCCTGCTCCCATGGTGTCTATCATGTCTTCTGCTCTGTCTTCTTCAGTACCCTTGGATGTGATGAGGGCTATGTCGCTCTGAAACGACCCTGGAGTCACATTACCCCAGGGATGACGAGAAATGTGTTTGTCAGTTTTGTGGAGTTTAGATTTGCTTCAGAATCTCTGCCTTGCTGTAAAACTTTGGGAATTGGTTTAACTTTCATTCAGCAAAGGGCTGGTTCTTCTACTGAGTAGGAAGCTGTGATGCTGGAGGCAGGAGCTGCGCCTATCATCAGTTTCAGTGCCTCACCATAAGTGCAAGTGTGTGGGAGTGAGATCTGGGATTTCTCCTACCTGACACTGACTTTGAGACTCTTTCCATACTGCTGTAATCTGTTCAGGTACTGTAGGCAAGTTTCTGATATTTGTTTTTCAAATTCTCTTTACCTGGGAGTGCTGGCAGCTCTATTCTGCTTTGCATCTTTCTCTCAAAGGCTCTTGGACTGAATTCCAGTTTTTATCTCCTTTTCTGAGACATTCACAGTCAGGCAGATGGGAGGAATGAAGGAGCTGGAGATATAGACCAGCATACAGTGCGAAGTGAGGGCTGTGGAAAGATAGACTGGACATGAATTTTGTCTCTGCGTGGAGTCTCATCTCTTCTGAGATGAGGGGTCAGAAACAGGAGAACACTCAACATTTCAAACCCTCTTGGGCAAGTGGAGAATATACATGTCCTCAGGGTCCCACTAATGGACTCTTCATTGTCACAGCCCAGGCTCCAGTGTTACAAGAATGGAGCCACAAGAGCCCATCAATGACGTAAGGTAATTGTACATCCATGGATCTCCATTGTGAAGAGCCACCATGGTGGTGGGTTTAAGTGTGAAGAGTAGGGCTGAAGGCTGTTTCAGATTTTTCTTATCTCAGACTTTGCTTTCCTGCTGCTGTTAAGTAGATGGCACTCATTTACCATAAAATGACACAAACGTCATCTGGAATTCCAAGATTTTCTATGTGCACCAGTGTTACTGACTGTAGTGTGTTCTTTAATGGACCCATTATTAAAACTGCAGTGGCTACCTAAATTTCACATGTCATTTTCCTTTATGTCGTTTCATACCTACAAGTAAAATTCTTTCACTCCCTTCAACATTGGATTTATACAGCTGACTTGTGGTGGAGGACTGCTACTGACTTTGCTCTCTTCCTCCATTCCTTCAAGAATCACTTGCAAAGTTTTGTTTGATTTCAGAGAAAAAAAATCTCAGCCTGACTTTATTGCATGACAAAAAGAAATTTCCTTAGGTCCTGAAGCCAAGGATGACTACATATGACCACTTTTTTAAGGTTTAAGACAAATATAAATGCTAGGTTATGAACATGCAGCACCATCCAAAGCAATTTGCTGCTTCATGGGTTGCCTGGCAGGAAGAAGCAAGCTGAGCTGTTTAGATTTTTTTTATATGTAATTAGAATAGTTTTTTATGAAGTTTGAGTCAGATTCCCTATAATAAATCTGATGGCACATGAAGTCCTGAGAACTGCAATGCAAGCAGAAACAAGATGTGAATTTTAAGTAGAAATGTCCCACTTTTCTGGCCCCCAACAAATCTCACTATTAACCTTTGCTACCCATAAAAAGCATGCCAATCCAGTAGGTTTACTTTGACAATGGGAAAAAAGAAAAATAGCTGTAATGATTCACAATGGATAGTCATCATCATGTCCCAAGAAAGTAAGGATGTAGCACATAAGTTAGCAAAACCTGCTTTTCCAAGCTAGATTCATTTTGCTATTGCCAAAATTTGATTGTGATAATAATTTCCATGAGATGCAGATCAGCTTTTTGTTCTGTGCTTACAATGTCCAGCATGATGAGCTCCTGATCCACATCAGAAAGTCCTTGATTCTACCAAACTATAAATAAAATAATTATAAAACTTTTTTATGAATCATTCCTTTTCCAGTTTTTTTATCCAAGCATAATGAACATGTTGTTCTGAATTTGTTTGCAAAGTACCTGTTTGAGAGCTACTGAAAGAAAATGCATCATTTTTTACTGAAATTTTTATTGGAATTTATATTTTGTATTTCATCTTTTTTGTTACTTTTAACTGAAAATCCATTCCCTCTACCTATTCTTTCTCTTTCCAAGAAGTATCTGAAACCGTGGGAAGAGAAGTGGGCTGGGTAGAAAGAGAGAGAAAAAAAAAACCCGAAAGGTTCAGCAGAGTTCCTGCTGAGATCAGAAGTGGGAAACCAGCCATGGTCGTGTTACCTTCAAGCTATTCTCTGCCTGAGTTACTTCAATACTGGGCTGTCCACCTAGAACAGAGAGGGTGACTCTGTAACTCAGCAGCAGCTACAAGATCATGGGTTAAGATGCTCTGTTCTAGTCACAAATAAGTATTTAATTCATGTGGATATTGTGACCAGACCCAGGCAACAACAAATACATTTGCCTAAGCACATGGACAGTTATTGCCTGTAAATAATCTGTCTTAAAATCAGCCTATTCATCTTTTATTTCCTTGATGTAATTAAATATGTATACATCTCTTAGCAGCTATGGTCTAATCTACAGGATTTGGGAGATTTTCACATTCCTGGACCCTGCAGGATTTTTGGATCTAGGCCTTTATTCTGGCCACATTCAGACTCGTTTTACACATATGACACCTGGGATGCACTTTTCTTCTTTTCTGTTGCCTTCTTAACCTGGAAAGGAGCCCAGCTGTAGGACCCGGTTGTTTCCTCACCGGACTGGTGGATTGAGCAATTTTGTAAATATATCTCCATATGTACATGGATGCTTCTGCTTTTTCTTATTATAGAGAAAGCTCGTAACTAGACCATAAAACTTAGGTAATGTTTAGATTGAACATGAGACAGTTCCACATAAAATTAGAAGAAAATCACTTCCTGCAGTTTGGCCTAAAAAGAAATTAACTTAATTTGAATATGGACAGCTGTATTTTGCAAAAATATTACAGCCAAAGATAATTTGTTTTTTGAAAATATTTTAGTAGACATTTCAATTTCAATGAGATTGTTTGCTAGAAAATTAAACACATTTTTGCTTAAATGTAATAATGAATTCCATTGTCTGCATTGCTCAGGCAGAACTATAATATAATTGTGTTTAATACAATTAAACCCAGTTTTCATTAAAAGTAATAATGCAGACTATTGTCTACATTACTCAGGCAGGACTACAATACAATTAATGTCTTGTTGAAGTCACTCAGAAAATATATATGCATTATTGCATGCTCATTTGGAACATTGCATCCTTAAAGTTCTCCATGCTAGTAAAATATGTTTTTCCTTATTCTAGTGGATCCCTGTTATCACCAGCTGATTTGCACAAAGCAAATTTAGTGGTTTTATCACAATTATTAGTGTACTCAAACCAGCATGCTTTTCAAATCTCCCATCCCAAAGCATTCTCCGCAGTTTTTACCATCTTTCATGTCTTTTAGCTCAGGGTCTTAATGCTTAAATATCTTGCAAAGTGCTCCAACAATCCTGAAAACCTCCAAAAATCCCACAGTGAAAACTGCTATATACTCTGGTTAAAAAAGTATTTTTATTTTAGAATTGTAACAATATAAGTAATTTCTAATGCATGATAACAGAACTTGAGTGTTATACTGACTAATAAAGTAACTTACGCTTCTTGAGAAAGCAGTACATGCCAAAAATTGTAGAGTGACTGGTTTTTAAAAAACATAAAGAGAAAGTTTGAGAATAGGAATGGAAACAAAAATTTGTGGAAAGAAATGAATGCCATTTTGGTACGGTTTTGTGTCTAACTGAGCAAATATTCATTATTCTTTATTGAAAGAAAACCTTTAATAAGGCTTATTTTCCTTCAAAAGATCATGAGAGGGAGAGTGGGAAGATGAGGACAGGAATCAACAAAAGTGTTCAAAGATAGTGGAAACAGAGTAAAGAGATGTAATACAAACAAGTAGTGGAAATAAAGGTGGGAAAAATTCCTGGAAAAGCTCAGAAATGTTCTGTGAGCATCAGATCAGTCCTGGTGACCTTGTTTGGCATCATTCCTAGAAGCAGAACTAATCTGAAAGACAAGATCTGCTAAAACTGGTCTCTTCTTTTACTTTGATCATTTAAATTTTATTTTTCTTTTCCTAAACATGTATTTGATCTCATGTGTCCACCCAATGACACAAGGAGAAAACTCCTGTTCCCTTTCCTCCCTCTCTACTTTTTTTTCTATTATTCTTTTACCTCCAGAAGGCCCTGAGGATCTCACTGTTGTGGAATCAATGTACAGCTGCATTGCTGTGTGTTAGCTTCCAGCACAATTTTGACTCACTATGGAAAATTAAACTTTTTAACATTTTCAGTAGCATTTTAGCAATAAATAGAAGCATTGCTAGTAACTTTGAGGTGAAAAGACCATAAATGGATGGGAAGATTTTTGGTTCCAGGATTCATTGCCTTGGTTGGGTTCTACATCACATCCCTCTGTTTTCACTGAAATTTTCTTCCTACCTCTAGAGGATCAGCTTCTTTTTGGGGTGGGAGTTTATAAATTAAAGGTGTAGAAACCTGTTCCAAGAAAGTTCTTCTACATTTACGTGGATTTTGGTTAGTTCAGTTTAGAAACTACATAAAACCTGATACAAGGCTGTATTAACTGTTAGCTATAGTTATTTCTTTGGGTAATTCAGGAAAATGATGATGGAGAACTTAATGGTTTTAAAGTGTCTGTGATACAAAGGACTTCTACTAAACGGTAGGCACCTGTCTGCTGTTAAGTCCATTCTAGTATTTCAAATTCAATTTGACACTGGGATTTTGTCCCATTGGAGATAATTATAGCTATTTTCATTACAATAATGCCTGGAGATTTCAATCAAAATTAGAAAACTTTTGCCAGGTAGTATAAAAACATATGACAAGACAGAATTCCAACCCTGAGAAGCTTACAATTTAAACAGACAGGATTCACAATGGGAGACCTATTTGCATCTGCAGGCATCAAACCTCAGATTTTGAATATCAGACTGTAAGTGGCTCGCCCAAATGTAAGTGGGATTTTATAATACATTTCCTGAGTTCCTGGCAACTCTTTAAAAAAAGACTGCAATGGCTGCAGTGTGAAGAATTTGCAGTTTTCTGAAATAAAGTTCTGCTCTGCAGCCATTATTTATTTGTTGTAGAATTGGCTGTGTCCCAGCTCACTGCTGTTCTCACTCAGGACTCATGGATGCTGCTCTTGTATTCCCTTTGACAGTACCCCTCACCCCAGTCCTGCAACTGCCACTGCCAGCCAAAGACTCCCCACACGCTTAAACCTTCCAAAGTGTTACTGACCTTACCTAAAAACCCTCTGTTTCTCATCTTCGAGGGGTCTAAGGGATCTAAGGGTGATATTAGGATTGTACAACTAATTCTCAGCATGAATCAATAATACAAATATCACCCAACCCTTAATTTTGGTGATCCATCTCAAAGCAAAACCAGCTATCCAAAGATAAGACATTTCAGTACCTTTTGCACAGCTCAGTTTTAGCAGCTCTCTGCACTAAACAGTTGCATGGGAGCATGAGGGCTGAGAAAAAAATAACAGAAAATAAGTATTTAAAGTCACACAATATTTCCAATTGGCTAAATCAGTCTAAGTAGCAAATTCATATCCAATAGAAAAGAAAAAATCAAAACCTCTTGAACTATTGTATCCTTCAGTGCACCATAAAGGTAAAATTATTTTATTGCTGTTTACTCACAAGGAGGCTGAGACCAAAGTGTTGAACAATTTCCTCTTCTATTAATCACAGGACTTTGATACTTCAGCTTCATAATGCATCATGTATGTTTCTGGGTATGGTTTTGGTGGGGAATTTTAGTTTTTGTTTTGTTTTTTAATTTGACTCATTTTTTTGCCTTTGAGTGAAAGAAAAACAACAGCTGATTTCCTTACAGAATGCTTTGTGATTATGGGATGTCTACAGATATTGCTGGGAGAAATTAATCTGATGTCCTTTGTCTGTAGCTGTAAGTCAATCTCTCCAAAACCTGAAATAAATCTGAAAATCTTCAAAAGGACAAAGTTATAAAAATCAGGGCTGTAAATAAAGAAGAGACCCCCAGATGTTATCTCTTTTAGGCAATGGAATCTAAATCATCATAGAAGTCTTTGCAGTAACATGGAAGGAATGAATATGATGAGGCAAAAATGGAGAAGGCTTTGGCTCTCTTTACAGTAGGTATTTATCTTGTCTTGCTGCTACACTATCTGAGCACACAACAGTTGAAATATATTTCTTCACCCAGTGCTACTGAAAATAGAAGCCTTATGTATCAGGAAGCTCTGTGAATTGCAGGTAGTCACAGTGAAAATGCAGGTACTTGGAGATCCAGGCTTGTGCAGTAACTTTGAATACTCCTTTCTTTCTCATGAATAATCACAATTACCTCAGATGAGGCACATTAAAGCAGTGGTACTGTGGCTAATCTTACAGAGTCTGCCCTGTTTCCTCAGTAAGCTCCCAATAACCAGGAAAGACTCATAGCATGGATAGTCAGCTTTGCCTGAAGCCCTCACTGCACCTGTGACACACACCTCAAGAGTTAGCTGAAACAAAGGATAACAACTGAGCAAAACTACCTGAGCTTGCTTCCTAACATCAGCTATCCAGATTCTCCAAAAGTTCTATCCAGCCATCTATTCCTATGATCTCTCAAATCAAACTACTAGAGTGGTAAAACAGCTGTGGGTTTAACATACTGCAGTCACACAAATATTTTACTGAAATGTTCTCTGAGACTGAAATCTTCATATATTATGCATCAGCACAGGACTGTTTACAGGTGTATTTTAGGAAAAGTGTCCTTTTACGCACACCAAACTGACAGATGAGAGAGGATGAGTGCAGGGATATAAGAATATCTGATGTGTTTTCATAAGTTTATATTCGCTATTTATTATTCATTCACTCATTAAAGACTATGCAGGCACTCACTCAGAAACAGGTTATATTCCAGGTAATTTAGATTATAAAACCCACTGCAAACATTGGGCAGGGAATCCTTTCAGGGCATAGCAGTATGATTTGTGGACCCTTTGCTGAATGATCGCCATTAACAGAGATGAAAAAAGAAAAATTATGAAAAAGATGAAAAAGAAAGCACCAAAAGAACACATTGAATGACTTGCTATGAACATGTCCCCAAATCAGATTTGATGGGAAAACATGACGAAGTTTTAGAGTGTGTTTTGCAGTGAGAATCTAGTGAAGCTACATAGGTTCAGCTGCCTGCTCCAGCAGAGTGAGGGCCAGGCTCACAATCTGCTGGGACACTTTCCCTTAAAGAGAACTATTTCTTATATTGGGAAGAGAATATTAATTGTTTTGTTCTGTTTGTTTGTTTGTTGTTCTGTGTCCTTTCCTTTCCTTTCTCTTTCCTCCCCTTTCCTCTCCTTTCCTTTCTTCCCCTTTCCTCCCCTTTCCTCCCCTTTCCTCCCCTTTCCTCCCCTTTCCTCCCCTTTCCTCC
>VYXF01006667.1:243371-551884 GCA_013397295.1 Polioptila caerulea
CCCCTTCCCCTTTTTCTTCCCCCTGGTTAACATATTATGAAGTATTTAAATTAGGATCTTTCTATCCCATCTTATAGGCTCCATATGGTACATAAGTACCCCTGGTTAAAATGCAGTGATGGAAAAAACAATTTTCTTCTCTAAATAGGCAGGAAAAAATGTGGGATCTTAATTAAACATGTCTAGTAATTGATGGAAATCAAACATTGAATTAGATGCAGGGGCCAGATTCTAAAACCTCATTTCAAATTGGTTCATGTGGACAGGGTAGCAGGAATGAAGCAGAGAAGATGTAAACACCCAGTTAAGATCAGATAGATATGGGCAAGGTAGAAGTTCTGTTCATTGTCAGTGTTCATCTTAACATAACAATTTATTTGTTTCTCAAGGGGTTTAGAGTTGCTGGAAATAATCAAAATACAGTATATTCCTGTGAGGTAGCTTAGCTTTTGGAGAATATTTGGTCTGCTCTAGTTCAGGTCTGATTGATCATAGTTTAATTAATAATGAGAGAGATGAATTTCTGGCAAGTTTATTTGGTTGGGTTTTAACTGCTAACAAAAGCTAAGTGTGGTCCTTGAAGTATTGGAACAGACTTGAGTTTTGGCTTACCTATCTCTTTCCTGATATGTACATATTGGGAATAATTCCTGAAGTGAAAGGATGTGGCAGAAAGAGAAACAGCTGATGAAGACAAATAGACTTAGAAAGCAAGGGAAAAAGCTCATGGAAGAAAAATCCATCAAAGACCATTGAGAACTAAGAAACCACCCCTAATTCTGAGAGTTTCTGAGCTGCAGACCCACAGGTATTGATCCTCTATAGGTGCTATACATTGACACTTGCCTGCTCATATTCTGCCCTGGGCATCTGTCTGGGGCTCTGTTGAAGATGCTGATCTGGCTGGACTGTTGTTCTCACTCGTTATGGACATACATATTTTTGTGTGACAAAATCTCAGATTTCACTAACATTACATTGCTATGGAAGCCAACTACTGCAATTTACTATCTACACTTTAAAAACACATTAGTGTTGATGCATTTGCATCAAAACTCATAGAAATCGACCAACACCTTTTGTATTATTTTTTTTTTCACTTTTGTGTAATGATCCAGCAATGAGGAGCTGTCAGGCTGGCACAACATGCAGAAACATTTTAAAAGATCCATACTGATGAAGTTCTGGTATCTGTATACGACCATCAGGGCAAACTGGTTTTTATAGTGCAAGACACAAGAGGTGAAGACTCCAGGGCTGTTCAGCCCAGAGCCTGTTTCCTCTCCTAAGGAGCTGCTGGAAAGAGGAAGAACATGAATTCTCCAGAAGCAGCTCTTGTTACCACCCCAGAAGCTATTAGACTGCTGTCACTGTGGTTCTGTGCTGGGAATTTCATTCCTTGGAAGACGTTCCCATCTAGCAATGTCAGCTGCTTCTACAATCCTTTGTTCTCACTATTTCTACTGGGATTATGGCAAGCATAAATTTGTTCTACAGAATTTATGCTAAAGGTACCATTAACTCAAATATTTATTTCAGACATTCCTCCCAAACCTTCTCTGCCTGCTAAAGGCTGTCCCAGTGCTCAGGATCACTACCTTTGTGCCTTGTATGTCCTGAAGGAGACTGAGGCAACGGAACTTTTTCCAATAAGATTGCTGTGGTGTACATACATCCTCCTATGCAAGTGAAAAAACAGGCATCACCTCTTCTCTCCCTAACTGATTAATGGTGAGGATACATTATCAGAGCTAATAGGAGTCAAATGAAGAAAGCTAGTCAAGCGAAACCCTGTAAATTGGTTCCTGTGCTTTTTCCATCTCTTCTAACACCTAATGCCAGGAATTTTCATTTGAGCGAAAAGGGAAAGGATTAGAAAGTAAATAACTCCCACACCTGCACTTGGGGAGCAGTCAGCTGTTTCATTGCCCCATTTATTAGCAGGACAGAAATGTAAATTTGCATCACAGAATTTTTTTCCCTGTACAACCTGTCATTCTTTATGGAAAAGTAGATGTGCATACTAGGTTTTCACCTATATTTCCACATCAGTATGTCTATGCATCTTTATTATTCTCTTCCCTGACCTGTATGACCTTTACCTAGGTGAAGTTATCAGTTTTCAATAGGAATTTTGCTACCAGAGAGCAGGCTAGATTTGATCTGATTATCTTAGATGTCCTATTTTAACACTTTGGTTTCAGTTTAAAATTTCTACCATAAAACTCTGCTTTAATTCCAGGTGGTGAAAGAGTTTTGTAAGAATAAAACAGGGAGTGGAGTTCTGAAGACCTAGTTCTAAGATGAACTGAGAAAATGCTGGGAGATACACTCTGTCTTTCAGTCAGCCATTGCCAAGGACTAGCAGGGGTGGGACACCTTATCAGGGAATGCTGTTTAGATTGGAGCAATAATCCTGACTCTACAGACACCCAGATAACAGGCTGCTGCTGTCCTCCTGTTTTCCATGTTGATTACCTCTTCTGTCTCATTCTCTCTCATTTATCTTCCACACAAATGAATTTTAAAAATCTTTAATTGTTAATAAATTTCTGCCACAATAAAAAATGCAATAGAGAACGAGTGGAAACTATCGGTCTCCTGGAACAGAACGGATAATTATACTGATCTTTGCAGCCCTACTGCTTCCAAGGATAATGGTGAGAAGCTGAGGAGATTCACTGTACCAGTGAACATTCAGAGTGGTCTGATATCTGTGTGTCTGTGAGACTCTTTCCATGCCCTGGGCTGTTCCCATACTTTGATGTCATAACACTTTCTGAAAGACATGTTGCAGGCACCTGGGAATGCAGAGTTGCTCCTCTGGATGAGAGAGAGTAATGCGCAGGGAAATAAAGAGCAAACTCATTTCCTATGCATAGAAAGATGAAATTTCTCTACATGCACAAAGCTTATTGTCCTCGCAGTTGCTCTCTCTGTCTCTTTGCTTCTGTCACCCTGGCAATGGTTATCTCCCAACACTGGTAGCCAAGGTAATCTCTCCACCTTGACACAGACTTTGATTCAGTAAACCTATCTGTGTAACAGCTGTTGTGACAGAGCACAGTGTCTCAGGATTTTCTTACTTGAAAGCCAGAGAAATCGTCTGTTTTCTTTATCTTCTTTTCTTTTTCTGTTTTAAAAGCACTACATTAACAAAACAAATGATGTAAACAGTCCGGACTGTCTTGTCTCCTTTCTCCCTTCTCCTCTCAGTATTGATTATTTTAAAGTAATGCAAAGACAATTTCCATGCATAATATTGTTAAGCATATCTTTCCTTTTCCCCAGTTAAAGAGTATTAAATTAATGTGTCAAGTTGTAGGACATTGTAATCAAACATTGTGGGCACAAATGGTTTTGTCTTCTTGTTTGAATAACATTTTTCTTGTTATTTTTCAGCTTGGATCCCTGGAACACTGTAGAATCAGTCTCATTCTTCGTGTTCTCTTTTTAAAGTTTTATTTAACATCCTTCTAAATGAAAAAAACCCAGTGACCACACATGAACCATCAACAGCAAACTTTTCAACTGGGAAATAATTAGTGTGAAGCTCTGAATTAATAAGCAATATGAACACAATAAATCACAAAATGTATCTAATTCTGTATCTGACAAGCATCTATACCTCTTATTGAACTGTAAACCTATGTCTGAATAGCAACAAGCCCAGAGGAACCTGACCCAGATTTATATCTCTTATTACTACAGCAGGAATTATTTGGTAGTAATAATAATATTATCAATGCACTCCCTTTCTCAGCAGTTCTGAGTATCCCAGATACACACTTGCATGCAAATGCCTAAAAACAGCATCCCAATAACAAACAACTGTATGTTCTACACCATTCCTGGTTATCTCTACTGGGTTTTTTTCCTATGTGTATGTACTATTTGTAAATAACAGTGGGAATGAACTTATGAGCTGTCCACAAACTTCATTACCTTCTGGTAAGTAATCAAGGCACATGATTGCCACTTAAGCTTTTTTTACTTAGCTGTGGTCCGTGAGAAACACATACATCAGATTGAATACAACGGCCAGAGATGGTTTGATGTCAATATAAATGTTACACAAAACAACCAATTACCAATTTTTTTGTGACTGCGAGAAGATTTTCTACATGAGATTTTATAGCAATAACAAATATGATTCAGTTTCATAAACTGACTATTTTTAGAAAACAAAGACTATCTCAGTATGGCTCAGCTAGAATTGCTGCATAACAACTTCTGCAGAGCCAAAGTGTCCATGTTGTCCATTTACTGCTAACAACCTGAGTGATCCAGTAGATACAGAAAATGAAATAGGCCCTTTTTCCATGTCAGTATAATCCCATTTTGTCCTCTTCTATAATTCAGTATCTCTCAGAATGTCTTTTTGTCTCTCCAATAAAAGACATGAAACAAGAAATGCTGAAAATAATATCTGGGAGCTATAAAGCCAGCTGATCTCTCACAGAATGCTGCCATTACTTCTTTGTTTGGATCAGTACTACACTGTCCTGACTCTTAAGCACCCACTCATTCACCCTTCACAAGATTAAAACAGTATTTATCACCATACTTACTAAATTTCATAAAAAACTGTTAGTCCTTTATGATCTAATGGCTTTTTTCTTACTATGAAAGCTGCAATATTGGTGTGAACAACATGTAATGCTGGTGTGAGCAGCATTGTCTTTTCAGACATGAGCTAATAGTGGTTTAGATATCTATCAGTCATACAGTTCTCAGTTTACTACCGAGGAAAGTGCACCATAACAAGTGGTGGTGAGCAGACCAAAACCACAAAAGGCATAAATGTTAAAACTGAAACTATATTGGGAGACAGAGATCCATCCTTACAGACTTGTGCTTATTTTTAAATACAACATTGCCTCCAGCCTGAGACATGTATAGGGATACACAGAACTCTGTGATTAAAGGCTGCAATGTCATGTGCACTACATGCAGAGTAATATCTTCATTTCTGTGTCAAAGGGAAAAGAAAGCTTTAAAATGTTTAACAAAAAAAATATATCTGGACACAGTAAGAAATATCCCTCTTGCAGTCATTTCACTTTAATTAAATGCTCCTATTATTTCCAAAATTACTTAGATATGAAAACTCTTTGTTCTTTTGAGGATAATGTCTTAATGGCAATTCATCACAGCAGCCATGAAATCTTGATGACAAATGTATAAACCCTGAAAAACGTTGTAGGGAAAGCAGTCTCCTAATTTAAACATGAGCTAGTCTTGTTCTTAATATAAGAAAAAAACGAGAAGTAATTTTCTGAGTAATGTGCACAGATATTTAGTGTGACATGGAGTGTACACATATAAAAAAAAACAAACCCTTGGTGGCTTAATTCCCTTGTGAAGCTGGCCCAGCCCTGTCTCTCAGCTGCTCCTGTGCCAGCTCACCCCCTGGCCTGTCTAGTCCTGCACATGCTGCTGAGCTCAGTAGCAGCAACATTGGTCATGTCCTGACCTCATCATGATGTGAAATGAAGGGTTCGCCTTGCAAGAGCAAAATATGCTTCTTCCAATTATTTTGTTATAGTCCTACTACCTGTTGTTCTCTCATATCTGAGCTTTTTAAATTTTATTTTTTAACAGCTAACAGAATCAGTATTTAATCAAATCAATATTTTATTTCCCCTTTAAAAATATTTTGTTTTTCAATGGCAATTCCTATTTCTAGAAATTACAGTTTTAGATGTCCTGATTTCAAACAGTCACATAACCTTCTGGTATGGTGACTGTTTTATTATATTTTCTTTTTACACAGAGAAGTTAGGCACAAATGTTTTAAACTAGTTCTTCAGTATAAAAAGTTACACTGTTAGTAAACTAAGGCTAGAAGTCAGAAGACTTCAGACTTTTTATTGAGTTATTTCAGCTTATGATCTGGCAAAAATCACATCAATAAAAACATCACAAATAATTTCTGGAATACCCCTCTACCTCTGTCTTACACAGTGTTGGGCCTTAGAAACTCTAGTTACGTAAAGCAGACTTTCCTACAGCTCCAATAACATCACCCATCTGAGGTCCGGTCATTATAAAATTGAATTTACACTATATTTTATTTCTGTGAAATCTAATGAGTATCACCAATATTTAAAAATTAGAATTATTTTTTTCAAGATTAATTCTATCTATTACTGGAAATTTTAACAGCCCCAGGAGCCCAGGAAGAAGCCTGCACTCATAAATCTGTGGCTAGTATACAAACCTTTATCTTTTGATAAGGCCTGATTAAGCCTTTTAAAAAAAAAAAAAAATCAAAACAAAACAAACCCACTATATGTCTAGCATAAAGTTCATCCCCATCTTTTTTACCCTCTCATAATTTCCATTCTTCAGTGCCTGTGCTAGTTCATTAGACTGGTGAGGTAATGTTTGCAGCTATCCTTCAACTCCTGCAGCAGACAAGCTGGGTGCCCACAGCCCCACAGCTCCTCTGCCAGGCAGCCGGGGCGGGAACAGTTTCATCAAAAAAACAAAAAAATTTGCCAGACCAAAATAGTCCACAAATTATGACAGATCTGAATCTTCATTTCCAGACAAAAAACTCCACAAATGATGACAGACCAAAATTTGTCAGAAGTCTTTCTAATGCCTCAGCCAGCTCGAGCTGATAAAAATTACTTTTCCTACTAAATTAACCACTATTGCAACAATCTTGTGTCCAGTTCGGTGTCCCTGCTGAGTAACACCCTTATGACTAATAGGAAGCTGCTGCAGCATATAAATTAGTATTTGTAAAACTCCATTCCACAGGATCCTTCTGTCAATTCCCTCTTACTTATCATTATAAAATATATATACCTGTGCACAAGAGAGCAAGCAAGGACATGACTGATTCATACAACATTCACAGAAACTTGAAGTCACTGTAAAAATCTGGCAGTTTTCTGAAATTGAAACATTCAAAAGAAGTGAATTGTTTTTACAGAGTTGTGATGTGACCAGGATACTGTCAGATTTTCAGTCTGGTGCCCTGGGAGCAGAACACCTCAGCATCCCATCTGCTAAGCTGGTCAGAGTTGAGAGTACAAACAGCCTGGCATCCAATCCTTGGCTGCTTGTCAGTCTGGGCTCCCAACTTCTGGGACAGCCAAACCCACAGAGCACTTCCACTGGTTGCACACCCCAGGGAATCTGTGCCGTGAAGACCATGGGGGTCAGATCTCTAGCCCATTTGCCAGAGAATTTAAAGAACTTGGATTTTTGTCCTGAATCAACCTCAAATCACATTTCAAAGTATTGTCTGTGAAGTGGAACTCTACATCTCTGCAATTCTCATAAATTACATTATTAACAGCAAAGAAACACAATACATGCAATTTTTAGTAGACCATCATGAAACACCCCCCGTCACACCCTAGGAATTTCAAAGCTTTTATTTCATGTTATAGAAAAAGATATATATAAAATGCTCTCTCAATATAAATGGATAGAAGAATATCAATACTTTCCAAATGCAAAGAACTTTCTATCTTACAATTATAGGCACTCTTGGATTTAGTCTACATACCTTAAGGTACTCGACAAATTTAACTTGGCTGTAGCAATGAGCTTTACAGAACTACAATTGATTTATTCAATATGACACAGGAAATCTTGAGAAGAGCCGAGCTAAGAATCCAGATCTTCAGAATTCTCATCCTATGACTTATCCGTGCAGTTTCTGTCATTCTGTATTTCTTTATGTGGGCTGTAAGGCTTGGAATTTATGCAAAGTGAGTGGAGATATGCTAGGATGTGTTCCCTTTACTGTCAGAGAAGACAGTGTCAGAAATATTTTGGTAGGTTCTTTAAGGAGTAATGGATTGCTCTTTGCTAATCAAGATGTTGGCTGACAGGGCACCTTTTCATCCACTGCAGTTCCAACATTAATTTACAAAACAATAGTTTCTACTAGAAACTGACAAAATTATTAAAAAGAGAGTTTTAGTAACCTGACACATGACACAGACACTTTCAGTAGTAATGTGATGTCTGAAGTCAGTAATAAACACTGGTATATTTTATGTGTTCTCTGTTACTTTAGCTAAGTCAAACAGACATTTGAAGTGCATGCTATGATCTCCTGAGATGAAGGAATTACATAACTTCCAAAGATGAAAAATGTGCTTATTCTATAAGACCCGAATGTGTTTGCAATGCTAGTAATTCAACAAGAAAGCAACAGAATGTAAGTTTGGTGTTCTGGTACAAGGCTGAAGAAGTTGCTCTTGAGTACATTGTTGTTCACCACACAATAAAGGCAAGGTCATATTATCAGCATTTTTTGGCTTTTGAATTCAAAAGTGTATTTACCAGGAAGCAAAAGGAACCAGCCTGGCGGCTCTTAACACTGAATTCCTTTGCAAAAAAAGCTTCATTCACAATATCCTGCCATTGTGTGCCTTCAATGTCAGGCAGTGAATGACCATAGAGACCAGAGTATTTCTCTGCCTGGAGGTGTTCTCTCTGCATCAGAGGTGAGGAAGGTCTAAGGAGAGAAATGTGTGAGGTGCCACTGCTCAGGCTTCTCTGAACATAAACAGTGGGCATCAGTCTCAAGGGCTGTCAGCCTACCACTCAAGCTAGCATTAAACTCACTTTTAAAAAGAACATACTGCTGATTGATAGAAGAGTTTAACAAGAGCAAAACCAAGACTCTGCATGACCTAAATGTGTGAAAAGAGCAGAGGACATGTTCTTTTTCAAGAGTTTATTTCAGAGTCTAAAAGACTAATAGCAAATGGATGAAAGCAAGAAATACACCAAAGGATATTTTTAATGTTTTTTTGGTGCTACAGAGTTTCAGTAATAAGTGAGATGGCAAAGCTTGCATGAAAACAATGAAAAGGAAAACTTTAAAAACTGTGAGGAGGATGCTTATCCTAACTTAGAGTATCTATTTCTATCCTTCCTCAAAGCCAACAGTACTTTCCTCAAGGAAAAGTTATGGCTAGTCTGAGTACTTCATATTTCTGTGCTATAAGAAAAAGGATATCAGAATCAGGTTCTTCATAAAATTATAATCTATAAGGTGATCTGTGACTTAATTCAGGAAAGCATGATTTTTTTGCACAGTCAAAAGAAAATTCTTGAGTTGCGGTCATAGCCAACTTGCTAAAGGCTTACAAATGAAAAGATGGAAAAGATGGATTTCTAAATTTCTAAGGTGTTGAAGAGTCATGGAGAAGAAGCAGTGGTGAAGTTATCTGAAAAATGGTTGGCAAATTTTAAAGTACCAGAAGCTAAAAAAGTATAAGCAACTGTAGCACAAGGGAGTAATGGGAAGAGTGAAGAATGAGGGTTTTTAAAAGAATAGCAACCGCTTTTATTTTGTGGTTAATCTGAAGATGAGAAAAATTATCATCTCTTAAGGATCTGTGCTTCTAATTAAGAAGCTATGAGACTGGCTAACATCACTGGTGAAATCTTGTTCTACTTTGATAAAATTTTAAAAGAAAAAACCAAACCAAACTAAAATCTCAGTTTCTATTAAGCCAGGTTAAACATGTCTCCTAAGGTGTCTTCTTGGTAAGATCACTAAATTCATTACTAAGTTTCCTCATACTGTCTGAAAGTGCTGGTAATCATAAATGGGAAGACTAGGAACAGGAGCAGACTGATATCAGATAAAAAATATAAAGCCCCTCCATAAGATTGTCAAGTATAGTCCTTTTCAAGCATGTGACGTTTCTCCATTTTTTTTTTTTTCTTCTTATGACTGTTTGTATCATAATGGCACTTACTGGATAGACTGAAGGGGGAGCTTCATGCTTCTAACTGTGTTTAGAAATAGAAAGACCGAGCTGGAATCCTAGAGAGCTTATCCATAGAGTAAATAATAAATATGAGGAGGAAAATCTCAAAAGATTATAGCCTGGGATGCTTAATTCTCCCTTTTTGTCTAACATATGACTCCAGGATAGTTCATGTACACTGGGAAGATTCTGAGTCAAAGAGTTGTAAATGGCTATGAGTATGTACTTTGTTTCTAATTAATCGTAAAATTTGGTTCAAATATTGTAATTTCCTTCTGAAATATATGAAATACATTAAAAACTCAATGAGGAAATCACTTTAATAAAAAGGATTATGCCATTCAAGCACAACTATAATTTTGTGGTTAATACAGTCTCCCTAGCTGTTTCCATGTAATCTCCCAAATCTGTCCCCATGGGACATTTCAAAGTGTTCTCAGCCTGTACTTCAGTGAGCAGGCAATATCAAAAGAGGAGACTCAAGAAAGGGCTCAACAAAGTTTACTAGTGTGCACAGTTAGCTACTGCCTGTAGCAGCACTAGGTTAGGTTTAACAGGAGAAGCAATGTTTTTGGGCAGAAGCTAGTTTCTGGAGGCCAAAACTGACAGGAGAGCTCCACATTTTTTCCTGTTAGGAAAACAAAACACTTTTGAAGTTTGTGAGTCAGTGGAGGATGACAGAAACAAATCTTTAAATGGCATTATTTTCTGTTCTGAAGGAGGCAGGAGAGACACAATTATACTGGTACTTCCTTGTTATATGGAGGTAACAACGGCAGCCTTGCATGAAAGAGTGTCATTGTTGCAAAGGGATTTTGGCTAAAGTCAAAGCTAGTATATTCAGTTTAAATTTCCACATGATACTGAAATCTGACTCTGAAAAATAGTAAATCATTCTAATACAAATATGTGTCAAATTAAATTTATTGATACTAATCTAGCAAAAAATCAGTCCACCCTGTCAAATATATGTCCTGAGCTTCTACTATATTTAAATATTCTTTTTCTTTTTTGTTTTTTTGCCCTTTCTTTTCACTTGAACTCATTTGTTGAATATTTCAAGTTTCATGGGTGATGTGCTTTAAGTGTGTGCACTCTAGGTGTGCACAGGCATGCAGAGGTTGCTAGAGAATTTCAGCACTGTCAAGCTGGTTGCAGAGACAAGACTGCTTGGTACCAGAACTGTGAGTTATGGATTATGGAGACATCTTCATCTGAGGGACAATGGGCTTCAGGGTTCGATGCAAAGCTAGAAATATGAAATGGAGGGATAAAGGAGAAATGAAATGAAAAAAGAAGAGGTGGCAAGATAAAAGCCACATTCTTCTCTTAGAGTATGAATCAATGTTTGCCTTTGGGTTCTAAGGGTTACTGAAACGTAGCAATTTGAGGCCATGAGTTCTTTGTTGCATTAATGCCTATCTGGCAGGTCCTGGCATTAGTGGAATTCATTGATATCCAGAAATATGTAAAGAAGATTTAACTACAGGAAACAACTACTGTGAAATAAATTTTGTCCTAGCTGAAGCAGCAGAGACCTGCTTTGTGATCTGGAGGTAAATAGTGCACTAAAGTGACCAACTAATAATCTTTTCTACAGGTGCCTACTGAATGTAACCTGCAGCTGTAACGTAACCTGAGCAGATCAGAGCTGGGAGTACGTGGATTTACAGAGCTGACAGTACACAAAGAAATTTGTCTCTTTGTTGCACATGATTGCCTGGGAAAGACAAACGTTAACAATATATTTTCCATTTTCCAGCAGTTCAAAGCAATAGAAACTCACCTTTCAATACCAAGACCTGTCGCCCTGATTCTTTCAGGTTTTCTAGTGGACTTTCTAACTCGATGTTTGGTAGTTCTTAGTTCACTTTCTCATGAATCGATGCTATTATTAGAAGCTTGTTTATGCTAAGACAAGGTCGCTGGAAATTCCTTCTCTTGGGAGTGGAAAGTGACTGATTGACATTTGTCTTGACCAGTGTGATGGGAGAGGTGTCCAGCTTCTCCTCCAATCCCTGGTCCTTGTGTGAATACTATAAATTGGAGTCAGATTTTTGAATAAAGAGACTATTCAGCCTTCTCTTGAGAACGTGTCCTGTGTGTCCTTGGGGAGTGACCCACAGCGACAAAGACCCTCCACTGAAGTCTCAGTTTCAACATGCACATCATCTCTCCTCCACGTGTGGGAACCACCTTACATTTTGCAGGACCTCCCTGCAAAGCCCCTAACTTTCTCTGTGTCCTGGGAGACACCTGGAGGAGTTCAGGGGCACGACAAGGGTCTTTAAGGGGTGATAGTGACAGCACATGACCAGCAGAACCAAAACATCCCTTATGTTCCTCAAATGTCAATGCATATATGCTGACATTTAAAAATGAGCCTTTTTATAATGGGGGGTTCGTTTGGAACTACAAAGAAATAAAGAGTCTTTAGAAACAGGAGATGCTGGAAGAATCCAGAAAGGATCACCTGCACCACAAATGACAGAACTCACTACAGCCATTGTGATGCAAATTCTCCTCCTTTACAATTTTTTGCCCCTCTCTCTGTGTTGCAAAATCAGAGAAAACAATAAATCAGGATTCTCTGCATTAGATTGTTTCACTGCTTTCTCCAGAGGTTTCCTCTATAGTATAAATCCAGTATAATGTGTTAAGATTAGCAAAATTACTTAACAGACTGTCTTAGTGGCACATTTGTTAATACCATTTATAATGAAGATTTAACTGTGTAGTAACTGTAGTATCTTCGTATTTAGCGTAAGAAAAAAGGGACTCCCCTCCTGAAAAAACCACACAACAACAAGTGAAGTTTAATGTTGGCTCATTGCCTTCAAGGATGAATATTATATCCAAATAGCCTTTAAATATGTACTGGAAGCTTATAAACCTGTTACCTGTGCTCTAGTTCGTGGAATGAAAAAACCCACATCTATTATTTGTTTCAGATGCAAGAGAATACTTAAAAAAAAATAATAAAAATCTGCCTGCTACCTTCCGCAGGGAGGCAGAAGAATTCCTGCAATGATGCTAGGCAACCCTGAGGGAAGAAAGCACTGACTTGGAACAGAGTCCTTTCAAAAATGGTGTTACAGCAGAATCTCACCATTACTTTTAAATCTGTCACAGCTTTCTAAAGCCACTATGTGACTTGTCTAGGACAGTACAAGAATAAGCAGCAACAGACAGGAACTCTTCATTTAAGAACACCAGTGTATAATGATATTCTGAACACTAGCAAAGATGCAGCCAGTGTGCAGAAGTTGCCATTCCTTTGCTTATGCAGTGGTTATGTAGGAATGTAATTGAAATTCCTTAATGGAAGAATTAGAAGAGTAATTTGGCACATCCTGTTAGGGAGAAATAAGGCTTACGCACAGAGACTTTTTCAGATTGAGGAGATGATAAATTTTAGGGCAGATATGCAAACCTTCAGGTTTGTTTAGCATTTTAAAGGCAAGTTTTCACAGAAGTCTTAGAAATGAATAACACCCAGCTTTTGATGGGTTGTTACTGCCATCACTTTGTAAGATGAAAGGAGAATTGCATTCTCCAAACTGAAGCGAGAAACGTTGAAATACTTGATATATAGGAAACTGTGGGTAGGGCCTGCTCTGGGAGTGGGACAATCACTTGGCTAAAGGGGAAAATGCTCACAGAGCATCTTTCACAGACTTTACAACCACCCAGGGTATAGTATATCCTCTCAGTTCTGGTTTCTGTCCTGTTGGGATAGTCCTTTGTTCTGAGGTGAAGACTATATTTACATGCACAGAATATACTTACTGTTTATACCTACAGTCTGCCTCAATAACTCTTAATTTAGAGGCTTCCACATGTATGGTGGAAAATGTGTGCTACTTACTAACAGATTATACATTTAGAGACATAGTATTAACCAGTTTACTCCAATATTTAAGCTAACAATATACTAGCTGTGTAAGGAAGAACTAAGGAGGATCTCCTTCCCTAATGCCAATGAAAAGAACTCACAGTTTTCACACTTAAAATCATTCAATATTTAAATACTCAAGAATAACCTCCCCCAAACCATGGTTTGTGACTCATCAGGAGTGCTTACAGAAAAGCCATATGATCACACGTTGGTTGTTAGATTCAGTACCCTTATGAAAGCCATACCTACTAAGAGTCTCTTCAGGGCTTCCATACACTGATGAAGATGAGCCAATAGTTTTAATTAACATTTTCATTAGAGACTGATCCTACCTAATCTTCTGGTAAGCTTCTATTCCCTTTCTCTGTTTCTCACAGTCATTGTGATGGTATCTGACTACTCTGCATTTCACTTAATCTGGCTTTTAACTCTTTTTCTTTCATATAAAATAAAAAAAAAATCCCTAACCTCTTCTTGAATGTTGTGTGATATTCCAAATGAGTTATAGAATACATCACATTTCAACCAAGAGAGGCAGGGAGCTTTCTGTCATCTGACTCTGTCTTGAAAAATTAATTCTACTATCTTTTTTTAAAAAAGCTCTTATGCCAATGGGTCACAGCTGGAAAAGGAAATGCTTCATGGAATCAATGAGTCACTTCTGATCTGTTGCCTATTCCTCGGCTAAGGTCACCCCTGCCTGACTGCTGGAGATCATCTGATGGAGATAACACAATGTCAGTGGGTATCTCCAAGGGGAAAGCAAAAAACCCCATAACAGCTCACCTTTTTACCTGTTGTCTGTAAAAGATATTTTTCTCTAGAAACTGAGGTAATTTTAGCCTTGTCCTTGGTACAATGGGTACAGTCTTGGAGGTCATTAAATTGAATTTAGGTAAAAGTTTTCACAGTTTCAGGGACTTTGAACTTGTCACTGTTCTTTCTGGTAAAACTTTCTGCTATGAAAATCCCACTAACATTTTAATGACATTGCAGAGGATGTACACATTTGATTGCTAAGGGCTGATCCTAGATTATTAATCCTGCATGTTTTTGACAAAATCTGCTCTTTGGTGGTCACACTATAAACAACATAGATCAGATCCTTTCTGATCAGAGGAAACATGCTCTTCCCATACATGCCCTTTCCCAAAGTTGATTTTCAAGGTGGCCATTCATTCTTCATTGACACATCCAAGTCCACACAGTTTAAACAATTTCCAAAAAGACAGAAGCTCCTTTTTAAACCTTCTGATCTTGGGCTAATTTTAAACGTACTCCAGCAGAAATATTTACTGCATGTCTTCTCATAAATTATGTCATATTCAAAAAGTGAAAATCCTCATTTCAGCATCATCATCTCAAGTGGAAAAACTGCAAATCCTCCAACAGAAAATTAGGGAACATTTGTTCTGTCTGTAACAGCTCAAGTGTGCAGCAATTTTTTTCCCTGGCACAGATGTATTTAGGTTTGCTAGCTGGTGAAACTATTGTAGCTATTCTGCAGTGTCCCTGAAGCCAGGCACCCTATGGCTACAAATGACTGTATTATTTAATCATGAAAAGACAAGACTTTGAATAAGAGAAAGCATTTCTAAGAGAAAAGTTACCAAGAACTCTGGGATCTGACTGCATAATTCAATCTCATTCCATTTTTTGAATGAAAATGGAATGCTGCTGAAATGATGTATTCGTGCCTTGGGAGTATGCTCAACGTACACTGAAGTGCAATGATGTACTTTTTTTCAGTCTTGGATAAAAATCAGCTTTGTCTATAAGAGTACAGGAAAATATGCTCTCTGAGCATTTCATAAACATTAATCACTTCATGCCTCCATTGGAAAGATATGCATGTTGTCCTTCATTTGCAAAGTAGGTCGGTACTAGCACTGCTTCCAGCCTTGGGGTGCATTTGAAATTCTTTCAGGGGGGTTGATTTTTATTAAGCATTTGGTATTTTCTCCTGCAAAATATGTTTGGTAAAGTACCTCTATGGAAACACTCAATTTTAAAATGTAAAAGGCATCAAATAATCTGGCACGTATGCATTTTTATATTGAGTGATACCATTTTGCTCATGTAAATACAAGACACAGCTTTTGTAATTTACCCAGAAGGGACTCAAAAATAAAAGATCTGGTGAAATTCTGATGAAGCCTAAGCATCAAATACATATTGTAACTATTAGATGGCACTTTCAGTGTGCTTCATTTCTTCTTGTCCTTTACATTTCCTTCCATCCATATCTGATTTTTTAACTTCAGTTTTAGCAAGTCATGTTTTCACCTGTTCAGTCACTGAGGCTAAAAGCAGCTAAAAGTAGATACACTTTATAATAGTCTAAAAGAAACAACAGATTTCGGAACCATGGTGAGCACAGGAAAGTAATTTAAAAGTATATCAGCAACGCAAATATGGGAACTTTATCAGAAATAAAATTGTCTTATATCTTTAAAAACTGTAGAAAATGCTACCTTTTTGCTGTCCCTAAAGAGGAAAAAATATTCCTTTAATTTGGAACAAGTAAGGAAACTTCACTTCTAGATTAATTTTTGAGATGTTAACAGATGTGGTTCTGCTGCATTCTTAACCTTGTATGCCTGCTTAAGTTCACACAAATGACTGAATCGCAGCTAAGGGAGATTAAAAGAACCTAAGGTTAGTGTTTAATCACATTTTGCTACACCTTTCAATTAACATCTCTCTACTGCTTTCCCCTCCCCTTGACAGTGACTATCATGGTTTGTTCATTGCTCATCACAGACAAAGAGATTAACTGTTGTCCCAGGATATAAAAAGTGGCAATCTATACACAAGGGCTGAGGCAGATCACACTCAGTTTGACACCTGACTGCAGGAGCTGATTCCAGAGCAAGCTCTGCTTTAGTCTCTGTAGGTGTCACCAGCGTTGTAGAGGAAAACACACATTGCAGCTGTGGGAACATTCCCTCCAGGAGCATGGACTCAGTATTGAACTGAACACTTTACAATCGAGAGTTAAAATATTCTGGCCTTACCTTTTACAATATTCCATATATAAAATGGCACAAAGGTTCACATTGCCTGTTAATTTTGTCTTTGGTTTTTAAGACTACAACCTCAAGCATATATTTGTGAATTGAAAGGATACAATAGTAGTGTATTGTCACATTTTAAGTGCTATCACACTTATTTATAGAATTTATATAAATAAATTTATATATTTATACATGATCACAGAGAATTATAGATCCAGTTACACATGTGGCAAACAGGCTCACAGTGAATACAGTCACATTTACCAATTCTTGGAAAAAAATGCAGGAGTCAGTTGCTTTGAAGTTTTACTTTGATCTCACTGAGACCTGCAACCCGGCTTGTAACCAAAGAAGGGGAGACTCCACAAATGAAAAATTGAGCACCAGAATTTTAGAGTAGTATCAAGAACACAAAGGGAAGCTGAGATTCTTAGGAAGTCAAATTTCATTTTATAATCACTAAACATTGGGTGGTATAACACAAGACAGATGAATAAATTTTTGTGTTGCTGAACCCCATGTTATGCTTTGAACCTGCTATTAAGATTGGCCAATAATTCTAAATAGCTTCCCGAGGTCACATCATTCACTGCACACTTAAGGTCCAAAAGGAAAGATATGCAGGTAGGCAGACTAGTCAGGCATGAACTCAGAAAAGCTTCATCTTTAAACTGTCATTGGATGCAATACAAGAACATTTTCATCTCTGTCTTCAATCACACTCTTCAATGATTAGAAAATTATCCTCAGTTCACTATTACAATTATCACTCTGATTTCCTTCATGAGGTGTCAGATTTTTAACTACTCATCTGAGGTCATAGTGTGGCCCAAGGGTGGGGATGATGTACTGCCACACCTTCTCTCCCTCTTTGAAGACGCTAGGATGTTAATTTGCCCAATTACTTCTAAAGAAAATCAATAGCTCCTCATGCAGGTATCCCGGTAATTTCAAAATTTTGCTGACACAAACTCCTTATCTTGTAACAAAATGAAAATATCATTATTTTTCTCATTGTATGCATGCTATATGAAAAATCTTCAGGTACTTTTACAAAGTTACCTATTCTTTATCCTAAATTTAAATCCCTATGTTAACACTCTTTTTTGTTTCTTTATAGGATAGAAGATCTTCAGATAGAGCTTTCTTTTGCCCTTCCTTTGTTCCTCCCTCCCTTGCCTTTGTTCCTCCCTTCCTCCCTCCCTCTCAGCATAATTTATCGACATGGGTTGTCTGACATTTCATTGTCATGATTACCTCTGGGAAGGAGACTTTATTATTAACAGGTCAGCTGGACTCCTTATGCTTTAAAAGAACAAAGTTTCCCTCTCTCCCAAATGCACCCTCAGTTTAAGGATACCTAATTTAATACTTTGGCTCTTTGCAAAGAGATCACAGAATATTCTGAGCTGGAAGGGATCCATCAGGATTATCAAGCCCATCTCTTAAGTGGATAGTCAATGCAGGGATCAAACCCCCAACCTTAATGTTCCTAGCTCCATGCTCTAACCAACTGAGCTCACTGATGTGCTCAACAGTGGCTTACCAGCATCATCAGGTGTCAGTGACAGATAAATTTAACAAATATTTAAGGTTCTGGAATACCACTTTGTTTCTTGAGTTAAACACCCAAGGCTAATTCAGTGCAGTAAGCCTATACCTTTGTTTTCCATGTGTATAACAGAACTGCAACTCTCTTCACACAGCTGATATAAATATTAATGTCTTTGCTAATAACTATGCCCCAGTATTATAAAGACTGTAGACTGGCCTTTAATTCTGTATTCAGTGAAAGTATTAGATGGCATTTAGTAAATAAAGCATGTGTAATAAAGGCTGAAGATGAAAGGCACTGTTGAATGGCTACCATTCAGTAAGTACTACTCTATTGGTGCACTAAATGAGGCAGGGGACCCACGGGAAACATTTGATCTTGTAATTAAAGACTATCAGAAAGGCATATGCAGAGGGGATCTGAATAAAGGTTGCACTGGAAACATTAATTCTGGCATTTCCTAGTTTTAGAGTGTTGGATTTTTCAATTTTGATTTATTTTTAATGTCATTTTAAGGAAATATGTAGTATATATGATATTTGCAGTCCTTTATACTGAACTGTGCTTCACTCACAGCTTCTGAGGGGAGGAATTTTATTGTCAAGGACATCAGTGAATGGTAAAATATCTTTGAAATCACAAAGGAGAGTGACATACCCTAAGCAGACATACTGAACATTGTCAGAATAACAATAAGATGTAAGAGGGCTGAGGCGCATTCTATAAGTGCAGCTGTTAAAAGAAAAGTTTCTTTCTGGTGAAAAGCCCCATTAGTCAACAAATTTTAGGAGTAGGCAGTGGAAAATGTATGAATGAGAATGACCTTGTTTTGACAGGGAAGGAGAAAAGGCCTCATAGAATCTGAAAGATCTCTTTCTAGATCACATCTCAGCACTGTCTCATTCCACTTCTGCCCGGGGGTATCTCACTCTTACATGTTGCTGTTCTCTCTGCTATGGGGTTGGACTTTATCTTAAGTGAATGTGGAAAGGCTTGCAGCCAAGGGCTCTGATTACTAGACAGCAAAAACTTTGCTCAGGATCACTGACATGGTCCCTCCCAGAGGCTGTCTGAAGGTGACTGTCACAGTCTGAGGGAAATCTGTAGCTGGTTCAGTTTTACCCAAAGGTTCAGCTCAGCTGCAGAGCTGACTTTAAAGGCTTCTGCTATGCAGAACCTGGAAGTAGACTCCTAATGTGAATAATCATACCAGTATTATTACTGAACTGTGACATAAAAGCATAGTTTCAGATTGTGTCCTAATGGTTTGACAGCTATGCTTTTATGTGTCCAGAAGTCAGGCCTTGCCAGCAAAAATTCATCTCAAAATCCGAGTCAGATTGATGAAGTTATATGCAGATAAAGCTATCACATATTTTGGACAAGCCTACAAAGAGTGCAGTGCAACCTACCTCAAGTTCACTTTTCCTGGAACATTCACTTACTGTCAAGGAAAGTCATAGAATCAAACATCACCAGCCCAGCATTCTAGAGAGAGCTCTGGATTGCTTCAGTGCTGGAATCACACTGTTTATACAAAGACAGGAGAAGTAGTGTCAATGTAGTACTGTAGTGATGTACTAATAAATAGTACATTGGAGTTAGTATCTTTGCACATAGAGTGCATTGCATTATGTGGGCACACCAGTATATTTGGCTGGGGGTTGCCTCCAGAATGGTTCCCTGTTTTATGCAAGCAGCTCAGGCTGCTTTTGTCTGCAGTCAGAGGCACCTTCCATCACAAAAAGTCACTTAGCCAGCTGAAAATACGACTTTAGGCAGTTATGATTAATTTTAAAAATGGTTTATAGTGCATAATCTCTCAGCTGTTACTGCTAAATTCCAGTTCAAATTCTACAAATCTGTGTATTATGATGTGCAGAATTTAAGTGTTCATCACATTCTTCCCAAGAACACTGTGATATGTATTTACAAGGCACAACTGGCACAGCATATTGCAGAGGTGATCATTATGTAAATGAACAAATTTTTAGGTCAGCAAATCGACAGAGACTACAGTTGTTCTATTCTCCTTGTGAATAATATCATTTATATTTTCAAAGTTCTACATTGAGAAATGAAAAGAAATACCTTAACACTACAAATTCACTAGTATTTTAAAAACTTTACCATTTTTATTCTATGCACAGCATATCTTGTGAGTTTGCCAGTTTGCTTTCCTTAAAGCCAACTAAATGGCAAGAAATCTTGTCTGATCTTTCTAGCAAACACAACTTCAGACACAGGGACAGTTTTATAGTGTAAATAACAGTCAGGTTAAATTGCCACTATAAAAACTTTCTGCTCATGATCAGTGGTTTCTACTTTTCTAGAACATATTTGCATTTTGACATTGCAAAAGCAGAATATATATTTTTTTGTTCTTGTTGCTTTTGAATATATAAAGAATCCAGCCCAGCAGCTAAATCAAGATAAAAGACATCAGTACTCTCTTTTCCCTGGGATGTATCAACCATCATTAGGAACGCAGACAGTAAAAAGGCAATTTGGGACTCTGAGAGCAGGTTGCAAAAATAATTTACAGTTGTGTTCATTGTTGGCATAATACTAAATCACATCAAGACTCTTCATTTGTTCAGCCTACATTCAGTATGGCATTAAAAACAAGTCTTTCCATCGGTATTTTTATTGTTTTTTGCAAATAAGGTATTTTCTTCTAGAGGTCTAATGTGCCAATAGAGACATCTCTGCACAGATAACAATTAGTTACTTATGTTGCAATGATAGACATTACAAATCAGGCACAGTGTGGAAGGAAAGCAACTTATTACAGCATTTGTCAGGCAAAGTTGCTTCTCCTTCCTTTTCAATTATACGCAGGAGCAGTTCTATCAATGCTCATATATTACATTTACTGCCAGTTTTAATTACTGAAAATCTAGGACAAACACACTGAAGTCTTACGTATTTTACACATTTTTTCTTTCTGGAACGTTTTTCAACTGAGTGTTATCTCAAAGTGCTTCATAAACTGTGAGTTAATCAGGAGAGCCACATGTAGTAGCTAACACTGCTGCCCCTTTCTGTGAGCAGTCTGCACTTAAATAAACAGTTTTTCCAGCATCTCAGAAGGAACCAGTAGAATTCTCGGATTTTCATAATGACTCAGTTTGGTGTGTATCAAGTAAAGCTACCTTCTGTTCCCTTCAACTGTGATCTGACACAGAAGAACTTGTTGGGATATAACTTCAAAATATTATTACCTTTGGTTTATGTTGTGATTCTTCTCTGTTTAGACAAATACACTCCTTTGCTGGATTCCCTAGTTTCTTCTATGAGCCACAGACTGTTGCCACTGAGATGTCTCTTTGCTGCTGTGCTGCTATGCAAACCCTCTCCTGTCTCTCAAAAACCAAAAGTCTGTTTGAGCCCTTGTGCTGTCCTTAGCATGAATCTGATCTTTATATTGTGAAATATGTATAGTAACCTTCCATGAAACATGAGGTTCGTTCTCCTGTTAAAATTTAAAAATTTAATAAATTACAATAAGAGACAAAGATAACAAAGCAAAGTTTTTATGACCAGGTGCTTGTCATTCAGCTAAGAGTGCACCTGCTGGGCTTGGAGACCCTTCTTAAGTACTTTCTCTGTTACAACAGCTGATTGCATATTCATAATTATGCATATTCATATTTCCCCACAAAACTATTTTACATTTTCCAGTAACTCTTTAGCATGGCCCCTCCTTGGGTCTGTCTTTTCAGAGCATGTGCACTTCTTGGTTGTGGTTTCTTATCACACCCATTTTGGGCCTTGGTTCAGAGGGTGGGTACTGATAGTTGGAATATCAGTAGCAGGGGTCCTTATCATATGTTCAGTGGATGTTACCCCAATCAAGCAGACAGTTCCATAACTATATCAACTATTACACTACTATGCCTGAGTTCAGTTAACAGCAAAGAATAAAAACAATATCTTTGTAGCAAAATTATTTTAACCTTATACATACAGCGCTTACCTTAATATTTGTGAAAAGGCAATATTATAAAATGTATTTATAATATTTATTTTCCGTACTGCTTATTTTCAAGCTCTGTAACTCTGAACTTTTATTTTCAATCTCTGTAGCTCTGTAACTCTGGGTTCCAGACAGGGAAGAACCACCCAATCAGTGCAGGCATGAGCCATCTCACCAAGATTTCAAGCTCTTCTTTTAAGATTTCAAAGTATTTTGGATCAGTCAGTATGTTAAAACATCAAAACTAACGTTACTGAAAACGTTAAAATAATTTCTTGATTAGTAAATTTTAGTATTCTTCTTCTTATGCCTTTGGAAGTTTAATTACTTTTAAAAAGAGAAAAAACCCCAAACTTAAGCAAAGAGAGGTGTTTTAATCAGGACTCCAAAATATCTCTAATCCTCGGACCTTTCAGGTGCAGAGCCCTCAGACTCTGTCTGGGTCACAGGCTGCCCTCTTGGCTCTTTAGTGTAAGAGCTGGCAGATTATTTCCACCTTACTGATGAACCACACCGCAGTGACGTGCTTTTGTCCATCAAAGCAAGCCTTTTACAGTGTGGTAGCAGTGCTAAGAACTCATTTCCTCTGAACTGCAAATCTGAAAGAGGCGGCGGTGGCTTGTGGCACCCTGTCAAATACTGTAAATTGTTCTCACAGCACCGTATTTCAAAACTGATGGCACTGTAAACGTATGGGAGGGTACAGTTGGAAGGTAATACCCACAGTGAGATTGGGGGGTGTCAAATCTGCTTTCTGTCAAGGAGGTCAGAACAAATTGGCTCACTTCAAGAGACAGAATATTTTTTCTGTCAGGTCTTCATAACCAGGCTAGATTCCAAATCCTTTGTGTATTAATTTCATCTTGTGTATTACTGACTGATGATATGTGAGAATGGAAGAAACATGAAAGAAGAAGCATTTACATATTTGTATTGTAAGGGAAAGTAAAAGGAAGTTTTTGTGTCTATTAAACCTCATTGATGACTCTGGCACCAAAACTGTGCCATTCTTTTTGTGAACTATTTCTGAAGTTCTGTGGATTTAATTGCAAAAAAACACAATAGTGCTTCGAGACAGATGGAATGTAACTATTAAAATCTTTTAGATTAAAAAAAATGTAAAAATATTTTCTATTTAACCATGAAGTTATGAAAACCTATATTATGACTTAATTTATTGCTGTACTAAAAACATATATATTAAATTCTAATCAAAAATGTAGTATGCTTGCTATCATAGTGTTAATGCATATCAAATTGCCAAGCTGGTAGAAGCAAATTTGCAAATTCCAAACATTCACTTCATTGACTTGAGAAGCCAATCAAACTGGCTGCAACCTCTTCCTATGATACAGGAAATAAGCCATTATTTTAAAAAATTATTTTAATTACAGGTTCCATTTGAGGGGAGAAATTTGGAAAGACTCGCTTAAAAGGTAAAAATTTTGTTTGCTCTTCTAGCTCATGAATAAAATCTGGGTATAAAAAGGAGAAGATGAACTAGTTTTAGAAAGATAAAGGATTTGGTGATAGGAAAAAGTATCTTTGATACATTAATAATAAGTGTTTTTTCTTTTTCTAATTAGACACCTTTCTTGCTGGTTTGGAAGGACTTGCATGAGATTGGGCCTAAAGTAACTTTGCTTAGATTTAGAAGAAAATGAAAAATAAACCCAAGATTTTGGTAACTTTTCAATTTTCTTTCAAGTGCAGCTTGCCATAATTTTTAAGACAATCATTACATAATAAATGAAAATGTAGAATAATTAAAAAAAAAAAAAAAAGATGTGATAATTAAGGACTTGAATGACTATAGAGTCAGTTTTCTAAATTATCTACATTATGCTTACCATGTCTTCCTGCATCAGTAAAAATAAATGCCATATACAAGAAATGCTCTATCGAAAGTAGGAAATTATATATATATGTATATATAATAGAAAAGATGGAATACATCAGTAGAAATTGAATTTAAGAGGTTTAAAGTACATTATCTCCTCACTAATTTGAATAATAATCAAAATCCTGTAATTTCAATCTCTTTGAATTAATTCAGTCTGCATAAAAAGCACACTAAAACAAAGAAAAGCATTGTTGTACAGATCACCTCAAGGACTTGTAACAGCTTATAACATGTTAGCTTTGTAAGAAGCTTAGCAAGTGAATTTTGGGGAAACCCTGAGTATCCAAGAGATTATTGGCCTGAGGCAATGAACCAATTACAAGAACACAAGGGATGGCAGCATTTCTTTTTACTTCTCTGGCTTTATGGATCCCAAAAGATGGCTTATGATAATTCTCCATTGTGCCTTTTCCTCTTTCCCTTTCCATAAAATGCAGGCCTAGTAGTAAGTGTGAAGTTTTTTTTGACAGCAATATAGCAAAATGAAACATGCCTAGCAGATGCAAAAGGTTTGGTGCGTGAGGAAATTTAATTTGTCAGTGTGTCCCATTGTCCATCAGTCTTACAATATGATTATTAATTTTCTAAGATAAGTGCATAGAATGTTTCAGTGAATTAAAGAGAAAGACCTAAACCTGAATGATGTTTTGAATATGGCTTAATCAACATCTGAGAATACTGTGTTTAAATTATTAATATATTCATACTTACTGAAGCTAAGGATTGCGAAAAATACCCTGGATGATGAGGCTAAAAATTAATTTCTATCATTCTATTTGATCTCAAGCCTGTCAGTTAGAGAGAGGGTATAAGCAATTTCATTTACCTACATAGTACAACTCAAGGGTGTCCTACAAGACTCTGGATACAGTCAGCTGTATTTGTAAAACCAGCCTATGCCCTTATTTAATGATTTGGCAGTCGTGCTAAACCATTGAACCTTTTAGTGAATGGTGTTAGCTGAATGTCAATACATACGTATGATTGCCTTTCGTCTGCACAGAGAAATGGTAATTGGGATTTCCATTGAACTTCTGACAGAGGCGAAGCTGAATTAAAGCCTATTTATAAATATTTTAATATCATAAAACAGCCTTAGAGCATTCAATTTGAGCAGCACTGTAAATATGCTCTTCATTATGTAAAGGTTGCCTGTTTAATAACAATATGCAAATATCTTTGCAAGAGTGCTTGGTCTTGTTTTTCCCTTTGTTTTTTAGGCACGATGTTTCTCCCACTGGGGAAAGTATACAGACAACTCTACTATCACTTTCATTGTTTATTTGTATGTATAGAACTTATTTAGAGTTTTCAGCTGAATCAAAAACTTATACTCCTAACAGCTTTTTTTCATTAAATCTTCTATTAAAACTTGACTTTCTTGTCATGGGAATATTCATTATTTACAAGTCAAAGTCTAGTGGCAGAAGCAGAAATTCAGGCACATTTTAGCCTGTATGAATTATTGCAACTCAAATGACTGCAGATAAGAATCTGTCCCATAAATCCAAATTCTTGCTCATGCTAGAATTTTATTCATTTTGTCTGTTTCTTGATAAAGAAATCCCTTGGATCTCAGATCATCTAGATCCAAGGGTGGCTTGTTGTGGCCATAAGTAAGTGACTTTATTTTGGAATCAGATTTTCTGCCTAAACAAGTCTGAAAACACTTAGCTTACTCATGTGTTCCTTTTTTTAACAGGAATTCCAGTCTTGTTAGGATGACATAGAGACAACAATGAGTGAAATCAGAATTTGAATGAGTTTTAACACACAGATGCAGGTGAGGTTGCTAGTAAACCAACAAAGTGCAAGATGTAAAACTGTCATGACAAGCAGAGGAGACAGACCCCAACAAAATAATATTCCTGCTCACCTGTAGAACCCCAACAATACTCGGCAACCCCCAATATGCTCTGTACTGAAATATTGAACTTTTTGACAGTTTTACTGCTAGTAAATTATAGAGCTTCAGGGTTTTTGAGTGGAACTGTCTTCCTATTCAGAGCAATATTGTGTGCTCTATGTCTTTTGTCTCTTTGAATGGTAGTTTCATCCTTCATTATCAACTTGTGGTAGATTCTCAAAAATTAAATTCTTTTTTTGGCCATTATTCATAGAACTGCTTTAACTTATCTTTCTGATTTTATACAACACTGACACAAATGCTATCTCTCTACTTGTTCTGAAGCTTGTTGCACTAGCTGAAATCATATACAACAATTCATAGATCAGTAAGCAATTTTTTTACAATGCCAGGTATCATTTCTGATCTAATTTTTGTGTGGGGGTCAAAATAAAAGAAGCATAAAACTTATATGTATGCTCTGAAAAGTAAGCACAGACAAGTGAGTTTGCAAAAGTTTTTGAGCAAAGAATTGCCTCAAGGAATCAGAGAGGAGAAATGGAAATGACCAAAGTGAGGGAGATATTCCCTTTATCTCAATTGGATTTCCCAGCGTGTCCACTGAAGACAATTGGAACTACAGAATGGTAGCTCAAAAATATTTGGAACAGTTGAACAAGAAGAACACCACAAGATACCACTTCAACACTGACTAGTGTACTAGCAAAACAATTTTACACTTCAATTTTTACTTACTGATCATGTAGTACCATTCTGTGTCACAGAGGAAAATCCCAAGTAGTTCAACTACCCTGTGGCAAGCATGCAGCTGTTTGCTGAGGAAAAGTGAGACTCACTTCTTGTCTGGGGAGACATTGCAAACCTAGCACTTGGTAGACTGTCCTGTAGGATAGCCATGGTCTCAAATATCAGTGCTGCAGGGATAGACATTGATTTCTCGACTCGGTTACTCTTATTTCAACTAGGCAGCTCTCTAGTAAAGTTCACCTGCTTTAGTAAAGGCTTGGAGGTCACTAAAAACTTTGAAAATAGGCCTTAGCTGACATTTATTTAGCAAAATATCAAGCACTACTTGTATCAGGAGTTTTGTGCTTGTGGACACAAAACATCTTGCTTGTATGAACATCTGCAAAAGAGCTGAAGCTGACTCTGGTGCACTAAGACTGTCAAAACATAAATACAGAAATCATGCTTTGAGGTAGCTCTTTGTATTCTTCAACAAGGGTTGATCTTTATTATGAAGCTAATTTTATCAGGCTGTTTAGAACTGGTCAGATACTCAAGGAAAAATGAAAAATAATATTGGGTGAAATACATTAAGATTCCACTTATGGCTTCTAGGTGTTTGCTTTCTGTCACATTTGAATGGCAGTTTTCTTGGAAGAAATATCTGTTTTTTTTTTAAATCTGAAGGAAGGACACTGTTTACTGAATAGACAAGTTGTCATCTAAGACTGCTTTGGCCTGTCTCTGCTTACTTTATGAGAATTGACAACATAGTGGATTTCCAGTCAGGTCACTTGGAAGAAAATGCCATCTAGCCATGTCCAATCTGAAAGCCAAAAAGTAGGAGAACATTATGAATTAAGCTGTTGTCACGCTATTAGGAGGACAAAATTCCAATTTTTCCTAGGAAATTAGTATAATTGTAAATAATACAAACTGTGACAGTTTAAACTGAAGAACCAGGAGTTTTTCAGAGCTATTTCTTCAGTTCCGGTCAGGATAAGGCTTTGGTTTATATCTCCTGGGTGTCCCCACTTACTGCATTTTTATTTATAGCTCATTAAATGGCTTCCTGTCAGACTGAGGTGAATCAGACAATGTGCTCTAGCAGAGCACAGTATTGTATTATCCAGTAATAACATCTACTGGACTTCAGCTACTAATGGGTACTCAGGCTACCAGAAAAGATAGATACAACTAGTCTGAAATGGAATGGCTGGTAATAAGGGAATAGTGCTGGTAAGGAAATAGAATTCCAATTCTCTTTATTGTAACTGTATTGTTAATGTTTACTGTTTGTTACTGTTCTAGTATCCACTCCAATTGTACCACCCCATGTGTTAACATAGCTGTATCTAATTTGCTAACTGGCAGCTTCTCCAAGTGCTTGCTTCATGTTGATCAAATATGCACAAGACACACTGAAAAAGAGTTTATGGTCTTGTCCATAGAAACAGCCTTTTCAGGGAGTTTATTGAGAAATATGAAGATCTGGAAAAATCTTTAAACCTGTTGTCATTATTTCGATGAGTTACTTTTTATTTTAGTTGTCACAAGCAGAGGCAACAGAGAGGAGAGAAAAATGCCAGTTATGTGTCACTTTCTTTACATGATCAGGTAAATAGAGGATTTCTGAGCACTATTGTCAATGGTAAAAGTTCATTTGATGCTTCTCTGTACTCATTATACCATTTGTCATGAAAGGACATGTATGAAAGCTGGGTTTTAACTATAGGTAGATTTTTCAAAGAACAGTGGCTGTGCTCTGGGAAGACAGAAAGTATCTATCTTCCTCTACAATTCTGTAAAAAAGTTTTGTGTCAAGGCTAACAAGGGTCAAAAGGCAATATGTTAATCCACTCTTATCATGATCACTAGACTGCAGAGAGAAATGAGCACATTAGATCATTCCTATGTGGATTCTTTATTTTCTCTGGCTGAAGCTGACATGTAGACACATTATATTAGATGGAGGTCATTAAAGAGAGCTAAGGGACACCTGTAGCAAAGGCTGCCTGTAGGAAAGGCTAGGGATGGGATACCACACCTCAACATCAGGCCAAGTGCAATGTAAATCTTGTCTACCAACTCCGGTCTCAGAAAGTACACAATTATGAGTGCATCATCACAGATATTAAAGCTTGTTCCAAATAAAGCTTAATTGTCTTTTTGAGCCTACACAACGCAATTTCTGCAACCTCAGCCAAATATAAAGGCATTGTTAAGGCAACCTATGATCTCAGAATTTTTGACCAAGTAATATTCCATATACACATATCAGCTTTTAATTTTGAAAACTGAGGTTTTATTGCTCTCTTTTAAATTAATTCAGGAGTTAGCTTTCTTTAATTGTATTATTATAACTCCTTTCCCTTCACAAGATAAATTTGTAATTTAAAGTTGGAATCTTCATACCATTTAATAAGACCCGGAGGAGAGAATACAATATTACAAAAACTATTCTTTATTGATGGCATTAAAATTCTGTTAATGACAGAATTTTTAAAATACCCTAGATATTGTATAGACCAGGATCCCTGGTAATTGCCTTCATCTAGTAATAAAGATGTGACAAACTTGCAAAATATACTAAACAAGCAAGATAGGTGAGTGTGTTGGACAGAGAATTTGAGTAGGTATGGTTAAAAACAAGTAGGAAGTATATAATCTTTAAAAATTCAGCTGTAGCAGTAGCAATAGCTTTTCCATGGGTTCCAGAAGACCTGTCAGCAGAGGAGGTTCAAATTCCTGAACCGAGGCATACGATGCCAACCCAAATTGTCCCATGAGAAGTATTTTACACATTGCAGTGGCATAGTATAAAGAAGGTAATGGACTATATGATCTAGGAACTGTTTACTGTTTCTGAACTTCAGAAAATATCTGGTATCCCTTTGTACTCACAGGGAATTTCAATTCCAAAAATAGAAGAGTTACAAGTACATGAGAGTCTTAATTGGTGGCTGACTCAAAAAGGAGAAAAGGTGTAGATGAAACAGAGTGATTCAGACAAGAGAAGAAGTACTTTGTACAACAGGTCTGGAGACACACACATCCCTGAAGTAATAAATAAACAATAATAAAAGTATTTCCCAGAACCAATCTATCTTGCCTGCCCTTTTGGTGATAAACAGGGAGAAGATAGAGCAACCACCAGTTTGGTCATCTCTGAAAAAGGTCTCATTTGTCCACTTCCTCTTTTATTTTCCTGAGTGCTAGATTTGCATCAGAGGGCTTAAGTATTGTCTGTATGAGCTTGTGAAACCCAGAAGTGTCCTCCAAGATATGTATGACCTGTAACTATTTGTTTGTGCTTGTGTCAAAGAAAAAGGGAGAGGGGTAGTGGTATATTTATTTTTCTTGTAATCAAAAGATATAATAGCTTATGACAAGGTCTATTATCCCCTAGGAGAAAAAAGAAACAAGGAAATGCCTTTATGCTGCAACAAAAGCTAAATCACTTCAACTGTCAGCCTCCATTAAGACACACTGAGCAGGGACAGTGATTGCTAAGCCAATTTGTCCATCAGTTGAGAAAAATGTTAGCAAATATAAATAAAGAAATAGAGGTGAATGTTTCTATAGGCATTATTATGGTTGATTTCCATAGATACAAGCCACCCCTGCTGATAATTTTCATGTCATTTTGGAGATCAGTGCTAGGAGCAAAATGCAGCTCTGCTCCAGGATGCTGAGAAACAAAAAGTAGTATTTCTTTTTATGCTAATAAGATTTGAAGAATGTCCCTTCATCCCTAGGGGTTTATCTTTCAAAGGACAACACCAGTCACTTTCCTGAACCATTGTTTAGGTTTGATTTATGCATTGCCTATCATCTCTGAATTAGGCAACCTGTATTAATACAATTTCAAATCTTAGTTATCTTGCTGTATCCCAAAAGCTCTCAATGTAATTCACAGTCTCTTTCCATGTGGCACTGAAGCAGTTTGCCTGCTTATGGAAGCAGGTGGAAGCCTGCTAGAGGCAGAATCACTTGGGCTGATGATTTGCCATCAGGTTCTCAGCAAGCCCATCCCATTGAGAAATGCAACATATTCAACGTCCATGCTTCACAGATTGGGTTTTAGTCAGGCTGAGAATTCAAAAGGCTAGATGGCAGAGTGTGCTGGGTTTGGCTGGGGCAGAGCTAATTCTCTTCACAGTGACTGGTGTGGGGCTGTGTTTTGGACTTGTGCTGGAAACAGTGTTGGTGATACAGAGATGTGTTTATGACTACCTGAGCAGCGCTCACACAGAGCCAAAGCTTTTTCTGCTTGCTTGCTGGCTGGGGTTGGACCATGACACATAGAAAAATAATCTGTCCTAAAAAGAGGGAATTGCTTTTCTTGTCCAAGATGAAAATGTGTACTTTTTTAAGTACTAGGTAGGAATTTGTGGATTTGCATGTTGCATTCACTCCCACATTTAGTCATCTAAGCTTTGATTAGAGCAGGTAGCCTGCTTTGTTTGCCTGAGGTAGCTACAGATCTCTGCCTATTCACTTTTTTATATTTTTACCTTCATCAAGATGGGTCAAAGTACTTGTTTGAAACTGTCAAGATAATTTGACTCTGTGTTCTTGACTTGGAAGAACAGAGATGTATGGAGATGAAGAAAAAGAGAAGAAAACATGAAAAGAATGTTCTTACAAGGCTTGAAAAGAGTGGTGGATGAGTGGCTTAGCCATGACAAGAGAAAATTTTAGACAGGTTCAATGATACATTACCTTGCTGAATTCTAGGGATAACAGCTGGTCCTCATTTTTGCAGAGGATAACAAATACTCATGACACAAATATCAGAAAGCCCAAGCCCTCCTCAAAGAGCTGCCTGATGGATGTCAGTTAGACCTCCAAATCTCTTTCTTACTCTGTCATATGTATGATGGAGATAGTAACAAGTATGATAAACTCATGTTTAAAGTCCTTAGAAGTCTAACTCCTTATGTTAGTCACATTTTAACTATTCTTTAATCAGAAATCTTAAAATTCCTCTTTTTAGTTCTGTGTTTCTCATTTCAGTAAAGGATTTTTTTTCTTCAAATTATTAGAAATTTAACGTTAACAAGCAATAATAGCAGGAAAAAGAACTCATAGATATAGGACATATATTTCAGTAGTATCAATTAGCAGCACTAGGTTCACTGAAATCATGTGAATGGAGTCATTGACTTCAAGAGCGCTAAAAGGCCACCAAGGATGTTTTAGATGGAGATATGAAAGGAAACCTGGAGAGATTCTCAGGCAAAGGTTTTCTTTTGTTTGTAGCAATCTTACTGATTTCCATAGGGATTTCTAATGAGGAGAAATAAAAAGGAACTGCTCAGCCTGGGTCACCTAGAGGATATGAGCAGATAATCCATTTAAAACAAATTAAAAATCAGGTATAATCTATAACTATGCTTCTTCATTTGGATATGTAAAAGAGAATTTGGAGTCCTAAAAAAGCTCAAAATACTGTCAAAATTTACAGGCTTCAGTTTTTAACATTGTAAAAACTTTTTAACATTGCATTCACTTCTGGAAGTGCTTTGAAATCTGAAAATGTGCTCTGTGTTGCTATTCAGTTAGTATTTTTAGTTTCAGGGACTCATCTCCTGACTTTCAAACAAGTAGGTTTTCATCTGGTTTCAAGTCTCTGTACCTCCACAGAGCCACTATGACTGACAGCCATGTAACTCTTAATAGTAAGAAACCAGGTTGGTATCTTTATAGCCAGTTGAGAAGGCAAAAATTTCCTGATTATATCATGTTCTACCAATTCAGACCAGCATGTACCTAAGTTTGGCTGTACAGGAAATTTAATGGAAAAAACATCCTAGCATAAGCTTCCCTTCCTGGAAATTGGTGGAAGGGAACAGTTCCCTGCTTTATCAAGAGCCTAAATTGTGACTCATTTGCATTGCTAAGGTGAACTCATAAATGAAATGACAACTGGCTTCTGCAAGAGCCTTCAGATGCAGACCTGTACATCTGCCTTCTTCAGCCAAACTGAACAAAACTGATTATAATAAACATGCCGTGGGTCAGCCTTTAACTGTAGAGGTCTAACTACATGCCTGATATAATTAGGCTCAGAAATGCCTGGGGAGTGTCCCCCAAAACAGCAAGTGTTATGGTGCCACATGGTTGTGAGAGCCTTCATTGTGGTTAAGAGCACCCTAGGGCTTAGTGCTCTCAATCTATTGACTGGTCCATTTCAGCTTTTCACTGCAAGGATTTTGGACCTAGTGCCTTTAGTTCTGTTATTTATATGTAACCATCCAAGGTGCAACCTCATTAGATCACAGTGTGGGTTCCTGTGACACACATACTATTTGTGACTACTCTTTCCCATGAGGGAGTGGCACCACAGAAGGCCCCTCAGGTAATTATAGTTTTCAAGGCTCCAAATTATACTGAGAGGGTTTTTGCTTGTCTCTCCGTACATCTGTAAGTCTCCAAAGACTCTGGTATGTGTAAGAGAAGTCTTGTTTTCAGTTTTCTGCTCACTAAAAGGCAGCAAAATACAGATGATGCTTTCAGCTATAGAAATATTTTTGTTATTCTTTTGCCCAACATATTTTCTTACTTGAAAGTGTATTCACTTCCATTCTTAGAACACATTTCTTCTAGGAATGTGATATGTGGAACTTAATGCCCATAATTTTAAATTAGCCCACGTACGCCTTTAGTTTTGATGAAATGACTGAGGAATGACTAAAATAAACCTTTAAAATAATTAGTTATTCCAAGTTAGCTGGCAAGATTTAACATGAAATAAAAATTCTGGTGAAGGTCAGTCCCAGAGTTTATAAAACCTTAGGAAAAATAGTTATGTAGAAAGCTCAGGGCTTTAGGATTTGCAAGAGCCATTCTCAGCCCATGCTTTGGCAGCAAATTTAATTTCCTCACATCCACAAGGTGTGGAACCTCTCTCTTGGTTGCTGTGACAGAACAGCATCTTGCAAACAGCATTTGACCCTTGAGAGGCTCAGGATCAAGTCCTCCTCCTGGTATCTTGGGAAGTGGTTAGATTCACTGAGGAGGGTGAACTATCAGCCTTCACTTTCCCCTAGAGCATGATCTGTGCAGCTGAGAGAAGCACACAGCAGTCTGCATAGGTCTGTCAAATTCTGAGCTATCAGATACTCTATGTAAAATGAGGAGGAGGAGATACTGAAGCACTTTTGTGGAATAGACCTACCAAGAAACCCATGGCACTGCTGTTAATATAGTCACATGTTGATAATGGAGAAAAGCTGTATGTAAAGTAAAAATAATTGCATTGTAACACCTGATACAAGAGCCAACAAGCTCCATTAACATAAAAGAACAGAAAAACCTTTTTATTGAGAGTTGATTGAGTGCTTGACTTGCATAATCATCTTGTTCACGTTTTCCTCTGCAACCAAACTAACAAGATTTTGTAGATATAAAAATTATATATACTGTCATGAAATTCCTTACCTAAGTTTATAAGATAAATACACAGGTGCATTTAGAAAAATACGGTAGACAAACAAACAACAGATATAGAGAGATATTCTATAGATGGTTGAATAGAATGAAAGGTAAAAATTATTACAGAAATGTTTGGACATCTTAAAACAACAAACAGTTCAATATGATTTATTTAGTCAGGGTAGACTAAAATTCACTAGTATAATAACAGAACCATTTGTCTTAGCAAGTATCTTGTTACTGGTGATCAATAATGTAGCTGAGATGACTGATGGCTTTGTTTTCCTGTGGTGCCTCAGCCAGACTAAATTATTTATTTGACATGCTGCCTCTTGGCAAATGCTAGGAAACAGTGATAAGAAATTTGCATTCCTCTGTATATGCCTCTGAATGAATATGAGATATTCCTCAAACTTTTGGTGAATGACATATGGCTGTAGTCTGAGGGACAGTTTTGCTGACCGGATGTGCTTTTGTCTCCTGGCATGAATAGCAATGTAGATTTCAGAATGAAAACCAAGGGGCTACTTTATTGTTGTTGTTGTTGTACATAGAACAGGAGAAAATGATGGCATATCCAGAGTTTGGATGCCCCTGAATACTCAAGAACCTGCCTCAGCTTGCCAGGATCTTTAAGCTGTTAGAGACAATTTTAATTACCTTGAGACAGGTAAAAGTGCAAAATAATAAAAGAACATTAAAACTTATTAGCAAGACAGAGGAAAAAGTCTCCTAAGCTCACTAAGCTCATTATTATTGCCCCTGACTGTGGCCAATGAGGGAAAATTAGGTAAAGAATGAATATAAGAGTTCAGAACAGTATTCACCATTTTGTATCTTGCCATTTTTGGGTCATCTGTTCTCCACATTGAAGAGTTCTTTTATTAAATATATACAAGCCTTTCAATAACTCCAGGCATCCTTGCTCTTCTCCGTGCTGCTGTGTTACAGTCTATTCAAGATATGGTGATTAAAACTGCACTCAAGATATATGTGGAAAAGGATTTATGTATGATTAAACAGTATTAATTTTTCCTCCCTATATTTTCTTAATACATAGTATTATTTTTTTTTTTTTATATACCTAATCCTATTTCACAGCTTTGTTTAAACTCTTGCTGGGCATGAAGCTGATACTTTCAGACATCTATCTGCAACAATTCCAGTGTTTCTTCCCTAAGTGTTGGGAAAAGTGATAGCTTAGAGACATCGTGCATTGTTTTCTCCTTACGCATTACTTTAGGACTTTTGCTGTTTAATTTAATTTGCTGTGCTATAAAGCAGTTGCTTAGTATCACAAGACCCTTCTACAAAACTTGTCTGTCCTAGGGCGTTGGTACCAGTCTGGAAAATGTGCTCATGGTACTATGGTGCTGCATTGCAGCCCCCAAGTCCTGCAGCAGCCACAGCTGTGGCAGGGCTTGGCACTTATTTGGCTCTGCCAGGACACCTATGGCTCAGTGCTGCAGGATGGCAGAGGGGTTTTGCTCTTCGTAATTCACAACTGGGGACCACCACATGGTCCAATTCTACCAATTTCTACTGCAATTTTTCCAGTATTAGGAACCAATTTTGATGCTCATGTCTGGCTCATGACTAGTTTTGCAATACATAGCTTCCAATATCTTTGGTCTTGTGATCCGTAGCGCAGCAAGATCAATCTCTTGAGTGCTGGAAAAAACTCTGTTGTGTCTTGCTGTGAATCTTACATAGCATCTAGAGGCACTCTGAAACTTTTGTTTTTGTACCTATTCAGAGAAAATTAGTGTGCTTTGAAGAGGTTAGGCAGAATGGATGATTACTAATGCTGCTAAAAACTATTAGTTCTCATTTGATTAACACCATTTCCTGATGCACAGCTCTAAAACTTTTCACAGGACATTTAAAATACAATCAGTTTTCCTTTCCTAATAATTCAAACTGAGCGCAGAACCTTGATGTGCAAACAGGCTAATACAGGTCGATATTCGTTTTCTTTCAGATAAACAGGAATTTTAACACAGTGACACCATCTGTGGAATCACAAATCTGCTGTGTATCTAGGTGTCTGTGTGCTGAACAGGCAGGGTGAGCACTGACTCAGCTGCCTTCAGACAGGCTGAATGAAACCCACCACTGTAACTCACTAGGTAAAACAAAGCATATCACCACTGATTAAGACAAAACTAGTTTGAGAATCATTCAACCTCAAGCATATCTTTTTCATTGACATTTCATTCACAAAGACTTAAACACTTAACAAATTTGGTGTGATCTCACTTGGGAAAGCAGAGAGGAAAAGATATTCTTCTCTAACTTGAAGAGTTAAAAACACAGCTTGTGAGATGAAACCCAAGCCCTACATAAAATACCCACAAAAAATCCTGAAAAAAAATTACCCACTTGTCTGCAGAAGGATCTTCTTTTTAGCAATACACAGTAATGGAAGTTGATGGCTGGAATCTGCAAAACAATTCTGCACCCAGCTGAAATTGCCACAAAAGCTTAGGATTCCGTGAGGGAAGGAACTGTCAGAAGCTTGCCTAAAGACCTCAGCTAGATATTTGTGAATAGAACTGTGAGATGTCCAGGACTTAATTTTACATGTCATCCAAAAATGCCACAGTCTCCCCAGATGACATAGCAAATTATTCATGCATAATCTTAATTACCCATATGACATTTATCTCAAATTTCCATCTGCATTGGCTGGTAATGATAGTCTGAATTCTGAGTTTTTAGCGTTGCTATGATGCAGTCATTAAAACAAATTAGGGACAGATAAAATTAATAATTGCTTCATTTTTTTACAATTAAGATAGTTTTGGCTTTGGTAACTGTTTTCAAGGCTGAATGACTGAGATTTTGCTGATGCATCACTCCATAGAGGTGTAATAGTCTACCTGAATATGATAGACTTAATTCTGCTGGATCATGGTTTACAGGACATGGCTAAAATGATTAAATTCAAATTGTTTCTAGGTCTCAAAGTATCATTTGCTTGTGTTAGGAAAGAAGATGAGTGCTAGTGACTAAAAAGTCACTATTTTGTCTGCATGGCAGACAAAATTATTGAGATGAATGGTGGACTACATATAAAACTCTTACAAACAGTTGCATAGACAACTAGAAATCCAGAAAAATGGAAGTGGGAGAGGATTTCCATCTGATTAGGGTGTGTTTTGTTTTCATACTCACCTGGCTCCTTTTCATTCTATTTCACTGCAGGTGGGTGAAGGATCTATGACCAAGTTGCATATAAAGAAACAGTTGACTGTGAACAGATAGCTAGCTTTAGGCTCTGGAAATATTAACCCGGCCCCTATGAGAATCCTGTGGGATTACTCAAGCTGTAGTTGACTAGAAGAGAGTATCTAATCCAAGAGTTATGAACCCCAGTATAACTAACACTTGTGAACCCTTAGTTGCCATGATTTCCAAGGCAGATATGTGAGGGACCATGGCTGAGAATACTTGGGCTTGACCCTTAAACAGATACAGAATATAGTCATAGTGTATTATTCTACTCAGGTAGATTCTGCATTTTTCCATATCCTCTTTGAAAACAAACAAAGTCTTGCTTAGAGGAATTTTTCTGCCTTCTTTCTCTCTCACTTCCATGCTGTTATAATCCAAACCCCTTTTTCCTGCCAGTCTTTGTATTAAACTCAGCTCTTGTACTAGGCTCAATGCAATTTGCACAAAGAATGAGATTGACTGTTCCTTATAGCTTGGGTCATCTGAAGGATAACACCTATTGGAAGAACTGTGTGAATTTACCCATGGAAATAGTGAAGGGGGAAAGTTTAAAGGAGTTTAATTAATTTTCATCCCTAAAGGTGAAGAGTTAGGCACTGTTGAGAATTAGAGAGTTAATATGACTCTGAAAGCCACTTGGTATGATTTGGTATATGTCATATTGAATTACGGAAGCCTATATCCATGTCAAACAATGTATCTCTTAGGAGAAGATGTGGAAAGTCAAGGACAATTTCTAGAGTACCACCAATATCCCTGAAGATCCCACACAGTGTGGGTATTAAATAAATATTAAATATTCTGAGCAGAAATGCAGCTGAGGAGGAACAGTTCGGAACCAAAACATACAGGGGCCCTGAAATCACAGAAAACTACTCCAAATTGTTAGAGGAGAGATAGTGGAGACATCTCCATCACATGTTTTTAATATTTTATAAACTTTTACAATAACATCATTGCTTCATTTGCATTGCATATAAGATGGAAGATCAATGTATCAGCAGCTGTGACAAATCTTTACAACTAGGCACAACCTCTTGCAAAGAATTTAATTCTATTGAAAATTCTGAAAATTGTATATAGAGCAGGAGTTCTTGCCCTCTGAGACATCATCATGGAGCCACAGGCTCCTTTACGCAGAGAAGTTTCTGAGGACAGGCACAATGAAAGATCTCATCTGAGTTGAACAATGAACTTAAAAAAACCTACCTACATGAAATTCTGTGTGCAGAAAAGAGCAACAGGTTATCCTTAACGCAATGACGTATGTCTGGTGCATTGCTAAGGATCCAATAACTGTCCTGTCTGTCCTGACCAATGTCTAATGACTCCTCCTTCCTGACCTCTGAAAATAGCCCATGTTTTGTGTTGTTACCATCTTCAGAAAGACCCATTATTCACGGGCTTGAACACCGTACAGGCTGGCAAGGTTGAACAGTTCATTAATTCTTCTAGTCTTGCATTTACATTGGGCAGGGATAACCTGAGATCTCAGTGTTTTGCAAGAGGTCAGTGGACAATCTGGACTGGCTGCAGTGAGCTAAAGGATGCGTTCTAGTTGCAACAGGAGAAAAAGTAATCATCCTGTCCATCAACAGCACGGGTAATAGTGCAAATGCAAGGCTGAGGAAAGGACCTCTCTTTGATTTTATCAAGTCCATGCATTATGTACAAATATTTGACAGGACCCACTGGTAGACATGCAAGATGCATCAGAGTTTACTTTGGCATGAAAGAGCAACTCAAGCAACAAAATTGTTTCATGATAAGGGTGCTAAAAAAAGTGCTCACACCTCATCTTAGGTTTTTTTTTCAATTGCTTAGCAGCTAGTTTTTCACTGGCAGCTGTCAAACAACCTCTACTATGATCCATTTTACTCCAGAAGGATAGATGGGGTACAGACTACCATTCCTGTGCTGTGGTCTGAGCTCAGCATCTTAAATTCACTGAATCTGCAGTAATCTTCAGAAGAGAAAGTTTTAGTATTCTTCATAATATCATATCTAATCTAATGTAATGCAATTATATTTTTTTCCTAAATACTTGATTCTTTTTAAATACTACACAACTGGACAATATTCAGTGCCTGTGATTTCCCCTTGTGTTCTGGGTTAAAAACAAATTTATATTGTTACCTCTTTAAAAATTGTCTTCTGAATTTTCAGTAGGTTTATTTTTTATTTTTTAATTTTTTTGTGGGTCTGTAACAAAAAATAACTAGAAGCACTGGAATTGCTTCCTTTGCACAGCTCATTGCGTCAGAATTTTCTCTTAATCTTTGCCTTGCCACTACAATTTTGTTTGTCATCTCATGCATGAAATGGGCACTTTGCATGAAACATATACTTGCAGTGTCTATTATTTTATTTTTGTCCTTTGTGTTATTTTAGTGTTCACTGTGTCTTTGGCCTGTTTACACAGATGGAAAAGTCCCCAGTGTCTATATTTTAATCATTTTATTGAAGTTGCTGATATGATCAGGCTAAATTTGTACTAGGGATACTCTGAAGTCAGTGACATATGTCTGGAAATAGGTTATTCAGACACCTGGTTCAGATACTGGGTTGTCTGTACCTGTACAGCTCCCTTTGCTTTAAAAGGGTAGCACTGGGGACACCTGAGCTTTTAAAGGGGTCCAAGGCCCTTCTACCATGCACACTATGCAGCCTTGGAGGTGGAGAACAAAAGTAGAACCTGGATGTGAGCAAAGTAAATTTATCAGAATTACAGTTCTTGAGTTCTCATTTTTTATAGACTATCTGTGACAATTATACTGTTTACAAAAGTAAAAGTTTGTTAAAATCTGGTTGAGGGGAAGGACTGGGGGAGTCACCATTTCCCTGATGCTTTTGCAAGCTGTACTCCTGCCCTGAAGTAGGAGAACTAGCGGTTCTACTGCTCCAGTATCGTTTGGGTCTGTGACATCAGCCAGTGCATTTCATTTTTTGCCAGAGAACTCAGCCTCTGTCATTTCACTCTGAGACACTGAGAGCCTACATTTGTGTGATATTGTGCTGAGGTTTTAAAAGAGGAGCTGCTAGATGAAGTGGCTATAAGTGATCTCAGAAAGAGGATTCATTTGGGTCATTACTGTGTGACAGGCACTGTGGGTCAAACCAATGCTCTCAAAGGTGAAAAACAAATGGATTAGTCTAATGCCCTTTGCATCCATAACCATCATACCAGATGTACATTTAAGCTGAAGCATCTTGGATACAGTTTCTTCCAGTTCCTGGAATGACATACAGTGTCTCCTCTAGCAGTTTTTAACAAAAGCCTTTGGGACTCAGAGCATCTTTTTTTCCTTTTCAGTCGATTTCCTTATAAAACAGGGAACATTCTCCCTGCATCTTTCAAATCAATACCAAGGCAGCAGGGTGATCTGCATACAAATCGACTTGCAAATTTACACCCTGTCTGACTCTGCCAACAGGATTAAAAACCGTTCATGAAACAACAGCTCCCTGTAATCACATCCAGGCAGATTTCAATAATAACTCAGGCATATAAAAGCCTCTTGGTTTCATACGTATTAAAAATAGTTTCTTCTCATTTTCTACCTTGGATAGTAACTTCCATTTTCTTGAAAGCTTTCTGCTCTGTTTTATCATCTCTTCTCCAAAACCCCCATCTACTTAGTGACTGGAAAGATTTTTCCCATTAACCAAAATAAAAGGCGATTCTTTATATCTCAATCTGATCACAGACAAGATTTGGAAAAAACCCTGAGTCATCATCACTTCACCGCAGATCACAGCCACTATCGCCAAACTGTCAATAAATTTTGACATACAATGAGCCTGGTAGTTATAATTCTACTCTCCATGGATGGTTGTCTACCTCAGAAAAACCATCGGTATCCTATTTAACATCTTATGAACAATATTCAATCTTTAGTAGACAAAGCAGTTAGACTTCCTCACTGGGCTGCTTTGATTTCTGCTTCAGATTATGATGTGACTGTGTAATTAAATGTAGTGCCTGCTGTCTATTATTACACAGCATTTTCTTCTGGTTCACAGATTCATCTTGATACAGTGTCATTTTCAGTTATTGTGGAAGTAGTCAGGGCAGAGAAAAGGAGTTTTTCTGTAAATCGAAACAATACATAAATGTAAAAAACCACACTTCATCCTGCAGTTCCTATTGTCCAGGAGAGCTGAGACAGAAGTCAGGAGCTGAGAACAATTTTTGTCTTTCAGTGACAGGGCTGTGAAAGACCGATCCCCGTCGGAGTTCTTGATTGCCTCATGGGGACGATCTGTCACCATTTGTCAGGGGTCATTCCTGCATTCACTGCTGTAGAAAGAGTAGTTTCTGACTGCAGATATAATAGGATGCGTGAGTTTGGAGGGCAAAGCAAGGTTTTTGGCAAACATACTTAATAATCACTGCAGAATGAATTCAGTCTGAAGTGCCTGAAATCTACTCGTATCTTTTAGTTGCTTAACCATTTCAGCACTCAGAGCACAGATCTGAAACTCAGCCCAAACTGCCCTCAAAGTGAAATGATATAGAGAGCTCCAGTGTATTAATTTTTGTCACATTACTTTCTTTTAGATGAACATAGTTATTAATTAAGCAATCTGGAAAAATATAATTTGTAATAATTTTTCTTTTACTTTTTTTTCATTAGGGGGGCAACAAATGGGCAAGCCCAGGAGAAAGTATGTGAGAAGAGACAAATTGTCTGAGTTGTTGAAAATAAGACTCTAGCTCCAACCAGTCACCTTCAGTGCAGCACTGGGGATCAGCACAGTGGTTTGGTGTCCCTTACTGCACACAGTAAAATTTGCCTCAGCACTCATCATATATAACGTTCAACAGGCACAATGCCTGTGCTTCTTGAGTGTTTTATGAAGAATATATCTTGCAAACATCCAAATTCAAAGCAGCTTGAAACAATGAAATGGGCATGAAAGCAACTACCAAGTGGTTTCTTTTCCATTACATATATTGCTGCCTGCTGGCAGAGAGGAAGAGTTTCTCAGCCATGCCATTACTTTCATTGCCATTACTTAATAAAGCCATTATTTATTTTTGCTGCTTCCACAGTGAGCAGTTGAGATGCTGCAGGCATGGGAAGAGGAGAGTGGGATGTGCAAGTTAAGGCTGAAAGCTGTGGTGAATTAATTGCTCTTAGAGCTGCTGTAGTGATGGTCTGTAGAGAGGGGGTACAGTAGTTACTGGTGCTGCTGGGAAGGAATACTCTATGCAACATCACTGCCTCTAAATGTCATCCAATCCTACTGCTGACATCAGGAATCAATTCTGAGGCTGACAAAATGCATTGCAAAGTAAACAGCTGGAATGTGACTATTTGCTGTTCTCAATGGTCTGCTGTCCTCACCCACAGCCTTCTTTGCTCATATCTTTGGCCTGGGGCTCACAAGACCCCATGTGATGAATCCACCCCTACTCAGTGAATTAGCAGTGGCAAGGGACAGCATCTAGTTGACTTGGTAGACAATACATTGCTCTAGTGAATTAAAACTATGAAGAATGCTTTAATGCTAAAATTAATCTGGCTTGAAAAGCTATGTCACAAATAGGACCCTAGACTTCCAAGACTTAGGCACACCAGGATCTGGGGTACAGAAGTCATAAAGAGTTTCAGTGTAGTTTGGCAGCAATGTGAAAGGGAAAAAAAATCAGACAGTACTAACTGAAGTGCTTACTTACTGTATTTGATGGAATAATAAAATTATTTCTATGTTAATATGTCCTGCAACGTCTTTAATTCTTTTGCTTTAAACAATGACCTCTTAAATCAAACCTATGTTGTTAGAATCAAAATAAAAAGCAGCTAGACCTGCTTAGTGCATGGCCACAGAACTTGCCTGTTCAGAAAAGGCTTTCAACAGAGGTAATCAGAAACATCCTGTAAATGAGGTTGTAGTATCTCATTTTAATTTTCTGACTCTAGCTATTAATTTAAACAGACACCTAATGTGTTGAACTCACTTAAAATGAAGACTTGAAAACCTGTTCAAGGGATTTTACTTTTTGCACCTAAGCAACTAGTTTTCATGTTTTCAACACAGACTCTTTACATACTTGTATGTTCAAAATACACAGACCAGACTGACTCTCATGACCAAGCTATATTTGTCTGATACATGTTTTTCTCATGGAAAAGGGCTGTGGCTATGAGTACATCATGGCAAACTGAAACTCAATGCTGGCAGTGCTTTCACATGTGTGCAAAGAACACCTATCCATTATGTAAGGTAGGACAAACAACATGCAGCAACTTCCTATTGCTATACTGATACCTCTTTGAGATGCTGAAGAAGAGAGGTAACACAGAAATGCAAAGTGCTTTCCACTGTGCAGATCTATGGATTTACATGGCCACATCACCCTGGTCTTTAACAGAGATCTCCTTTCACTGGTAGAGCTAGAGGTAGAACTTTTGGGATGGTGAACATGAGAAACTATGAAATGTTGCAAGCTTGCCTTGGAAACTATCAATCCTGGTAAATTCCAAGGACATTGAGGCTTGATTGATAGAGTGGCACCTGGCATTTGGCCCATGCCAAATAGGAGTTTCCCAAATTATTCCTGAGCTTTACTTATTCTCAAAAAGCAGTTTGCATGCAGCATCCTGTTTGAGAAACTCACTGAATAAACCAGCATGGGCAAGGGACATCCTTTGCCAGTTGGCATCAGTATCTGGGAAAGTTCCTGATCACATTACAATTACTACTATGAGATGTAGTTGGAATGCCTGATGCTCTGGATGTGTTAATGAGGGACTGCAGTCTCCCTGGTCCCTTGGCAGTTCTGCACCTGTTTAAAGCAAGCACTGTGCATCATAAAAGAGAAATCGTAAAGAAAACAAGGCATGGAAATGAAATGATTTCTAAACTGTTTGGCTTGCACCTCTTAATAAACTCAGTTGTGGAATATCTGCTTTGGTGCTCATTTTCTGGCCAGGGAGATGTAAACATACAATCCAGCCTCTTTGGGAGCACATGTCATAAGACATTAAGGAGGCAACTGGATAAATGCCAAGAAATATCTATAGGACTTTGACAGATATGCCAAATAGCAAACATCACACTTGCTAGTCATATTCCCTTGAGTCACCATGTAATTGGGCTGTGAAATTGTGTGCCAGTGCTAAAGGCTATGCCCACCTCCTTAGCTGCAGCCAGGCAGTGAAACCAGGGAAATGTCGCTTATATCCTTCCCACACTGGACTACTGCTGAGCCCTAAAATATCACCTACTGACAAGGTAGGGCCAAGCCTGACAGACACAGGGACTGGTGCTTGACATTGGAAACTCAGTCTCAATTCAGAGTGATACAGAAATGGTGGCTATCACCGGTGAAAATATTAATCTCAGACAAAAATCTTTTCCCTCCTTCCTCTGAGGAAAAGACAAGATGCTGGATGTAGTATGCCAAGGTGAGATTTAGCCTGTGGGTCTCCAGCCTGACTGTACCTGTTTAAAACATCCTGAGAGCTACTCCAAACTGCATTCTCAAAAAGTCAAATTCAGTCATACATATGTTGTTTAGGCCTAAATTCTATCAGCATTGTGGCACAAAGATCACAATTCCCCAGCACTTTGTCTTTTTCAGACAATGGTCAAGACTATTTTCTTGAATATGACAATGAGGCACCACTTTGGTCATACCATAACTTCATCCCTCCCCTGTTACAGTAGAAACTCTGAGATAGGAATCTGGGAATGAAATGCATTACTGACAAAATAAGCAGATGAAATAAATGGAATAGAATTGTCTCTATTTCAGAGTTGCAGTTACTCATGATACCTGCAGTGTGCATCAATGAACTGTGCAGCAAGGCTTTACAAAAGTTATTAAGACTTGATAATATGAGACCACTTGGATGATAAACATTGGGAGAGATGTGCTTAGACCTGGGGTGAGTCTGTAATGTCTTTTCAGGGGAATAAAAAGCACTGGTGCCATAGACTTAAGCATTAGAATCCACATGGTTCTATTAACCCCCAAGAGAAAAAAAAATGATAGAATGTTGTTGTTAGGATGCTTTTCCTTAAGTACTTTGCAAGATCCGAATTTACATGTGATAGTAAAATGAAAAAAACATTGATTTATGTGTAGGTTTTATCACTTTGAGCTAAATGTGCACAAACCACCGCAGTTCTCCTACAAAATGTCACAAGCTAATAGTATCTCTGGTGTAAAAGCTATCTTAGTGCCACGTGGGAAACCAGGATAAATTTAGATTTCTGATTAAACAGCAATTAGTACTAAGCACACAGGGAAATTTGAAAAGGATTTTTCTGCTGGGGTGTTGGAAGTACTAATTTGTATGAAGACTATGTATTACTAATCTATATGAAGATTATGCATAGTGCATAATCCTCTTTCTTTATTGTGAGGTTAACACAAAACTGATTGTTGGAGAGGTGCTTTCAGGAGAGTAAGGTAATGTCCTAGATAAGGAAATCCCTCAAACACCACCTGGTCAGGCGTATTCTAGCCTTGCCTGTTGTGAACGAGTGTTTGAGATTGCTTAAAGAATCACCAGCAAAGGTATCAGTAAAAGCCAGACTTAATATCAAGCACCAACACAACAGAGTTCATTGGCAAGGTTCTCTCTACTGCCTACTAGGTGGTTAAGGCACATCAAGGAAAAAAAGAGCTACAAACAAAATCCAGTTAATCAATCCAAAATGAAATTACCCAAGATCTTAGTGTGTGTGTGTGTGTGTGTGTGTGTGTGTGTGTGTGTGTGTGTGTGTGTGTGACAAAAGGATAGGAATGGCAGGGATAAGAAGGAATACAGCCTAAAGGCTTGACAGCACTCAACAATACTTATAACAACAATTTAGCAAAGGAACAAGACTTATCAGCATTTCTCTTAGCTTTTAACTTCAATTAAACTTGTTCTCAGGCCTAACTTGAATGTCAAAAGTACTTAAACATCTAAGAGAGCAGCATTTCTCCCATATTTGCCATAGCATTTCATCCTTGTATGCACTCAGACATAAAGGGTCAGTGTGAGGTACCTGTGACAAATTCCCTGGAAGGCAGTGAAATGCTCACCTTGGGTGCCTCTGGGTGTCCTGAAGGGCCGAAGGGTTGGGCCTCGAGGAATGGGGGTTTCAGCCCAGGATCCATCGTGTTCAGCACACAGGAGCACAGCACCCAGGAGCTCGCTGGCTCTCGGAGGTGTCCCCTCAGAGGGAGGGTGCCGGTCACCCTCGCTGCACCCGGAGAGCTCCAGGGCCCCCATTTTCAATCACTGCGCGCAGGCCGCAAGCGAGTGGGCCTCAGTCACAGCAACGCTTCATCCTGGCCACGGCTGGGGCCACTCTCTGGGAAAGCCTGAGAACAAAGGTGTTTTGCCATTCAGGCAAGAAAAGCAGTTTCCAAGGCTGCTCATAACAAACAAAGCAGGAGCTGGTCAGGCAGCAGCAGTTCCTGGGAGCAGAGGGTGCTCCTGAGGCACCCAAGGGACGCTGAGCCCAGGGGCTGCTCGCCAAGGCCGAGGCCTCACGAGCGTTTCTGAGGGCACGGTGTGGCCTGGCAAGGCTGGGGTGAAGGGGGAATGCTCCTCCCCATGGACAAATGGGCTCTTTAGCCTCTGATTACTTTTTCATAGCACTGAAAATCTGAGATCTGATACTGTACCATGCCTGTGTAACAGGATGCTGGAGAAATCTGTGTCCTGTTTTCCTGACAGACCAGACTGACAGAGCAGTAGAGGCAGAAGAGCTGGTAAGGCTGGTACAGGCACGCCACTGCTGAAGTATCAGGTTTCAACCCCCTGGACGCGGGTAACACTGCACTCATACCAGTTTTCCTGATAATTTGAAATATATGCCTTTAAGTCCTGCATTGCATTTAGGCAACATCAATTTGCCTCTGACTCTGCCATTGAATCCTACTGTTGTCTACAGGATTGTGAGAGAAATCCACTGGGTACAGTGCTCTTTGGCACTTCTGAACAAACCCCACTGGTTTTGAACTCTACCCACTGTAGAGTTAAAATTGATGCAGTCTGGCCAGATGCAGATGACAGACACCATAGCCTACTTCAGTACTGTCATAGTATCCATAACACTATTCTGGATACACACTGTGCAATCCTGAGTGAAAATTCACTCAATCCTATGCAAGACAGCAGTGAGAGTGAGTGGAATAGAGAATACCTGAGTTATGACTTTCTCTGATGCTATATTACATAGGGGAAAATGGAGTAGTTATTTAATCTCATAAATGTCAGCTTCCCCTTATGTGGCTGTATTTTCCTTCTCAAAGCACTGGAAATCTTTAAGTAGAAAAGACTCTCTAATGGCAATTTCCCCCATATAATGGCATACTCGTGTCCAAGATAACATGAGATTCGTAAGTTTCTTGGCCTTTTCTCTGTACAGTGAATGAATCAGGTAGGTTTATATTCATGTTTGGTTATACACAGAAGATATGATAATATATGTATTTAGTCATCATGCTATCAGAGTCAGAATGGAAGGCAAATTGAAATATTTGGCACTTTTATGTATGAGAAACACAGACATTGCCACATGCATCCGTGAGCACAGTTATGTTTCTATTACAGGAATACTGGATCTGGGAAGTAGCAATGTCATAACATCTGCACTAATAAAAGTTGGATTTAAAACTCTAGTTTATTCCAAAATTTACTTGTTTAACTTAGTCCATAACACAACTGTTGTGGCTGTGTTAGGAGAATTGTATGTCTCTCTATAAAGAATAACAAAAAATCAAATCCAATATGGGGTGATATATAAAATAATTGAGGCTGCTTATATCTTTTCATTAATCATAGAGGAAATCTCTGGCTATCAAGGTTTTTACCAAGCTTTAATTCCATTATGATTTAAATTGAGATAAATTCAAACCCCTGATAAATTATTTCGTCCTTCTCCCATGTTCCAGCTATGATGCTCATGTTCCACTGTGGTAAATGTATTCAATGAGTGAAACTGGGAGAAAACTATTTTTGGAGGAAAAAATCCCACAACATTCCCCCCCTCCCTTCCCCGCGCCCCCCCCAAAAAAAAAACCAAACCAAAAAACCCAACACAAAAAGTAGTTTTCTTCAAGTTTTATTCCCTGTATTGGATAATTTTGCAATATGAACTCAGCACTTAGGCTGGCCTAGGAGATTAGACAAGTGTGATTGTCTGGACAAGACAAGAACACAGATCTGAGACTAACCAACTAAAGATCATGGCAATGCTAACTTACATTTGCTTTTCATTACAAATGTCTGGATTTAAATAGAAAACAGAGGTTATATACACTGGAACTAAAAAAAAAATAGGCCAGAGAAATTCAGGAGCTGTAGATACCTACAGAATTTCAGGCCTAATATTGGGCTTGGCTGTAGTTTTGTTATGTGTTTATAGGCAAAGACAAGCTTTACTCTGTATCCAGATTTGCACAAAACAAGTGCAGAGTTCAAAACATTGTCATATCAGGATGGAAGCTGTGTCTAATTAATTCCCTTGGTACTGTAGGATAATTTTCCATTGCATGCTCAACAGTATTATGTTCAATTGTGAATTTTAAATAATCTATCTTTTTGAGTATCCTGTTTTTGTAAGAAAAGTATTCCACAGCTCCAAACCACTGCTGATGGAAATCCCTTGAATGAACCTTTATTTTCCTTAATTTATTCTTAATTTTTCTATTTACTACTTTATCAAAAGTGGCAGGCATATTGATGGGTGATAATGTGTGGGAACCCAGAGCTTGTCCTTGACTGCTCTGGGGGCTCAGGGACCTGTGCAGAGGGCCCAGAGGACTCAGAAGCCCTGGCAACAAGCCCAAGACACCTGTGGGTTGGATTTTAGCCCATGGGAGAGATTACCAGCTTTAAAAGAAAAAATACAAGTCTCACAAATTTAAATAGAATAATAATAAGATTGTCACAGGGTGGAAAAGTAGATTTTGGGGTTTAGTACATGGGGGTGGTGAAGCCAAGATGGAGGAACCGCATGGCTTTAAGGCTTCTTCCTTCTTCTTCATCTCCTCCATGATCCTGCTGTGATGGTGGCACTGGTGATTGGTTTAGAGAGAATACACACTGTCTAACGTAGATGATAGATATTGGAGAATAATTGTAAATAAGGTATACGTAGTTCTTAGTATAAAAGATAAACCACCACCTCTCGGGCGGGGAATAGCCTGGAACTGTTGTGCTGTGAACACCTCGGCAGGACAGAGAGAACAGTGTTCTAAATAAGATATAATAAACAATAATAAAAATATCTGAAGACCGAAGATTTGTACGTCTTTCTTCTCCTGGGCAAGGAAAAGAACTTTTAACACCTTGGGGACTTTCCCAGCAAAAGCAGGAAATCCCCGCAATAATGAACTTTTAGCAAGCTTTTATCTTATCTAGAGGGAATGATAGCATGCAAATCTAGCTTATTAATAAAACAAAGCAAACTACAGCTCTAGGTTTGCCAACATGGTGTTCCTTGCTCACCAGTTCTCAAGAGCAAACAAACTCTGCATTTGGAAAGGTGTTGGAAGTGTAAATTTCTCATAGCATGGTTGCACTGTCTTAGGAATGGGAGCTGTGTCTCAAGTGCAGACTCCCCAGGGCTCCCAAACCAGCTCATGTCTGGAGGGAGTCATATGGCTGACAGGCTGTAGATGAGGCAAAGCTTGAACTCCAGCCTGGAGGCTTGAACTTCAACCCAGGCAAGCAAGTTGAGTCACCTGGCACGGTGAACTGAAGCCACAATCAGTCAGACCTAAAAATGAAGTTCTACAAATGACTTCTGGATGGGAGAAAGAGGCTGAAATTGTGTTACTTGCAACCTATCCTCAAGGTTAAGGAGAGCTAATAGACACTTGTAAGATGCAATTGTGCAAATAAAACATTTCCCAGGGTAGCTCATCAACTGACTCAGCAGAGAAGAATTTAAAACTTCCTCTATTTGCAAAAATGAGAAGCAGCACAGCCATTATCCCACTAAATTATGTTTTTACTGGATAACTTTCAATTAAGCACATTTTCAACAAGTCCATTCCATTTTGCAAGATAATACTCCTTAGTGCATATGTTATGGAATGTGTGAGTAGAGGGAGAACCAGCAGTTTCAAAGCTTACCTCATCAAAGCTTTGAGCAATATCTGGTAATGGCCTGCTCTGCTACAGTGCCTCTCATCATGAGGGACACGTGGATGTCATTGAAGAAAGCAGGGAGAGAAAATGACATCACCTTTCACCAAAATGCTGCCGCTTCTGACGACAAACACTCTAGTGGCAAACAGAAGAATGATGGCAAGTGAAGAATGCTTTTGAGCAAGAAAAGCAAAAATAATGGAAACTAAATACAGCATCCCATCATGAAAACCATTTAAAATACCACCCTCCCTTCTATCAGTGGGAAAAATTCCATTATTACTTAATAACCACAGAATACTATGGGGTTTCTTGATTTTACTTTCAAATTGAAAAATGATACCTGGCAGCACACTGCCTCATAAAAATACTGGAGACCTCTTTATTAACTTGAAGTGGAAATTGTTATTATTTAATATTGCAGAACTACATCATGCAAACCCCTTAAATTTCACTGGAAGTTTGCATCTAACTACTGACCCATATTGCCATATCTTAAAAAATCATAGATTGAGGCAACATGATAATAATGCTACTTGGCACTTGACATCTTTAGAGAACTATGGAAATGTTAATTAATTTCCACAACAGCCTAGGGAGTAAATATTTTCATTCTGATTTTACAGATTAAGGGAATGAAACATAATGTGGGGATATGACTTTTCCAAGGCAATCAAATAAGTGTCAGATGTGGGACTAGAACTCAAAGATTCATCAGACCTTTAAACATTGGTGCCCAGGGCAGCCACTTATTTATTTATTAAAAATAGCTTGAACCATTTATAGATTCTCTTTAATATGTTATTGTACTGTGTATTGATTATTTACAATAAAAGCTGATAATGAGGACCTGTTTTGTTCCATTTTTACAAACTTTTTTTTTATATTTCAGCATAAACTTCAATATTCTCTTCCATAAAATTAAGTGCATTCCAATCCAGAAATCAGGTATGTTAAAATATATTCAGAAGAGATCAGGATGGTGTATTGGAGCAGAATGTCTGTGTCAGAATGGGTGTGTCAAATATGCCTTTTTTTCCACTGTTTGACTGGCTTTTTTCTTAATGATATTTCATTTTTATAAAAGCAGATCCTACCCTTTTGGCCTATTGTGTTGTTCTTATTTTATTTTGGATTTGTAACAGTAGAGAGAAAAGTTTTGGTTGCATCTTTTTAAAAATTATTTTTTTTCTAAATCTTCTGTACCCAAGAGTTCCAAAAAAGCTTCTGGAAAGCTTTTTAGTACACCAAAACAAAGGCTCAGTAATATAGCAACTTGTCCAACAGATCAACTCAATGACCAAAATGCAAAGTATTTGAGCAGATAAAAATCCTCACTCACCAAACCAATACATCTCAAAATTCATATTAAATACAAGGACAAGAAAACAGATAAGACAGACATGCTGCCTTACTGTCCAGAATATTTAGTCTGATAAAAGTTTTTAGCCTGGGACAGCAAGTTCCAAATCTGAGGAGACCTTTTCCTCCTCTGCTTGATCTTCTCCCTTCCTAAGTATCTGAGGTCTGGTCTAACAGAACGAACAGATGATGTTTTGCTCATGCTACCATACAGCACATCTAGGAAAATACACTTTAGAATACAAAAAGAAAATGATCCACTTCCAAAATAAGCACTATTCTTCCCAGACAGTGTCCCAGTTTTTCAGTCTTAAGACCCTGAATACACTTGAGAGCCAAGAGTGCAGAATTCTCCTGACAGCATTAGGCCCATACAAAATCAATCTGTTTCATTTTCTCTTATTTAGAAAAGAACCTCTTCAGCTTCATCCTACAGAGCATTCACTCATCTACGCCTAGACAGTGATTTCACTTCCAGCTCATAAGAATTCATTTCAATCACTATTTGAAGACTGAGCCAGCTGAATTGAAAGCTATATATTTTCCTATGAAAGAGAAATAAAGTATTTCTGTAAAGTCCTTTGGAAGGAATTCTGATAGGAATCTGATTAGAGTCCCACTCCAGATTTTCTAGAACTCTGTGTACATTTTGATTCCGTTACAGCTACCAACATACAGTAGTGTGTTCTTTGCACTAACTTGTGGCAAATATCATTGGCAGTTCACTTGGTTTGTTGGCATGGTGTTTGGGAAGGTGACCAGGATTCTAGCATGCAAAGAGGCTTCAAAGGGTGTTCTAGTGCAAAAAGTAGAAAGAAGTGAGTAAAAACTAAAAGGAGAGCAGCAAGAAGAGTGTCTGCCACTGTTCCTGTTTACCCCTTTAAAAGCTGGTGAGTTCTTGGGCCCAAATGTAGTCAAGTGAGAGGGCAGAAAGCATCTTCCAAATCTAACATAAACCAGGTGATTGGAATCTGACCTCAATGTAGAAATCCCACGTTCTTCAGGCCGGTGCTGCTACAGCTACACCTAGCTAGTACCTACCAGAGAGAGAATGTCCAAACATTCCTCTTGGAAGACATAGTACTGGACCACCAAAACACTAAGCTGCTGCTAAGCCTGTGACAGTTAGCCAAGCTTACCTTCATTTTATTATGATAATGAGCTCTACTAAATTTTAATTGACATCCAGACAAAAACCTTTTTTTTTATAAGAACAACCCCAAAATCTGGATCCTTCTCTACTGTCCTCAAAGACTGCTTATTGCTCTTAAAACATTCACCCACTGTGAGCTGAGAACATGAAATTCTGTCTGCACAACCTAGATGATTTCATAGCAACAGCAGCATCCAAAGAATGGATAGAGTGACAACATGTTTCTGCCAAAGAAGCCTTTTCTGCCCTTAGCAGTCATTACATTTCAGTGGAGGGAGATTTCCACTGACCTATTTCCCCTTCCTCATAATAGGACTCCTACTTTTCAGCAGTTTTCTCATAAAGAACTTCTCTTCTCCCCACTACTATTTACCCATATAGGAATATTGTCTCTTACTGCACAGATACCTAACCAGAAAGCTCATATAAGGCTCACAGCCTACCCCATAACATCCTATAGCTAAGAAAAATGCATTTCAATCCATCCACGTAAAGTGACCCAAGAAAGTAGATAGTGTCATTTTTTGCTTAGAGAAACCTTTACAATACCAGGCAGGCTGAATTCTGGGCATTTTAAAGACTTCTTAATTACTATTGCACATGAAAGGATGACAATACTATTTCATGTAAGATGTGGAGGGTCTGTCCATTTTGTGGAACTCTGACCATTGAGGAACTAGGCTAATCTAGAGCCAGGGGAGCTGGCACAGCCTGAATTTACTTGAACTATAGCTCTAGTTAAAAGTGGCTACCTAGAAATTATTTCAGCTGGTCACCATCTCTGTAGCACATGATTCAAACCAATTCTTCTTACTGAGACTTCTGCAGGAAACTCACCTCCTTAATAAGCCTGTTCTCATCTCCCTCTTGGAACAGTGTCCATTTTTCTTCTCCCGTCACTGGTAGTGAGAACTACCAAGTCAGCATTAAAATTTGAGTTTCCTTCTCTCCTCTGACGAGTGGAGTGTCTCAAAGACCATAATACAAGACTTCTGGAAGAAGGCATCCAATATGTTATTCAGTCAGGCTCCTCCATTAACACACACACAGCTGATGATGCTCTGACATCCCCTAGAAACACTTTCTTGAAAAAACCTTTCCCTTGCAGTGTCTGTTCAATACAATACTCTGTTTCCTACCCTTTTCTATTGTGTGGTTATGTGCTCTTTGCTGTAATAAAAAGCCATAATTTTTCACTTTTGTGGTGGCTACTCTTCATACCAATCTCATGCAATATGATGGGAATCCACAAGATGACAGATTGTGCAAATGTGCATCAGTTTCAGTACAGAGAACAGTCCCAAGAAACAATGAGCTTTGGATGCTTTAACGTTTTCTACTCAATTAAATGAATTCTTCAGGACTGGAAACAGGTATTTTTTTAAATTGTTGTTTGTTTTGGTTTGTGTTTTTTTAAAGGTTTGTTTCAAAGAAAGTTAGATCAGAGCATTAGTCACTGCTGTCAGCTTCTGTCATCCTTGTTCCCCTGCGACAGGATCTGAAGGCCTGTGTGCAGTCGTACCTATCTCTGTTCTAAACATGCATCAGTGGTTACCTGAAAGGCTGTGGATGAGAAACTGCCATCTCCCCTTGAGTAATTGTAACAAGGAAGGAGGACACTGTGTGCGCTGGTTTGACAAAGGATTAACCTGTTTCCTCTACTGTGAAGTTGTAATGGGCTCGTTCATTACTCACAGAGCTCCATGACATGTCACATGTTAGGAAATGATGCCTCTGGTTCATTCCAGGGGGTGAATGGCTAGGACAGAAGGGATGGGAGCCACACAGGAGTGCTGGAGGAGGAGGGCTAAGCTAGATAAAGATAATTAACGCTGATATAAACTGGGATAACAATTAACTGATTTTAAGCAGCATTTTAGGGCTTTCAGAGTGTTATGAAAACAATAATTAACCTTCACAATTACCATTCTCAGATGGGTAAATATCCACCAGTACACTGTGATTTGCCCAAGAAATCCACATGATTTGAGAGAGCAAGAAAGAAAGAAAAATATTTCTGGTAGTTGTATGCACATATATTGGAAAAATAAAGCTGTGCAGAAGTCATTCAACCCCATGGTGCCTGTCTTCACCATGCTGTAAATGGCTGTTGTTTTGGGGGCTGTCAATCGCACAGAATGGAGCCCTGGAGCAGTGGTGAGGTGATGCTGGCTGGGACAGTCAGTCCCCCCAGCACATTGTCTCTGCTCTAGCACAGGCAGCAGCACATCTAATTGCCCACACTCCACTCTGGCAGCCTCCCTGTGTCAGGAGCCTGGCCCATTTCCCTACGCTTAAAATTTAATCAGAGATTTTACTGCTCATCAACAGCTTAACGGGAGCAGTTAGAACTCTAAAACTTTGCATATTTCGGCTTAATTACCACTAACAGACAGATGCCACTTTCAAGCACTCTCCTTTCTCAGCCCTTGCTCCCTGCAGCTGCTCAAACCTGGAATATAAATTCATTGGTTAAATAACCGATAAGAGGCAAAATGATTAGGGATTAATGAGAAAGACAGAAATCTCCTTATTTCTCTTTGATGTTTTAATTTTGGTTATCTCTGCTACATTGCAGTCTTTGCCTCCCATTTGGCAAGATAACAACTCCTCTTATCCCTCCTTTAAAGCAACAAGTAAATGGAGACAATATAGAATGGTATAGATCTTGATGTGTCAGGGCTTACTGCTACCATGTGTGAGTCCTGTGTATAAACAACAGTAGAACTCAAACACAGTAAGGGAACAGATCCTGATGCCCCTTCTCTGGATAGACTGCTTCCATTTGTTTGTTTTTTGGTTACTGTGTTTCTCCTTTGATGAGGAGGTAGGGCTGCAAACAAGTGAATAGTTGTTTTAAATACAGGAGAAAATGTCACTGTGATCAAGGAACAAGAATTAAAGTGCACATGAATGATGATGGTTGTTCCTGGGACAAGGGAGCTGTATTCATTTGGGACAGACATTAATCTCCTACTTCGTCATTTCCTATTGCTTCCAGAAAACCACATTTTAAGTGCACTTCTGTTGATTGAAGCAATAAGGAAGCTGGTACCTTGAAAGAGGAGCCCAATGCTCCACTTTTTAAGTTCTCCCTGAGGAATGAATCCTGTTTGCACTTCTTTTTGTTTTGTGGAACTATCCCTTGAAATGGAGGGAGAAGAAATGCTCTTCCTGCAGATCCGAATATTCTCTATTCACTAAGGATGAAAGCTTTTGAAAGACAGAGCCTAGGATGCTGTTTGTTGTCACTTATTTATAGGGTAACTTCTGAGGTTAAACTAGATCTTAGATTGAATGTCTGCACTGATATTTGATTCTTCCAAAATAGCAGTCAATTTTGGACAGAGAAAATTTTAGTGAGTTCATAGGAAAAATACTAAGTAAAAAGCCATTTCTATATTAGCACATGGCTGGATGCATGAGCAAACACAGATTCAGGATTTATGAGGGTCTATTGAAAATTTATCATTGCTTCCTAGAAAACACGGGTCATACTTTCAATGATTTTCTAAAGAAATAATATGAGTTACATGAACAGATTATTTCATGTCTGTAAACTACCTTGGGGAGAAAGGGAAGAAATAAACAAAACCCAAAGACAAACTCAGCCATGAAACCCAGCAGAACTTTCAATCAAATCACAGTCAAAACCTGATTCCCAATCCATGTGAGTCTACAATCTTTCAAAAAAGTTTTTTATTGCAACAGTTCTTTTGCCTTGGCAGAAACTCTGAGAGGACAGAGAATGAGGCTTGTTCTGTCTGTTCTGCCTGACGTTTTGCATATGTGGAACAAAATAGACAACAGAAGCTCAGGATTAACAACCCATGAAGAGCTCATTACTACATTTTGGGACACATCCTGGATTCCACCATGCTGCATTTGTTTCACCTCACTAAGTCAAGAGAGAAGATACTGCTTGCATCTTGCCAGTGCAGCAAAAGCGGCTTTCTGCACTTGTTCACCTGCTTGATTTGAGAGACGCCTTGAGGGCAGGGCAAAGTCTCAAACAGAAATGGCCCCAGTGCTGTCCTGTGTTGATATGCAAGCAACAATCAGTCAGCAAACAGAGGCCCAGTAGATGGTGCTCAAGACTGCAGCAAAATCCTAGGTTTTGTGAGGCTACACTTCAAATGGTTTTCACTGTACAACTCTTTTAATCCACCTCTTATCCAGCCACCTCCCATTTCCACAAGGCTTTCAATAGGGCTTCTCAGAGCTCCTAGAGGTTCCTTTAGAGGAACCCGAAGACTGTACCTAGCTTTGACAGAATCAGCATAAATCTGACTAAAATTTCAAAAAACAAATGGTTTTTCAGATGCTGTAGTTCCAGTAAATATTGAATATAAAAGAGGATCTTAGTATTTTTAGCTTCTAATAGCTCAAGATTTCAGAGAAGGGCCTAGGGTTTACACAATAATATTTAACAGCCATTTTGTCTGTATTTTTCTACTTTTCTGGATTTCTCCTTGCTCATTGCAAACATATTTTTGGAAGCAGTAAGGCAATCTTTGCTCCTTTCTCACCATGGCAACTGGTGGCTACACCAGCTTTACAGGTCTCTTTTCAAAACGTGGTGGGGCTGACTAAAGGTATGGTAGAAGTCTCTATTTCAGAGCACAATGATCTTTTTGCTGCATAATTATGGCTTTAGACTTGGCAAAGTACGTAATTTGTTTCATTGTGTAGACTAGAGCTTGGTTTTGTTTGAGAGATCAAGAGATCTGTGTTCACCTGGCATGGCCACAGACTTACTGTGTGACCTTGACCAAGCTGTTCAATCTACCACTCCTTCATTCCTGTTTGTAATGGGAGACACTCCCCTACCCTTCATGTTGCTGGAAAATTGGACTTGTTAATGTACGTGAAGATTTCTGCAAATACAATAATAAAAACACTTAAAATGTCACAATACACTTATATACCTATCTAACTGACACCAAGCAAAGACATCCTTTGATAGAAAGAACATAAGAAAGTTTAAGCATTTCAACATACCCGTAACATCACAAACAGTTATAAATTTCCAAATATTTCATCTCCAGAATATTCTCCCTTCAATGAACAATAGGGTTTGTGAATTCTGCAGCAATTACTTGTTCTTCTGCAAAGCATTCCTGTGAGTTTTATTTTTAGATATGGGAATTAAATGACTCAATTTTCCCTCTTGTTGTCTCCTATCTCAGCAAGCAATAAAATGTCAGCATTGTGGTAGGTAATGGGAAGGAAAAACACCTCTATTGACTGAATAGAGTTATAGCTGAATATTTTCATGAACATTCTACTGGTGCCTTAAGCACAATAAACGCTGCAGGTAAAAGATATCAGAGATAACAAAAAATGAACTGAATACAAATAAATTCATCGGATGGCAAAACAACATAATTCTTAGGGGAGAGCTTTTTAGATTTCTGACAGTTACAGCATTTTATTTTTTCAAACTACTTTTGACAGGTTCAGATAGAAGATGAATACAATATCCAACAAAAAATAAGGTATGCTGCAGTAATCTACCCCTGTCACTGAACTTAAATCATGAAGCGTAGTGATTGAAAGATTGTTGTACTAGAGGTTTCCCAATTTAGGTAAGGAATATAATTAGAATTAAAGAGCTGAATTGCAGCTCGTGTTCTGTGTTGAGCTTGGAATATGGGAGGGATCATCAAAATATTTATCACTGCTTTAAATAAAGCTGTAATTTCCATAACCCAGGACTGTGGTGTAAACCTAGCCAGCAACTCAGCTGCTCACTCCCTCCTGGTGGGATGCAGGAGAGAGCAGGAAGAGTAAAAGTGGGAAAACTAATGGTTTGAGATAGACAGTTCAATAGGTAAAGTAAAATCCGTGCACACAAGTGAAACAAAACAAGGTGTCAATTCACTGCTTCCTGTGGGCAGACAGGTTCAGCAATCCCCAGGACAGTTGGGCTCCATGACTCCTAATGGTTGCTGGGGAAAATAAATGTCATTTCCCTGAAAGTTCCTTCCTTTTTGTTCTTCTATCAGCTTTAAATCCTGAGCACGACAGCATATAGTCTGTTATATTTCTATGGTCACTTGGGCTCAGCTGTTCTGGCTGTGTCCCCTCCCAGGTCCTTGTGCAACCCAAACCTGCTCACTGGTGGGATGAGGTGACAGGCAGAAAAAGCCTTGACTGTGTGGAAGTTCTGCTCAACAGTAACAAAAGTATGCCTGTATTATGCTCTGTTTCCAGCACAAATCCATAACATAGTCTCTCATACTAGCTACTAAGAAGAAAATTAACTCTGTCCCAGCTGAAACAAAACACCAAGCCAGACTAACTGAGCCTCCAAATAGTGTGGCCAGGCTGAAAAAGTAGATTCATCTATGGTTTCTGATCTTTTATATGTCAAGAATGTTGAACTTTCATTATATAAAATTACCTTGATGTCCCACTTTTGTTAAGTCTGGCCTTTCCTAACACCATCTCATCTACTTTTTCTCATGCTCCTTTGCAGCTGACTGTGAAGTCAGCAGCAAAAAGGCAGCAAAACTCCCTTGAGCCTTTTCTCCCAGAGTTATATAGGACATGTGCTTTCTCTGTCTAGTTCGCAGCTCTTAAACTGCTTCAAAGAATTCAGAGCATCTTGTAGGAACTCCCAGCTTGTCACCTATATCTTTCATCATGTCTGCAAGCCCTTTGGTTTGACCATGCAGGTCACAGGTCTAGCCTCCCTTTAAACATTACCTAGATGGAAAGCAGAACCTGTCCTTAGAGTCTGAGAGTTGATGAGGTATGTCAAGAGCTTTGAAATGTCTTGTCTAAAAGCCTGACCTAACCTTTTCAATTTCTTTCATGTGGGAGCTGAGAGCTTCAATTTAGAGATCAGAATAGAGTTTTCCATATGTTTGATGGCATATATATTGCACATATACTTAATATATTACCTATGTTACATATATTAGATATTACATATCCAAATATCTGTATGTCTATAACTATATCTGTATGTTCATCAGATCCTCTGATGAAGTTGGGAAACAATTTATCCAGACAATATAAAATGCAAGAATTTCATATGGGGCACATCTAATGGCACTAGTAACTCTTTTCCCCAAAGGCTGCATGCAGTCAGGCTGCTGGATAGCTTCATTGAACTCAGCCAGGCTCTATGTTCATGATCAAAAGAGTAAGAAAAAATAGCTGGGAGGAACCACCAAAGATTGCCTGGTGAGTTAATAAGGATCCTGATCACACAGCAGGGATGAGAGGGGGTAGGGGGGGCTGTGCAAGTCGGCACAGCTTCTGCCTTCCAACGGAGTTGTACTCATGGACTGTGTAATTAATTGTTACTGTTCATTTATTTGTACGAATCAATGAATTTGCAGGAGAGTGCCACCCAGTGACGATCTAACAATTGACATGAGACAGCAAAGGCAAAGTTTCCTTCTGAATAACAAAAGGAACTCCATCTCATTTTTTATTCCTTCAGGTCAGTACAGACTTGCTTGCTCCAGTCTTAGGCTGCAGAGGAGTCTTCCTCAACCACCCAGAGCAGTTTATGTCCCATTCCTGGAAGTGTTCAAGGCCAGGTTGGATGGGGCTTTCAGCAGTCTGACCTAGTAGAAGGTGTCCCTGTCCAGGTGATTAAATCTGAATCCAAGGACAAAGATGTGTGTTTCTTAGACGTGATATTAATGAAAAATACTCTGTAAGGAAAAACACATATTTTTGATTGTCCCAGTTTGAGAAAAATGAAGAGGTTGTATGAATGTTCTGTTTTCTGATTTGGACCCCAGGCTCTTTATCCTTTACAAACCTTTCCTTACATTACTATCCTATTCTAATGAACCATAGCCTTGACTCTTCACAGACAGAGATTTTTGTGAGATTATGTTTCAACTTCTATGGGATTTTTTTTTTCAAGTTACCTTGAATGAGCTTCAAGATTAAATGAGCCAGAACTCTCTTCCTCATCCCCAACATTTTAGTTATTAATCATCTTTCTTACAATTGTTTTAAATATAGGCTATGATCTAACTTGGAGTTCATAGTATAAATGAAAAGGGGTGGTGTGTGTGTGTGGGTGTGTGTGTGCATGCACACAGACATTTAGGAAGCTGTGAAATCTCCCTGAACTTCAGTACAACTTTCTCACACGGGAGCAGCAGTGTTCAGCAAAAGACATGCCTAGTTTAAAACAAAATTTCATTTCAGTTTTCCTTAACTTAGGTTTAGAATATACATTTGTCCTTCTGAATTACTTGCTGATGAGGCCTGGGGTATTTTATTTGTGTGTCTCTGCTCCCTGCCTGTAAAAGGCAGGATCAAAGAGCCTTCCTTGCCTTTCTGTGCTGAGTGCTTGAGTGTTTGTGCACTGAATCAATCATCCAGAAGTTGGGAGCTGCAACTGAGATGTGATGGCCAGCTAAGTAAGAGGGAGGATTAGTTCATGAGGCTGCTGGAAATGCAGGTCAAGATTTCTTTGCAAAGATGCACAATTAAACCCAGCAATTTCTGTGAAGAGAGAAACTGTTAAGAGAAGCACCTTTGACATAGGCATAGAGAATGCTGCTTCCTAGAATATTGTATGACTCATGAGTCATTGTTCAAGAAGCTTTTCCCCCTGCAGAGCAATGAGTTTGTTATCAGCTTGCACATCTCCTAAAATATATTATACTGTGTAAAATTAATACATGCTGCCTTTTTTATTACAACTCACTATTGATTCTGGCTTATTTATAGCATATGAAAATAAAATGCTGTGGACTGTGTCCTATATGTAATTACTTCCAAAGCCTTTTATCAGTGCAAAGAACCTAGCTGTTAGAGAAGCTGTGGGTATGTTTCCTTCAGGGAAAATATAATCACTTTTTATTCCATTCTAAACCTAATTCTTGCACTATATCCTCACTGTAAATTAAGATGACAGACAGGAGCTGAAAGATTGTCAGAGCAGCTGCCATAATTTGCTGACTTCCAGCAATAAATGTTCACCTGAAACACAGTCCACAGACTTAAACTGAAAGGGGCATATGAAGAAAAAAGGGAGGAATTCTGCAGTGATGGTAGAGAGGAGCAATAAATCTCATGTGACAGAGAAGCAGGAAAATAATGACTTTTCCCGTAGCGCTCACTTTTTGCTTTTTGTATTGATTATTAGGTCTCAACCTCTTATGTAAGTTCCTATAGTTTTAATATCCTTAATGTGCTACCCATGCATTCACTAAATTGCTTTTCTGATTCACTTTCACTTCACACCACCTGTAACTAAGCAATAGCTAAACATTTGCAGAGCTAACCCTGCTGTGATGTTACTGGGTTGCCACTACCCTGCATGTCTTTCCTCTGTTACATTGGGCCCTGATTAAGGTCCATACTCCAATAAGGTCCTATAGAGGTTAGACCCATAGGACATCAGGTTCTCCATGGACATTGTTTGGATTTAATCTTGGGAATGGGACTGCTGTTCTGAAGTGAAAAGATAATTGAGGGGAGATACAGTTTGGAGAAATCAAAGACTTTTTTCCTTCCATTTTCTAGGAAGACATCGATCAACATTTGTATTTCTAATTAAAAGATTTAGAGCAAATTTTGTACTCTCAGGGTGCTATTTATTTTAATTTTAATATCTGCTGAAATTTGCTGGGCAGTCCTGATAAAGAAAACCAGCCCTGATCCAGGAGTCAAGAATTACTAAATGTTAATTGTGTTTTGATGTCAGCATTGTTTATCAGCAGCAGAACAGCACAATCCTTCTGCTGTGGATTTCCCACTAAAGTGAGGACCACCATCCTAAACATGTTGCAAATATGTATTTTAGTGGCTTCTCAGAGCAGATCATAGTTTTGATATGATATCTATTTAAGATTGAAACTACAAATTCCCAGCTGAGAATTAACAGCAGTGAATGATCTACGCTGAATTAAGCAGCATTTTCCAATGATAAGTTCCATAATGTTATGAATTTAGTTTTCCAGACAACCTGGAAAAATGATGTGACATAAGTTTATGCTTTTTGTGCCATCTAGAGAAACACAAGGAAATGTTTAGAAGGTCCTTTAACAAGTGAACTCAGAGAAAGATGCTCCACTAAACATAGTCACTGCTGCTTTCAAAGTTAGATACTACACAAGGAAAGCAAAGAAAGAAAGCCAAAATAATTTTCTGTCCTGCATGACCACTATCTGGAGACTCTAATAACTAAACTAGTTTTCTTTCCTTATCTACAGCAAACTTATGCTCAAGGTTTTCTAAAGACTGTTTGAAGCATCTTTACTGCTTTCATTTGTCCTCTAATCTTTGTATTGGCTGAGTAAATTAATGAAATTGGTATCTCCATTTTTTTGTTTGTTTCTTTGCTTACATTTTTCTTGTTTTGTTTTATTAAAATGAATTAAAGAAAAGGGCACAGTGAAGAACTTTTGCTTCCTCCTGCTCACTACAGTTCTATTGCTTTTGTATGTTTAATTCTAATCACATTTGCTATCACTTGCAACTTTTAGACAATGGCATTAATGACATGTAGGCCAGAAGTTTAGTGAATTGAGGTGTATCCTTTTCAGGGTTATCAAAGACCAATAGAAATCTGTTTTATAAATAGACATCTTCTGTATCTTGTTTTACAGACAAGAAACTGGTGGAGATGAATGTACAGGTCAGAACCTACTGAATTTTCTCAAAAAGGCTGTCCCACTAAACTCATGCTTTGAACTATGATAAGACTCCTGAACTCATTTCATTTGTCAGCTAATAGCAATCTGTTTCTTCAAAGATAAAGCCTATATTTTTTTTTTTTTTTATACTACTAAGCAGCTTATGGAGAACTTTGAATGTCTCAAACTATTGCAAGAAGTTTGTATTTTATATTGCTGGCTTTTCCAGAATTTAATTTAAAAAATCTTGGTGGGTAATATTCTACTATGTTTCCTGCTCTAGCTTTCTCTGACTTTTCCTAACTAATGCTGCTAGGAAATGGATTCTTATTTATTATGAACTCATACCAAGAGGAAAAAGAGCCTAGTTAATGCCACAAAATAGATCATCATGTGATGTTACTATTCCCTTCCTTTTCTATAAGGCTCTTTGAAAATGCAAATAAATCCTTCTAAATTCTACCTTTAACAATTGTCAAGTTGTTTCTTCAGTGGCTGAAGAATCTCTAGAGTAGTCATTGTTCCATTCTTACAGAGAAATAACAGCCCCTAATATAAATCCTTGAGGAGATATATGATTGGAGTGAAGAAAAAAAAACATTTGTTCTCATCATGCAGGAAAAATACATCAGATGGGTGAAGCCTTCTTTGAAAAGAAAATACAAAAGAAATGAAGTTTTGCATTTAACAAAGTTTATGCATCTTTCACTGGTATGAATATAATTTTTTTCTATCGCAGTGTAGTTCTGGTTGATGTTAACAAATCAGAATAATTGTCTCAATTGTATTATCTAATATGATGGCCACTTCCCAATTTCCTTATATAACACCTTTGGGATACCATTATCCTATTCCTTTTCAAAAGGACAGTAAATCAGATCTGGTAAGTAGCAATCCTTTGAGAAACAAAGGATTGTGCATTCAGATAAAAGAGAGCAAACTAAGATTTAAACAGTAAGAGCCCAAACTAATTTCATACATTGCATACGTATGTATAACATATTAAAAAAACAAAATGAAAAAAAAAAAAAAAACCTACCCATAAAATATCTCCTTACCTTACTTCTTTCCAGTAAAGAGACATCTATGTTTAGAAAAAGGTTATGTTTCAAAAGATCTACACTCTATTGCCAGAATACCCAGCTTTCCCTTCCATATTTAATCTCCTGTTTACTGGCACAGTTATGAAATTAGGGTCTTGAAATCAATGTAGTTTTTTATGCATTTCAGCCTGTATGTGTAAATCCACTCCGTTTCAACTCTTATTCACAATTTACCATCATCACAATTTACAGTCAAAATATGCCTATGTAGGGTTTCATTATTACTCAACAGCTGTAACCTAGAATGAAGTCAGATCCTGGTGCAAATCATCTATTTTTTCTCAGAATATAAGTGATGTTAAACAGGTGTCTTCCCCATAGGCATGTTTTAAATCTAAATTCCATTACATATAGAGAAAAATCTGAAATGTTTATACTGAAATCTGGATTAAGAAAAGAAAAATAAATCAACATTCCACTCAAAGGGACTCTAAAGTAATATGGGAAAAGATTTGTGATAGATGCTTAGAAATGACCTTGACAGATATTTAAAATCTCTATTTGGGGAGAAGGAGGAAGAGGAATGCCGTTGCTGATAACAGATCATAAAACAGCAGGAGAAATTATGACTCAAAAATGTCTTCAAAAGATGTAAGGAACAAAGAAGAATGTGTTTGTTCTTAAGATATGATCAATGTTACCACTTCCTTTAGGAAGAGGGTATTTGACAGAATAATTGGCAAGTTGCAATATTAACACAAAGATAATGACTGATTAATAAGGGTTAGATACAATTTCACCTTGTACATCAAGGATGCTTATTTGAGACATGACAAAAGTCTTTTAGAGACTAAAACAAAGGGTCTGGCAACAGTGGGATACTATGGATCAGTAAATCAAGACAGAATTATTGATGAGGCCTTTTGTGGCTACCTAACAGGTTGTCTATAGCAAAAGACCATATGATAGCAAGAGATTTCAAATAGACACATATAGCCTGGGAAAGAAAAATGGTAGGACAATGAGAGTAGGCTATTTACCTAAATTTAATAAAAGAATTTCCTCGAGTCTACTCAGAACACCTAAGTTTGGGATATTTTTGCTTTGTCCAGCAACCCACATACAAGAGATTCAACAAGTTCTTAAGCTGTTCAATTAATTTTTTTGACTACAAAGGAAGGGATGTGTAAAGGTAGGATTAAGCCCAAGTGAAAAAGATAAAGTGATTGTATTTTCCAGCCACAAAGAAAGGATGGAAAACAAAATGCAAACTTTAGGAAACTCTACATGAGTCTGCGTCACTTCAGGGGGAAAGCTAAATGAAAGGTAAAAAACAGGCAATAGATTTTTATGTTAGGTGTTTTTCTACTTTCTCTTCAGAAGTTGACTCATGCTGTTGAATTTTACAATAAATCACCTGAGGCTGAAACAGCCTCAAATTTTTAACTGTTATCTGATAGCTCATGCCAGGCAGATAAGGCGTCAGAAGCCTTGAAAGGACACATCTTTAAGCAAGAAAAAGGAAAGCTCAGTGGCATAGCCAGCAGCTTACTCTCAAGTTCATAAAGTACTTGAATGAATAATCAAAAAACAGTATTTATGAACATTGGAATTTTTGTCAGGAGGTGAATGACAGCAAGTAAACAGGTAATGAGTACATTAAATCACACTTATGCACATTGTCTAAAAAGAGAGTAGGATTTAAGGGTAAGAGGGAAGTACCAGAATTTACACAGCTAGATTTCAGTGTTAGGGAGCAGTGTGTGACTGTATTCTGTCTTGTCTAGTATGTTGTACCTGAGTGAATGACAAGAGAAAATCCTTATTTCAATTTGTACAAAATACTGCATCATGACAACAATCAGATGAGGCTTCCAAACTTGCCCGACATACCGGAGGAATGGTCTGAAATAATAAAATGCAGTTTAACAAAGCCAAGTGCAAATTGCCACATTAAAACACCCAATCTAAACCAACAACCTAAATTCTTGGTGAGGTCGGTGGGGGGATCATCACCATAGGACAATGCATAAAACAACATGACATGCTGCCACTCAGTATAATGAAGGGATGTCACCCTGAGGTGCCTCTTCTAGGAAGGTTGGGTCCTTCCAATTAGGTCATGTAATGGCTGTTTAATATACCTGTACAAAACCCTACACTCAGATTCCTTTCCTGGCTTTTAGAGAAATGTTTTTTTTTTAAACTAGATAATTTGCAATCAAGTAGTAAATAGAAAAGTCTGTATTTGTAGTCTAGTGGCTGGTGACCTGCAAGTAACAGAAATATAGAGAGTGCTTAATTCTTGCCATAATTTCTTTTTTTCTGTTGGCTGAAATATTCCTCTAAACAAAACCTCTGAGGACAACATTGTTCTCCTTTCCCTCCACTTCCCCATTAGTACTGTGCTTAGAAGGAGTGCAAACATTTAAATTCCATTTCATTGGTCTTTTTCCTGCCACTGTTCCGTAATTTCATAGTGCAGAATTTTCCATAGTGTTTGCATATCCCAGGCACAGGCATATATAGGCAGTATTTTTCTATGCCAATGTTCTGGCTGTGTGAATTAGCAGGAGCCAGTAGCAGGCGTTCTTTATGCGTGGGACAGCCTTGCACGAACTGCATGATGAATATTAGCAGTTGCAGACATAAATTGTTGTGTTATTTACATGGAAAATGCACATTTTAATTTTTGATACTGCTTCTGTTTCTAGAATATGCCAAGACATGACAATACAAAGATAACACAGGACTAGTTATGATAAGCTACTAGTGGAAGAAGGATTAGTGTGTCCTGTAGTGAACAGCTAGTACCCTGTATAATCTCAAATTAATTTGTGTTATCCAAGTTGGTTTAAATGTTTTTAGTTATTAACTAAAATAACTAAATAACTAATAAATAAATTAACTGTTTTTAACTGTTTGGTTTTTTTTTTCCACCAGAAATTTCTCTCTGTTTTTCTTCAAAAACAAACATACCCTGAAAACAGACCCAATCTGATCTCAAAATACCTCTATGGTCATGAACCAGTGACCAGCAATTCGGATTCTTTTGCAGAGACAAATCTGAAAACTCCTAAGGTTCAATTTCAGACACCCCTATACACAGGCTGTTAATCACAACGATGTCATTTCATTTGCAATGTTTTGCTCTGAGGACATATAAAAATACCTTCAAAAAAAAGCTCAGAGAATGAGTTCTAGGGATTCTTATGGTAAAAACAGACCTTTAGTGGTATGAAAAGTGACATATCTTCATTGCAGCAATTTAATACCCACCCAGACTATTTTTCAGAAAAAGCATGAAACAGATTATGAGCCGAGTAAAGTTCTGGTAAAAAACTGTAACACTATTTAAAACTAAATTATATTTATTTCTATTTTTGCTATTGTACTGTGCAATAAACAGTGTTCTTTCTAGATCCATGCCTTCAGTGTCAGTGAGCACAGTTGGGGAACACAGCAAGGCTAAATGTCACACCATCTGGAATTTGCAAGTGATTTTGGCAACAAATTCAGATTTTTGTATCTTGGAATCTTTTTGTCCTTCTATTACTTTGATTTTATCAATTCCCCAAAGACAATCCAATTTAGGCACTAAGAAATGCAAGCTAAGTGAAAATTGAGATGTTCACTTTGCATAAATATATAATATATAGATAATACATATTATAAGCAGCATTTGATCTGATAGTATGGGGGGCAACTACTGGTTTTTTTCCTGCTGGTGTAAATGAATTCAATTGAATGACTGCCATCATTGTCATTGACAATTGATGCTGATTTATAGCAATTTATTGACCTGGGCATTTTATACTAACACTGACAGGCTCCCAATACAAATCAAAGAAAGCCAGTCATGCATTTCATTATTCCCTACCACTATGAAGTCTACTAATAGATTAAAATATTGGGGAAAAATTCTAATGAAAATTTTTTCTATAAATGGAAAGCTGCTGTTTTATGCATAAGGCCTTAGGGTTCTTAAATTTGCTATTTACACAAAAAGAACAGTGTCCTTAAATGAAAGGCTAGAATTTTCCCATGGGTTTTTTCTTTGTTTATTTCTTCGAGGACAAAATAACTATTAAAATACTATGCTATGAGTGGTGCCCATTTCACTGTCCTACTGAAAAAAAGAAATCAAAATTTGAAAAATTTCAAAATTTGAAAAAAAATCAAATCATTAGCTCATTTGATTCCTTTCCAAGATGGCTTTGTGCCATATACAAAGTATTTTATAGTAAATAAAGGAGTGTATTCAGTAAGTCTCAAAAACACCACTGTAAAGCCAGCACAAGTAAAACTTGCACATCTCCAGCTCTCCTTACAACTTCACTTATCTGAATGAGACCTAAGAGAGGTTTCTGTTTCAAACCAAACAGGAAGATTTACACAATTGCTCATAAAATTTGCCTCACCTCTTGTTCACCTCCAACACATTCACTTTTCTGCAGCTATTCCCATGGTCCCTCAGTGACTTCAGGAGAGCTCTTCTACCCAGCATTGGCCAGTGCTAATGTAGCTGGAAACCTCCAAACCCAAATTCCTGTTCTGCCATCAACTCCCTTAATGCTTGTGGGGGAATCCCTTGGGATGTGCCTGCAACCTACAGTCAAGCACAGCATGGAGATTAGAAACTGAAGCATTCACAGGGCATTTCTTAGTAAGGAGAATCATGAGATCTGAAAGCATTCTGGCCACATTTGACATTGCTACACCAGTCTTGTAAGTTCAGTCTTTCGTCACTGCAGTGTATTTGTCCAGAGGCTGTGCTGAAACTGTACTGCTTCTGTTTGGAAGCAGCCATGAACATTGCTTTCTCAAGGAGGTATGCTTCACACTCCACTGCATTGTGCAGTCATGCCAGCATCTGCCTGAACCTTGAAATCCTACCTGTAAATCAGGGACGATGGTTTGACCTATAAAACATACAGATACAATAAGTAATACATTTTGACAGTATTGTAAAATTTCCCTAGAGCTCAGTGTAGTGATGAGGGCCAGATGAATAATGCAGATATTTGAGCACTCATGCAAAACTGCACAATCCTTACATTTGTTTCCTCAGAGTTAGTGGATATTTTTGGAAGTATCACTGATTTTCCCCTTGTTCTAAGGTGAGGTAAGGTCAGCAAAGGTGTCACATCCCCGAGGGCAGTCACAAATCTTAACGTCTGTGAGCAGTGTCAGCTGGGGCCTCTATCGACCCTCCTTCCTTTGTTGCTGTCAGGACCAGGGGCTCTATTTCAGGTCAGGACTTTCATCCCTTCCTTGGGTTGTGCTGTGGATGTGCTTGTTTACAGTTCTGCCTGCTTCCCTCAGCCTCACAGCACAGCTGTCTCCTGCACATTTGCCAGCACTGCCCAGAGGAAGCAAAGTCTTGCCACGCCTGGGGCTGTTGCTGGGCCCTCTCTGTGCCTGACTCAGCCCCCACAGCACAGCACAGCACAGCACCAGCTGGTGAGCACACAATCTGTGCAGAGCTCACCTTGGCTCCTGCCCTGAACCCCTAAGCACAGACCCCTAGTCCCTGCTGCCCCCTGGCAAGTATTGGACTGGAGAAACCCTGGCCCTCCTGCTGTCCTCTTGGGACCAGAACAGGACATACCCTCATCTGGTGCCAAGCACAACTCTGCTGCATTGTTCAAAATTGGCTGCTTCTGCCCAGTTTTGACCAGCAGCCTTGTGCTGCCACACTGGAACCCTGAATGGCAGAGAAAGGGGTTAACATGAATGGCACTGGGAGGTTGGATCTGAGTGATTCTTACTCCCAGACCCTGATGTCTCTGAATTAGAAGTTAATGCCCTTACTCATATTCTAAGTTTTCTGGAAAGCCAGAATTATTCCTTGATGTAGTCAGAAATGCAGGGTATTTGAGAGACTGATGATGTGTTGAGGAAGAGAGCAACAGCCTCCTGACTTTGGAGACAAGTAGAGATTTCACCACAAGTAGTAGATATTGAATTATGAGGCTACTGGGGGACAGGCACATTAGCCTGCCTAGGCTGTATGGAGATAAGGTACTTGCCATTTCCATTTCAGCAGCTGACTTTCAATGATGCTGTTGAATGCTTAACTGTGCTGATTTTGCCATGTGCTAAATACTTAGCACTTGTACTAGTTTTACATCTTCAAGGTGCTTTTTGGACACAAATTAACTGGTATCATTTTGATAGGAAGAAAGATGAAGAGAGAAGGATTAGAAAGATCAGAATTATATCAGCAGCAGTGTATGACTGTGCCACATGTTTTTCTGATTTAGTCTCAAAGACCAGGTAAAACATAACACTGATAAGAAAAGTCTGTCAGTTTTTCAGTTTAGTTCTTGCTGATAGGATCTGAAGAAATAAGGGTGAGAAGGAAATATAATAGAATTTTTACCATGGTCTTACAGAGTACTTTTGACAAAGAAGCCAAAGGACTTACAGCATTTATAAAGTGATGAGATTTTTATTCTTGGTGATTGAAGACCTCAAATTGCCCACAGAAGACTATAGTATAAAACCACATTGCACATTACTAGCAATTAGTTTTCCTTTGAGTGTTTTTCTTAGAAGTCATATATATTCCTTATTAATTTTCTGTTTCTTATGAAACTACCAATGACAGTGGCTTAGGATTAGACTGAGACTGTCTAAATACTCTGCACAGTTCAAGATAACATCTGCTCCAACTGGTCTGAATCTCATATCAATAATCAGGAGGTAAAATTTTGTGTCCATCTATTTTTGCTGTTCTGTATTGTTACAGGAGGGAGAAGATAAGTGTTAGTAGGGAAGATTTGCTTGCTAGTTGTTAACCCATGCGTATGACTTCTCTTAGTGACTATTCTTCTGTTTTAGGATATTTGTAGGCACACATAAACTTTTCAATAAGATAAATTTGATGTCAAAAGTGGAGATTTACACCTCTGAATGAAGAAACTCTTTCTAACTGGTTCTACTACCATCTTATAGGTCAATTAAATCCATACTAATTGCACAAGTGATTTTTAGTGGAGCACGTGCTGATAGTGCAAATACTGTCACAATCTGATGTAGAACTGTTGCCAGAAACTCCTAGGATTCCTACTGTCATACCTTTCTCTGCCTTGACTCTCATCTGCTTTATCACCAAAACCATACAATTAGTGCATACAGCTATTGCAACATTAACTCTTCCCACTTAGACAGTGGTTCAGTTTCCCCATCTCATATTTTATGTCAATTAACAAGAACACGAGTTAAAGGCATAGAAATAATAAGTACATCCTATTTTCCCTCTCCATGGAATGGCTCAATTAGTTGTAATGAAAGTGCATACACTTGAAAAGTGCTTTAATCATGTTAAATAGATGACCCTTCCAGTACCTCTACAAGATACTGATTTCACTTTGTTTACTCATTTTGTGCATCAAGAGACTGACAAAATTGGATGCCTTTCCATGGCCTCACAGAAGATGAGGGCATGTATTGGGGGCCATGCTAAAATTAATACTTAAGTTTCCAGAGCCAGTGACATTACAATGCAAGTCAGACTCAAAAATAAGTAATTTTTTCCCTTTCAAGGAAGTTTTGTTCTCTTGCTCTATAAAGCTGCTTACAGGGTTTCTATTTTCTCCTTTCCTAGTCTTTGGCTATTCTAGCCTTTCTTTTGTTAAAACTCCTGGATTTCTTTGAAATGGAAATGTTCAAATTGTGACAAATTCAGCAATATTCTCTCTCTTGTCTTCTCTGTTGTAACCCTCACTTTTCTCAAACTAAGTCTCATTCAAAGGCAGCAATCTTATCCACTAAATTTGGAGGACACTTATCTGAAGGATATCTGTAGGATATATATTCTTCTCTGAATGAAGATATAGATAAGTTATTTGGAAGATAATCCAGGAAGACTAGATGTGTACTCACTGTTTCAGAGGAGAGCCTCAAACTTTGTTTCTCTTCTTCCTTTAAACATTCCACTCTAGGATTCCAACTCCAGACACCAAAACAATTTGCCCTCTTTCCTTTAAGAAGTTATGCATGGGGAACTGAAATATGGCCAGTGATTCACCATAAGAAGGAGCTCCTTTTAACCTTCTCTGTAATGATCCAGTCCTTGCCATTGTTTAGCTTCCCTGTCAGAGAGATTTAGTCCAACAAACTTACAGTTTGACAAAAGACTAGGCATAAACCTTCTAGTTTGTTGCATGAAAGAATTACTCTGTTGTAAATGAGCAATGAATAAATGTGCTAAAGGAAAGCATCACTTTTTGTGGGTTCATATAGTATACAATAAAAACACATAGTTCACCAGTTATAAAATCTATTGAAGTTTTTCAACAGTCCCATATTTTTAGCATGCCTTCACAACTGCGAGCAGCTGCCTCTACATATGTTCCTTGATTTTTATGCCCACATTACAGCGGCATCGGAGCACTCCTGGCTGTGCAGGCGCATTTTTTATCCACCTCCAGCCTTCTGTTGCTGGGAAGGTAAATGCATTTGATAGAAGAGGAATGGGGGCATGGGGATAATATAGATTATGTGGCAAAAAGTCTCTGATGGAGGTAAGGAGGAGCAAAACCTGGATGTTTCCTAGCTGAACTATGGCACGGCATCCTGTAGGAAGAAGTCAGTCAAATATGTTCAATCTGTCAAGCCTACTTTACAAGAAGGCTCCTTTATGTTTCATGATAGGGCCACAATTTGATATAGAAGCTTTGATCTGGAATTCTCAAAATAACTAAATAGATTTTCTATAAATGAATGCTGCCCTTGTCATAGCTGGAGCATAGCCAGAAAAGAACTCTGCAAAGGCTTTGTAGTGGAGTATGTAGGGATACAGGAGTATCCTCTTTTCAAGAGTGAGGAATCTCGGGGCACCGTCAGTGGTGCACTTCAAAGGGTGCTCCTCACTGTAAGTGCCATTAGAGTGAAAATAGAGCTTCTCAGGTCTCATTCACACATCTTTTTGTATATTGACTTGGTATTGACTAGAGTGGTTTCTTCTCATTGTTGTGTAAAGAACAAAAGTTGCAGCAGTTTAGGACTGGAAGTGAAGGCATACAGTCAGCTTCAGAAGAAAATGGGCAAAATGTAATTAGTTAATGAAATTTGATTTGCAGAATTTTGTGACAGTCTTCTCTTTTTTTTTTTAAAGAAGTATCAAGTAGACTGCATAGTTTCACAGGCAATGTTGGCATAATATGAAAATGCAATTCTAAATTTTTCTTTTTCAGTCTTCCTAATGTTTTCAAGTTTCCTATTAACTGATCTTACTTAATTTGTAAACTTTCATCTTTTAAGAGAACAGAGTCAGCATGCCATATTGTGTCTGAGAGTAATACCTGAAACAAAAGGCTTCATTTAGGAAAATAATCAGTGTAATTATTTATTGTGTTGTACAAAACCTGGCTAAAATTCCAATCCAATTTCAATTACTTCTTCATGTTTCTCTAGGCTCTGCAAAACAAATTGCTGATTAATACTTCTGAACCACTATAGACACTAAACAAACTTGATCCCTCATGACTTAACAGTGCCAATAAGAGCTAAAAAAGTTTTCCTGCTGCTGTCTTCCATGACAACAAATTCAGGTCTTTGTCTAGTCTTCTTTTAAACAACTGTTTAAAGAAAAGAGGTTTCACACATTGCTTCTTTAAGCCATTGCCTTTAAGATTGTCTTTAAGACAATCAGAACGTAATTAATGTCTCTGATAGGAAGTATCTCTTAGTCCAGCCCCAAACTGTATAGCTACTGTCTGCTTGGGGAGAAAAAGAGGAGTGGAGTGCTTCTATCTTTCTCCCTGAGCATCAGACAAGTAGACATGCTTTCCTGCACTCTTAAAGTTATTGCAATGCCTTGGAATGTGTCAGGAGAAAGCAGCATTTACTCTACCAGAAGAATAGGCCCCCAGCAATTCATATGGTGAGCATACAACCATCCTCTTTCAGTCAAACACACAACTTTTGGTAAGCTTATTCAGAGGCAGGGAGAAGTTAATTTGAGCACATCATGTCTATCACTGGATTCCATATGATACAGGGAGTAAGAACTCTTGGTGAATTTATGTTCCTAAATCAGAAGAGCATATTTTCTGACACTTTTTATTGCTTCACTGTATGGGGCTCCCACGTGAATTCTGCATTAACAAAATGTTGTGTTAAGAGTGAGGAACATCAGCATTTCTCTCCTGTGCTGCTTTCCTTTGCTTAACCTTATCTAAGTGTGAAACTTCAAAAGCTCATCTGAATTTCAGGTTGATGACATCTACTAGACTGAAATTACATCTTGTCATTGAGTAAGGATGGATAGAGACACAGGGGGTGGTACAAAGCATATACAGTGGTAGGAGCTGCTGTAAGCCAAAGAAATTTTCTGCTCGAGTTCTGTGGCTGAGTGCCTGCCTCTTTATGCTTGTGAAATAATAGAAAACAGCTGCAGACTAGCACAGAGCTATTATGGCAGTCTCTTATGGGAGTAGATTTTTTTTTTTGTCTAGCAGCAGAGTTCATTCCTTCTTAGAGGAGCCCTGTGCAAGGTTTTAATCATGAGAACACATTCAGATGTCTTTGCCAATCTTTGCTATGTGTTTATCTTTGAAGGAGTTAAGAATAAAATGAGTTAAGGAAAGGAAAAAATTGATAGCACAAGAATCCCTTTTAAGTTACTGCTATTGAATCCCATCTAAGCTAAATAGTGCAGTAATTAAAGCAGTATTTACAATGTTATAAAGACAAAGCTAATTACTGAGAAATATGAGATGGATGATGCTTTTTCTTAGGGAAGCTTGTGAAGAATCAGGCCAGAGCAATAAATCCTTCAACAACCTCATTTGTTAATTATGTTCATAATCCTCTTGTTTGTAATGATCATCTAATTTATTACCACCAAACAGGAAAGTAATGTGAGGTGAAAAAACTGAAGCAGTCAAGTGAGTTAAGTTTGTAAGCCTAACTCTTTGGGCTATGTGCAGGAACCAGGGCTGTGGAGCAGTGATTTTGTATATTGACTTGTGCCAAGACAGTTGAAACTGAAGCAGAATCTGTCAGAAGGCAGAGGCTTCATCTTGGATAAAGCTGTGAGTTGCTGCTACACAGCAGACATTCATGGGTGTCTTAGAAGTTCTTCCTACCACAATTTAAAATCATGTATTTCCTAACTATTCTGAGTTTAAAGGAGGACAAATAAACCAGATTATGCTATCAAGCAAACTGGAATAAACTATTCTAAATACATAACTAGCCCCTAATTAAATATGCTAAATTGTTTTTCAAAAAAACACACCAGATGAACTCTGAGCTTACGTACTGGTTTCCATTCTCTGGAGCAGTCATGGTGGGTGTGAAAGAATAATTTGGGAAACTGATTTTTCTGGTATACCTGTTTTTTCAAAGTAAGTGAACAAGTTCCTTTTTTCATGGGTTCTTAACTTAACCAGGTAGGTAGAAGCAAAGGTCGCTGTAGAGTTAATTAACTAGTTCAAATATAAAAATGTGAGAAGGAATGGTCAGTGTCGATAGTAGAATGAGGTCACCCAATTGAGTCTTTCTATGTCTTGTACCCTTTGGCAATTAAAACACATGAGGAAAGGCAGATTTTCCCTCAGAGAGCTTGCAAGTCTGATGTTGAGCCTTTATCATCTCAGACAGTGTTTCCTGAGCTGACTCTTAAGTGAATTGAACTGTAAGTGGAGACTTCTACAACCCCACACAGATGTTATCTTAAATCCCAAAAACAACTTTGTCGCATCAGTGTGGCGTTGCATGGAGGCCAATCTGTCCTGCTCATTGGCTGAAACTCATTTGTGAAGATGCAATGCCATGGTGGCATGGTTAAATAGCATTTGATGGTGATCTGTGGCAGCACAAGACCCCTGTACTAATTCCCTCTATGCTTAAATCAGGTGGATCTTGAAAGAATAGAAGATAGAGATGCCCACGTCTGGGAACCAGTGTGACTTCATGGGAATCACTAGTATATATTTAAATCTCAGTAAAAATCTAAAGTGTAAAATGAAACACAGGGCAAACTAGGAGGAAAACTATGAAGAAACAAAAAAAATATGTCTCCAGAAAAATGGTTTGGAGTCATGATTTTGAAACTCCTGAACAAAACACTGAATTGGTTTGTTATCAGTCACTGTCCCTTAGCCCCAGATTCCCTAGGTACATGTTATAGCTCTCAGTCACATTCCTGAAGAAAGCTTGAGGCCAGTGAGAGTTGCCTGCAAATGTGAGGCTGAGTTGGACCTGCTGGTCACAGAGAGCATCTGGCACAGTGCTTTGAGAACAGGTAAGGGCAGGAACAAATAGAAACAGAATTAAAATAATTTTTACAGGGCTGAGAACTGAATGACTGATACTTTCCCTGAGCTGTGCAGACACAGCAGGGCAATAAAATATATTTTCTAGACATGACATGCCAGCAGTGAATCACTGATGGTGACGACTGTTTTATTCTTTCTGCTTTCTAAGCCCCACAACATAATTACCCTTTTGCACTGTCAGATATTAAAATCATATTAACGATCAGGAACTGTATTAAACTGTCTGAAAATGAAATAATATGGTACCACATTTGAAGGTTAGAGAGAGCCCTTGGGTGTAATTCACTAAACTGTAATCTACCTGCCTGCTACTCTATGGATGAAGCAGGAAGCATTGTTTGTGGGAAACTAATTACCACCAAGATATACACTCCCTTACTCCCAGACATGCACACAAACACTACTCTGTGCATCTCAACTGCTGTTGAAGCTGGGCAGCTGGGGAAGGATAGTCATGCATGCACAAACCAGCCTGACAGACAATTTCTTCATTGCACCATCACAGCCTTCCACAGCATGGCCACGGGGAGAAATGTGCTGCTCCAATTATGTGCAAAGGTATGTGGGGGAGGGAAGAAGACCCATTGTCTAATGAACAGAGAAAGAATTAGAGACACAGCCCATTGCCATACCAAAAAAGACAGTAGGGGTAGTTTAGGAGCTCTTTGAGAGGTGACTGAAATCCCCTAGAAGGAAATAGTTTAGTGAAAGTAACGAGACTCAGCCAGTTCTGACTACTGATGTTTGTAAAAAGACATGCCTGAGCCCCTGCCCTCACATTAATGAAACAAATTCAATTACTTTTTAAACTTACTCTTCTTTATAACACAGGTAAGCCATTAATCCAGATTCCAAAGAAAATATAACTCAATCAGTCCCTTATGGAAAGGTTGTACTGTGATAGGTGTGCCATAAATCGTGTAGAAAGGTAATGCCCAAACCCTTTCTGAATTTTTATAATCTAATTTTATCCTCTCCAAAATAAAGAATGGCTTATCTGGCAGAAAATAAAATGGAGACAACTTTATTAATTATGTTTATAACACAACTGAAATGAAAACATTTCTCTAGAATTTAAGTTTTTTCTAAAAGGGTCAAATAATTTTTTTATTTGATTTTGAGGACACAGTAGAGGGAAAAAGCAGGGAAGGGAGAAAATCATTGGAATATTTCCTCCCATATCTCAAGGGTTTTTTTAAGCTCCTTCTTCATGGTTCTATAAAACTGAGTAGCAAAATCTGTAGGAGTGAAAGATTTTGCAAATAAAGTTATTTTACAAAAAGCTTGGTGCTATCCACAGACTCTTATCAGGTCTCATTGCTGAACAAGATCACGAGTCCCACAAACGCTCCGTGTCAATGACCTTGCTACTGCCTTACTGATCTGGAAGCAACTACTTGGTGCTTTCTCAGTGGCAGCTAAAATGACAGGAATATTCATTATCATCTTATTTTTCTAATGTGGAGGTATAAAGGTTTAAAATATTTTGCAATGAAATCAACTGCAGAGAAAGGACAGGACATCTGAGGTTTACTGTAGAATTCACAGGCAAAAGAAGCAAACTTGTTAAGGGAGTAGTGAGTGGAGCCCTCCCTATACTGCATATATACAGACTTGGACAGGAATGACTTCTATGTGTTATTTGATGTAAATAATGTAGACAAAGAACATCAGCAACTGTCAGAATTGCTTCCAGTTGTAGAGTCAGTGAGAGTAACATATGAACGTCTGAGATCAAACTCAGAGCACAGTACTTCAGTAAAATGATTTGCTGGTTAATTGTGACAATTCTTTGTGTGTCAAAACAGCACTTTAATTTCACTTTTCTCTGTCCATTGGACTGTCAGCCAGATATGATGTTCTTCTACTGATGCACTCAGGTACTGGTGGATAAATGCTACAATAGACAATGATGCACAGGCCTCCTCACTTGCATTGGTCTCTCTGGCATTATTGGTATCCCTTCGGTTCTGCTTACTGAGACAATATCTATTTTTTTGAGTGAAAGATATCAAGAAATAGCTTTTTCAGGCTGAGCTGAATCTTGTATTGTTTCATATGCCTGTCAAATCTATCAAATGCTCAATGCTCATATCTTCTCTGTTTCTCCACTATAATTGGCTCACAATGGCAAGCAAAAAATACAGAAAATTCTAGCAGCACTCTCTGTTAACCACTGAAGTCCTTGAATAGCTGCTATGGTGGATGCCACAACCCACACATCTAGTCCTCTTTCTTTGCTAGAAAAAAAAATTTGTCTACTATTTCCACCTCTTGAACCATGGACAGCTGCAAATCTGGAGTTATTAAATAAGAGTGACATTTTACTTGCTAATAGAAGATGATGATATTATGGTCATGCTAAATAGAAGTTGAGTGAAACATCTTAGAAAAAGTGTCTCACTTTTTAATGAGGAAGCACACATGTCATTATACACTGCAAGTGAGAGTCACCTGCAGGTAATAAAGTGGGAGGTTTATGTGCATTGAGACAAGGATATACATTGTTCTTTTCTCTATAGATAGTTTTATTTTGTGAAATCTCTCTGAGATGGCATACACTGCTTAGTGGATATCATATACTTTTAGTAATCACAAAATACATCCAAATACTTTTAAAAAAAACATTGTTCGTCTGAGAGGTAAATTTTGTATTTCCTAGTTGAAAATGATAATTTTAAGTCCAACTTCATGTAAATCCAATGAGAAAAGAATTACAGTGCTTTTCTGTTTCATGCAGATCATTGAACTAAATACTGAAGAACTGCTTCAGATATTGTTTGGGTATTAATTAGGCTAAACTTTGACTGAGGTCTCTGGGAGATTAAAAACTCAGTTCTCAAAATATAATCTAATTGCAAGTATACAGCAAATGGATAGTCTCAAAAGTATTTGTAAGATAGGTGCCAGAGAATCAGCTTATGTGTTTGATTTCTGCTTCATTTCCTGCTGTTCAATGTCATGCTCCAGTTAACTATGGAAAGATTATTAATATATAAAAACAGTTCATAGTTAGAGGGATATTGATAAGTCATTCCAATTCATGAAGGATCATTTGTGATACAACAACATTTGCACATTAGGTTCAGTGACCTAAAATGCCTCATATGGTCTCCAGTACTGAGGCAAATAAACCCACATTTTGGCAAAAACCTGACATTTGGTACATGCTTTCCAGTCAGAATTAGGGCCCTGGAAGAGACTTGCTTACAGCAAGTGAGAGAGTGTCTCTGGCCAGTGGGGTCTTAGGCAGCACTGAAAAGGCCTCAGGGACATTTAGCTTCCCACTTTGCCACCAACAAATTCAACAGTCAGGAGGCTGGTGGAATAGAACTGTGATGCATGTAGGGAAAACCACCATCATTTATTAGATCAAAGACCCATTCTAACTGATAGCAGTCTGGCATCCTTTTGAATGAGACATACCTCTTCTGCCTTTGAAATCATAATGTAATGCTGTTTTCTGCAATCACCAGAGTAATCACACTATTTGACATGAACTCTCCCAATATTTCTGCTGCATTCAGGATTCTGTTTTTTCCCCTTTTCAGAATGGTTGATTGGCAGACACAGCTCAATAGCTGCTGCATTGCACCCTGCAGTAGCTGCTTTTCAACAGTGTCTGTTCAGTAGTTACTTCAGACATGTATACATCATTTACTTTATTGTGAGCAATTTTGGGATGATGGTGACATGATAAATCTGTTTGACTACAGGGATATTTGAGTGAGAGCTGTCCTGCCTTTTGAACATTTCATTTTATGCTGCTTCTCTTATAATTATCAACCAATACTTTTCTAATTGCATTTTGTATTTAACAAAAATGACTATAAAATAGATTGATATTATCTGTGCCAAATGACTGTTTTTCCTGAATGCTAAACCTCTTTATAATTGCTTCCTCTGTGGGAGCATAACTTGGAGGATTTTTATGTTGCTTTGAAATTCTAGGTCTTTCTGATTTGAAATTAAAAAAGGGAGTGCTCCCCTTCCTGTTTAGTTCAATTTTGAGACAGGCTCAAGGCTCTGCTGAGCTATTCGGCATTCAGCCTCAGCATTCAGAAGGTTGGAGCTTTGGTGTAAAAGCTCCTCCAAACATAAATGTCACTCCATCTCCCTGAAATTGTATTTGTAATCCATGAGTTATGTGCAATACCTAATGTTATGTCTCTCTTGCGAACCGGTGTTAATAGAGAATGGTTCCAAAAAAAAGAGATTATTTTTCTGTCAGATACTTAGTACAAAAAGCAAAACTGCATAGAGAGAGGCCTAAATAGAGTCCTGTTTGCCTGCTGTCCTGAATCTGTTGTGTTTGCCAGCTGCCAAAGGAATGATAATGAAAAATAGTTACTGACTGCTCCTCCAAGTCAGTAAGTTTATAGTTCATCTCCAGAGTTCTCCCAGCAGGAGATTGAACCTCAGGGGTTTTGCAGGTAATATTTGCAGATGAAACCAGACATGCTGCAAACTCCCCTTCACCCCTGTGTTTGAAAGAGATTCTGGAAGGCATTCACAGCCCAGTTGGCCATTCTGTACCAGCACTGTCGTGCTGGTGCCACGTGACCTGTAACATCTGTTCCTTCACCAATTAGACCACTACTAAAGGATAAATTAAAAACAATTCTAATTAAACACCATAATGGAACTATCAATCTGTGTTACTGAGGCAGAACAAGGATGTAATTAGTTATTGATACAAAAAGATTTGTTTAAACTGGTTGGGTTTGCTGTCAGCCACCATAGGCTTTTAGTGAGCCTGAAAATAACCACGATTGTATCTCTTTTTTAATCAAAATATACACATGGGAACAGATTCTTGTAAATTACTCAGTCAGTCATTCCATGTTCCTCACTACTTTAGGCAAAAGATTTGCACATTTACTTTATTAGTATCTCTTTTGACTGACAATGCATTGCTTCCACTATTCAGATCTATTTAACATATATTGTATTCACAGTATAGGCAGCCTTTTCTTTAAATATCCTAAAGCCTTTTGATCAAGATTGCCTTGATCAAAATCAGAGGTTTTACCAAAAAGAAGTATGGAAATAGCTGGAAGTGAGGTGGCCTTGGTAAACCAATGTTGCATTGCATTCCATTTTCTTTTAATGGTTTTAATTAGTTTTCCTTCACTATTTGCTCTATGGCTGTCTATGATCTTATGGTAAGAGTAGTCCCTAGAGTTACCCACATCATATTGTTTTGTACCAATTGTGATATCATAGATATTTATAAAGCTCCCACAAATGCACCATTTGTAAATGTCTGCCTTCATACATGTACGGCTCTCACAAAGAGACTTTTCATCAAGGAAAGAAGTAGAGAAATTCTTCCAAGAGTCTACTGGAAATACTTTTTAATCTCTGCTGTAATTTGCATCTTCTCATCCACTTCTGCTTCTCAGGCAACAGAAGTGAGTTCTAATGGAACAAAGATGTAGATATTACAGTAGAGTAGTAATTTCTGAATTTTAAACTGTGAAGAGTATCTTTTCCCCAAATTAATTTTATTAGAGGATTAAATAAAAGGAGAGTGTAATCCATTAGCAGTTTGTTTCCCAGTAAATAAAGCATCTAGTAAAAAATATTTTAAAAAGTAAAATAACTTTGTGTTTAGGGATAGATTTTATTCAACCTTCAATTTGCCAGATTGTCCATAAGAAGCCTAATAAAAATTTGAACATTTAGAAAATAAAAAGATAAAATTCTTTTTGAATAGGTGGGGAAATGGTTTGTGAAATGGAGGCAGATGGGGTTATTTAGTTCAGATATAAGTACATCTCTACTGAGATGAACACTGTACTCCTCAGTCATGTCCTTAATGGGAAGCAAAGCCAGCACCAGGTCACTGCTGCATAGAATTTTTCATCTACTACCAGACAACAATTAACTCCTCTCTGTACAACATGGAGGTTTTTTTAAAAAACACCCTTCCATCAACCTGGATTTATTCTATTAAATCAAGGCCAAACTATTTTCCTAATACTTCCCTATGTCAATCTGAAGGAGAATTGCAACTAATATAAGGGAGCATTTATTTTTCAATCATAATTTAGGCACAGAGTCTTAGTTATAATCCAAATATAAGAAGCCAGTGAGTGACAGATATATCATACTAAATTTTTGGCTTGGTCATATCACCAGCCTGTCTGCTGGTGTTCATCTATAAAGCTGTCAGATTGTGATTACTCTGGCTACAGACAGCACAGGCTTGATTTAAAAAAAAAACAAACAAAAACCAAACATCTACTAAGTAAAAGGCTCTTGTTAAATTTTTAAAGTCAATCCCACTGCTCTATATATTGGTTAACCCACAAGTGTTCTGGTCTGTGGGAACAATAGCAATCGCTAGCACATTAAAAGAGCAGCATGTCTCTGTAGCAAGGCTAACAAAGACCCTACTCAGCTGTATTTTTCATTTTGTTTTGCAATCCCTTCAGTGAGACTTAACTCAGCCTGTATAGAAAAAAAGACATAAAAAACCCATCTGGTTTAGATGGAATCAAAGATGTATGGCCTTATCATTGCTTTTTATAATCTAATTCTCTGAAGTTCATTCTTGATTATTTTGGCCTCCTTTATTAAAAGAGTAAAAGGAACATATGGTAACTTTATTCCATCAGACTTGAGGCTATGATTAGAAGTGTTAAAGAATAACTAACCAGCTAATGCATCTGAGATATCAGTTGTTTTATTCATACTAATGCATTTGTGCAAGGAAAACCATAGTTGGTAGAGCATAGTAGTCTCTCAAATTAACTGTGAAAACAGAATTTAAGTTCCTTTCTTTTTATTCAGTTTCTGGGTATAATCTGCAATAAGATTACGTTCAAATTTATAATTGCATTTGGAGAAAAGGAAAAAAGGAATCATGTCACAAATTACTACAGAGGGAGGTGCTTGATGGTAGTAACCCTTGTAGCTTCCTTGTGCCATTCACATTGCATTTTAAGGCCCGGAATTGCCAGCCATCAGTTCTAGTGAGTAGCAAGCACTGCTTTACCTAAGTGTAGACCAGCTTTTAGGCTTTGGGAGAACAGCACACTGCACACACGGCACCACATTTGTCACAATGGACAAGTAAACCAGGCTGAAGCATATCAGTACAAGCAAGTTAGACATGTAAGTCACATAGGCATAGCTGCATGTCAAGTTAGCAGTGTCTTCATAGTGCCTAGGCAGGTAAGATTAATTTTTGTCAAAAATAAATGTGAGTTAACTCAGCTGCTCTCTATTGGGACAGATTATATCTTATACCCGTCACCATTCAAATTGCATTTCACAAGCAAAAATTTTCATGCATCCCAAAATCATTATTATCTCGTAAGCAATTTATCCCAGGTGTTGTGCCATTGCACGTCAGTCATCATGAGTTTCACCAAAACCTACAAAAAGTGAATATTCAGCAGGTAAATGCTTCTGAGCAGATGTGAAATTCACAGGGGTCAGGATTTTGGTGAATATTTGGATACAGTGAAAGCAGTAACAGAAATTTTTATTAAATTATAAATAGAATTCCCCTCACCACCAGGGAAAAAAAAAAGTTTTGATTCAATTGTTAATTTGTCACAAAATAAAATTAGATCAATTCAATAATTGGGCTGAAAACACCATGTACAGCAATGTTTCTAATTTCAAATACAAACATCTTAAGGAAGGTCTCATTTTCTATAAGGTAAATATCCCTTTGTGTTGAAGTATGCTACAATGATCTTTGAAAGAAAAAAAAAATCCTGTCTAATCTGGGTACTGGACCCAAGCACAGGGTTTCTGTGTTTAGAAACCTGAGGATATACAGCCCTAGGAAAACAGTCCTCCCTTGTCAGAATAAAAAATAAGTTTCTAGTTCAGTTTCTCTGCTAACTTGTAGAGCTGTAGATCGTAGCAGATGGAATACACCATGACACCCACTGGGGACTGTGCTAGTGTTTACAACCAGCTTCCATTACTGCATTCCCTTCTAGTTCTGCCACTACTCAGTCTAACTCAGAAAGACTAATATTTTAGAAAGGTGCTACTGCTGAATGTCCTGGGTCTTTTGTAAATGAAAACAGTTCTCCTTGGATGAATAAATGCTTATTATCTCTATTTTTTTTATTATTTTGGGGATTTTTTTGGTGCTGGAATATCTTCATTAATGTTATCATTCATGTGACTGACAGATAATTTCAGAGTATGATCTATGAAATGCTCTGGTGAGCCATAGAGAGCCATAGAAAATGGCACCATAGGGGCCTGGTAAAGAGTGTACTTTGAATAAGGGCCTAGAGCAGGCCCATGAGTTGTGCTCATGCAACTGTTATTTACTGCAAATCAATAACATGGTTGGAACACCACAGAACACAGATGAACTGATAGCACTTGCTACAATAAGATTAAAGCTGAAAAACCAAGTGTTTATGTTGCAGAACCACAATGTAGAGGGTAACCAGAAGAGAAACTTAGTGCAGATTGGAACCATTCATTTTCTTGAGATATTGTCACATTAGTAATTAGCTGGCTAGATTAGCTAAATAGGTAGGACTTGAATATCTGGCTAAGAAGACTGTGCAGAGTAGCGTTTTGAATAGGAGTTCAAATTCTGTATTAAAGGTACATCTTTTAATAGTTACTTAACAATTAATAAATTATGAATAGATTCCAAAACCAAGTTATAGACAGAAAAATACTGGGGCTTTAGATTTCCAGTTGGGAACAAACCAGATTATTGTAAACTGTAGTTCCAAGCAGTGAGTTCCCTGCCTGGCTTTGGATTAAATGAATAAAAATCCTGTTTGTTAACACACTAGACTTTTGCTTTGGTAACTTTCTGTATACTTTGTAATGACTTACAGGGGAAAGATAATGCATTTTGGTCCATAAATCTGAGTGAGAATAGAGTGAAGTGGTGATTTGGACTGTTCAGAGACTTTTTTTATTAAGGGTCATTTACCAGGGAGTGCAAGTCTAGCCTCTACACTGTTCTCTCCCCTGGAAAGAACACTCAGAGATGCAAATACCAGAGCAAAGCTTGGCTGCAAAGCTACCAAGAGTAATGCATGCTGAGTTATGATTCCCTTATGATACTCCTCTGTCATGTTTTCCAGTAGAATAAATGGGAATTTATGTGATAGATCCATGGCAATTTGACATTCAATGTTCATTCATGGTTCAGAAGTCTATTCTGGGAAGGTGATTTGTTGACATAAGGCAAAGTGTTCCGTTGAGTTACGTACAACCTACTCCTACCTACTTAAAGCATTATCTAAGCCTCAGTGAAGTGATTGGAATATTTACACTATATTAAAAAAAAAATAAATTGGATGAGGTCCTCCCGTTCCTGTAAATTTCAGTATATGAACAGACTGATAAGACGGTGATTTAATTCCTCCTTAATTAGTGAAGTCCTTTTGATAACACATCCTTCTCTCCCTTGACAGAGCAGTGAGGAAGGCATGAATTTTCTACTTGAGTTCTCTGTGAAGGATCAGGCCTCTTAGTGCACATATTGGACATGACCTGGAAGATCATATTTCCAAGTACTTTGGTGTTTCATTGACATTTTGGCTTATAGTCAGGAGATTTTCAAGAGCATCAGCCAGCTTCTATTATGTGGTGCCTTTGTTATATAACGATAGGTGATTAAAATGGAACTCTTGGTATCATAGTGTATGATATGATTTCATAAAGAGGAAGTTGCTATACATTTTTTACTTTTCTCACAATTCTGCAAGAGGATGTGTCCTGATTTGGGCTGGAACTGCAGTTTTCAGCCTGTAAACTGGGGATAGATGGTCAGGAGGTACCAACCACCGTTTGGAGTTGGGCTGGGCATTGGTCAGTGTTTGGTGAGCAGTTGTCTTGTGCTTCACTTATCTTATTTGGGTTTTATTCCTCTCTGTCTTTTTCCCTTTCATTATTATTGTTATTACATTTTAATTTATTTCAGTTCTTAGACTTAGTTCTTATCTCAGACCATGTGTTTTACATTTTTCTGGTTCTCCTTATCATCCCACCAGCCATGGGGGAGTGAGAGAGTATCTGTGTGGTACTTAGTTGCCAGTTGAGGTAAATAATTTAAATGTTATAACTTTATTGCTATCTGTTGTGACTGTTAGAGTGTCTTAGATGCTTCACCTCAGATCTAGACCCCATTGCTTTATGCAGTGTAAAAGGGCTGAGCACTATTTTGCACTCCTTGTCTTGACATCTGGTACTGTGTTCACCATTTAAATTCCTCCCTATATCATACTTGAAGTGGCTGTTTCCTGATACATTTAAAGGTAACTTCTCAATGTATCATTCGAAAGTGCTTTGGAAACATGTATGAATTAATTGTGTAAATAACACTATATAAATGGAAAAGGATAAAGACAATATAATTTATTGCTTTTTGAGATGCTTTCCAGATTATTTATAAAACAAAGGTGCAAAGTGGGTTTAATTGCAACATTGAGTTCTAGCTGGTGTCCCTACCCATTCACAGTATGGAAGTAAGTTAAATTTAATCTAGTATACAGCTTAAAACAAACAAAACAAAATGCTCATCACATTGAAGCACATACCAATTCTTCCAAGAGGGAAAACCAAATGCCTGCTTCTTTCAGTCTGATTACTTCTGACTGTCTCTGCAGTAATTACAGATCAGATCAGCTAGTTGCAGATAGGGCACTACATTTTCTTTAATTCTTATTTTAAAAGGAAATCTTCTGCAAAAATATTACTTGTCCTCAAATGCATGGAAAGTAAAAGGCTGAATTTCTTTTTGAAAAAAGCTTCTCTTTCTATGCCATCTCATTTCTGATATGCAAAATATATCCCTGCAGGGCACAGAACAGAAGAGCCTGCAAAGTACTCTGTAGGAGATTCTGTGCCAAGGGTTTGGGGGTTTCTGTGCAGACTGTGGTAAAAACTGTCTGAGCTGATAAATCTACATAGGAGCTATGGGACATAACTGAGTTAGCAAACATATAGATTTGGCAAATAAAAACAGGTTACTTAATTATATGGGAGAGAGGGGTTATCACAAAGGGTTAGCATAAAGGTTCTCACAAACAAAATGGCTTTGGTCAAAGATTTATTGCTGGAATTGTTTAACTGGTTTTAATTAACATGCGATAGCACATTGTAAATGATCTGGGTACTTCCTCAAATTTCTGAAGGGCCTAATTCTCATCTCAGCTAGATGAGGAACCTTTATTGTTACCTGGATGTTCCCAAAAGAAAGGCTCTTTTATCCCTTATTTGTTCAAACTCTTTAACTCAGAAGAACAGAAGAAATTTATTCAATTTAAATAGTTCAGTGTAAACGTTCCTGTATCATCTGGAAATGAGAAGAAAAGTTAATTATTTTTAATGTGAAACTTCCAAGCAGAGCAGTCTATCTCATTTCTTTTTAATTATATTAATACCTAAATCCCACACAAAACAAGACTATAAATCTAAGCAATAAGATGGTATATGAAGGTCGATATTGATTATTGGGAGTTAAAGTGCTTTATGAGAAATTATAACAACCCTTTTGGATCCCTAAGGAAAAAACATTGAAATAAAACTAGAATAAATTACTCCAATCTAACCTTTTAAATAACTAAAATTCTTTAGTGGAATTTATGTGTTCAAAAGAGCTGTTGCTTTTAAACATAGAACAAACAGCTGCTGATGCTGCTGCGTGCAGTCAGAACATGCAGGAGCCGTGTCGAAAATTTGCCCTCCTGATTAAATGTTCATTGGCTCATTATTTTTCTTTCTCAACCATTTTTTCACACTTTTGCTTCATTTTGTGCCTTCTACCTCTGTCTGTCCAATCCAAGATTACCTCTAAGGGCCTGAGAAGAGTGGGGAAATTCATGTATATCAGCTGCCCTTTGATCTCACTTGTGCTAATAAATCAGGAGGATTAGACAATACATTGCCCTTTGCAATATGTGTCTTGTAGTCTTGCCCTTCTTCTGTAGAAGGAAGCCCAGAATGCCTTATTTGAATGTTTTATTACTTTTCTTCGATATATGTTAGAGAAGATAAATACATTAGAAAAAACAAAACAAAGAATTAAACCTTGCATTTTGGCTGGGAAAAAAATGAGATTTGTGATGGCCATTTGTTGCTGAGACAGTTCAATGACAACTTTACACTAATTTTTAAGGCATTTTAATCTGCACACGTGAATTTTCCTATCACTGAGAAGGATTCAAGGTCCAAGCTGTCATCCCTGCTCAAACTTCAGATAGGCCAGGTCCAGAAAATTGAATAATTCTAGGGGAAGCTGTGACTTTGAACTCAATTCAGGATTTAATAGTAAGAAATTTTAGTGAGCAGAGGACAAATTTGATGGGCTTTCAGTAGCCTGTGTTGCTAGGGAGACGTGTTACAATACAGTATTAGGAATCCAAGTTCATAAAGGCCTTGTGCCTCAGCTATCCTGTCAAGCAGTGAAGACATGAGAAAGGTATGAACATGAAATTCCCATCTCTCACCCATTCTAACATGACTGTTTTGAATCTGTTTAGTAGATATGAGCCCTTTTTTTCCAGACACCTATGACTAGTTGCTAATTAAAATTGCTCAAAAATAACTTTCTCACAATCAAGTATGAATTATTTTGTTCCCTCTGGTACTTGTAACAGCTGAGAGATAAGAGTTGGCTACTGTACAATGTTATGTCAGAGGAAGAGGCCATCCCTGAATAAGTTCATTTGAAATGGAAGCTGGCAGTAAAGCACTTGAGTTAGTTAATGCCACCTCGCCCATCTTCACCCTAACCGCTGAGGCCTAAAGAAAAAGCTGTGGAGTGTCAATGTGACATGTGAAGTATTGATATTGCAGGGAATTTTGCCTTACGCACTTCTGACAGCCTTGCTGAAGTGATGAAATTCTGAAAGAATAATCTGTATTATTTATAGCAAAACAGATCTTTTTTATTTTCACTGACATGTTATGTATGGGACAAATTGAATATTCAGTAGAACTGCTGTTTACCTTCAGTTGGAGTCTCTGCTGACAGGACCAAATACTTACCTGTGGCTGCAAAAATGATGCATTTCTAGTTGGTTTCCTGGCTATACTCTTTGTACATCTGCATGCTTAGGTACACCAGTGAAAGGTGGGAGAGCTGAAGAGGTGTGCCATGTTGCACATTAGTATCAGGACCTACTGTCCAGCTCTGGAAGCCTCATATAACCTTATGCTAGTCCAGTGAGGTATCAAAGGGGAATGCGTCCACAGCACGCCACCAACACTGGGGCATCATGTGGTCAGTAGGCTAAAGACTCATCAGTTAGCACTGGGACTGCACTCAGCCTTGTGTTGTACATCTACACTTTATCTTATGACAGTCATGGATCAACAAAATGAACATCTTGAGCAATGGCAGAAAATTTCCTGATTTTGAAGGGTCTTGCTTTTTCAGAAATATGATTGAGTCCAGTTACATAAGAACAGAATAAAAACCACACCAGCTTGAGGAGAATTCAACAGGAAAAAATTCTGTGTAAGTAATATTTATGCTCTACATATACTTCCCTCAGGTTTCTCTTGTCCCTCAGGAAAATGAATCCAAACAGGTTGCATCACAGTGTCCCAGTCTGTAATTCCCAGCTAATAATCCAGTCTTGAAAAGAACAGGAAATATTCTTTACCACTGGCTTCAAATCATCCATTTACTTGAGCAGGGGATCACAGACACCTCTCAGATGCTATCATGCAGATTCAGTGATGCAGTTTGGAGACAGGTCCAAAAATAGAGCCCTGATATCACTCTATGCAGACTATTTATGTTTCAGACTGCAGTGAAAATGACACCACTGAATGGCACTTCCAAAGCTGGATCCACAACCAACCAACAGATACTTTGAGAAAATTAGTGGCATCTTGAATTGGTAATTTTCATTTTTTGCATTAAATACATTTGATTTCCTGCTTACATATTTTGAATGTTATTGTTTTAATGAACCAGCAGTTTCAATGGCAGGTAATAATCCACACTGGATCTGAAAGAGACATGTGTGGGTGCATGTATTAATTAGACAAATAATTACATATGTTGTATTAAATATACCAATCTACTCCATTTGAAAATCTGGAGATCAGGCTCATCTCTGTGCCTGATATAACAAGGTTCTCCTCATGGACTTTTTTCCACCTTCCCTGAGAGTATGGGATACATGATCATTGTGCCTGAAAGTCTGCATTCATTCATTCATTTATTCACCATAACGCTGTGAATTTCTGAACTACATGTTTCTTTTGATGTATATGATACACTCAGACGCTTCTATGTTTTATAAAAAGCAGGGACTAAAAATAATTTTTAAAAAAACATTGCAAGATGGGTCAATGCATTGTAATTTTGAAAATTCCAAATGATATTTCAGTTATTCTGGAGAAAATAGATATTTGAAGAACCTACAATGGAACATTTTACCCATTACAGCAGTGTCACCACTGACTGGTTGCATAGGACAAAAGTCAGATCAAGATATTTGACTTGGGCAAAGTGTAGCTGGACATAAGTGAGATTACATGAACATAATGTTTCGTAGTTCTATTAAAATTCTATTTCTTGGCAATCAATTTGCTCTTGGAAGCTACCAGGTCTATTTTTGAGAAATAACTGAGTCTCATTTTGCTTGCTTATCTTCTTGTGAGAAAGAGAGCAAAAGGGGAAATTATTACCTCGAAGATACAATGACCTTCACACTAAAGATTACTCATAATAGAATTTAAATTGTTGATGACTTTCATAATTGTCTTTTTGATTTTACATCATTTTCAATTCCTTTACTATAAAACGTTATTCCCTTCCTCACCTTAGATGCTTCATTATGCATAATACTGCACATTAATTCTCAACTACTATGTTATTTCTGTGTCATTTTGGTGCTCAGTTTGGGTTCACTGAGTTTGTAATTGGGAATCTCCTGTATTTTTCCAACAGTTGAAGACAGAATATCATATTCTGGAAAACTACTGAGACTATTATTTTTCATTTAATTTCTCTATAACTATGAAGTATTTAACACAGGTCAACACTCAACCCCCTTACTAATATCTTTTTCTTTTCCTATCTTTGCTAAGTGAAAGATAATTTCCATCTGAAAATTGTTCCATATCATGTGTAAGAAGTGTTGAAAATTCAGCCTGCGATGTGTGCACTAGTTCATTAAACCAATGTTTACAGCATCACTTTGTGATTTCAACATGACAAATCCATCTCCAAATACTTGGAAAAGTAGGGTGAAAATTTATATCATGTTCTGCTTTTTCTAAAAAAAAAAAAAAAATCTCGCTGACCCGTCTTTGCTATGACTTCTTTATTATGGCCTAGTCTTCAGTATTCATCAGAGAACATTTTGATGCTATCCACCTCCCAGAATTGATGCTTGATTTTGCAGTCTGGGTTTTCAAGTTAAATTACATTGATCTCTTCTTTGACTCTGGTGTTAAAAATTATCCTGAGCGGTTTTAGCATAGTGACCCAGGAAGGTTTAAATTTAAAATGAATGACCAAGGGTTCAGCTTTAGTCCCTGTCATATTGGGAATTATACGAAAAAATCTCCAACAGCCTCCCTGAGAGCTGGAAAAATCTTTCAGATGACACCTTGTCAAAATCTTCACTTTATTCTCTCTAGTTTTATGTTAAGTTGCTGTCTGCTGGAAACAAGTTTAATCACAGCTGGAGTTCAAGCCAAGGTATATATCAGAACGCCCAAGCAACCCTTCAGAGCTGTCACAGTTACAGAAATGGGTGTTCTTCTGCCTCTGCCCCACATGGGCAGGGGACAAGCTCCAGGTCCTGCTGATGACAGGGGCTGGTAAGAAAAGCTGTGATCTCCAGCACAGATTGCAATCAGCCTGCACGGGCTGGTGCAGTCAGAGCCACAGACAGGCCTAGTGACGGTAGTGTGTGACTGACAGACACATCCTGCAGAGATCATGTCCTGCCTGGGTGAGTTCAGAATGCCCTTCTGGAGTGCACACAGCAACAGCCTGAGACAGGAGCAGTGCTGTCGTCAGGGAAACTCCAGCCTATTATTTAACCTGGCCACTCAGAAGACATTGGATGCAGTAGCTGCAAGGGCTGAAAAAGGGATGCCTCTTAATCAATTCTTCTTTTAATGTGGATAGTCAGGGGTTTTAATGTGGATAGTCTGTGGTGAAGTCTAATCACATCCTCTCTTTTCAGTCAAAACTTAATAGATCAGGTTGCTCAGAGCCCCATCCAACCTAGCCTTAAGTGTTCCCAGGGATGGGGCATCTACCACCTCCCTGAGCAGCCTGTCTCATTGTTCTACCACCCCCACTGGAAAAAAATTCCTCATTTTATCAAGGAAGACGATTCCTTAGATCTAGTTTCTACGATTACGAACATTCAGTTCTATGAATGATAAACCAAGTTTCACCATTTCTACTCTCAATGTACCTAGTGGAATCTGAACTTCTCTCTTTTTTTTTTCTACTTATTTTATTCACAGTCTATTGTCTTAATTGAAAAGTCTATTGCATGTGCTTCTAAAGGTCTTCCAATATCAACTTTCCAGAGAACCAAGGAAAATTATCTATAATAAGTCCCAAATTTTGTAGTTTACACAAAAATCTATGCCAGCTTTGCTTCAGGAGGCATTTTTCTCATGTGAGGTCAATGTAGCTTTTCTGCTGTATTTTTGATATATGTAATATGCTAAGCCAGTATTTGTAGTACTATTATTCTTCCTTAAAAGTTTTTAGATTTTTAGGCCCTTAATGACCTACAAGATCTTTTTTCATTAGTTTGCTCCAGAAAGTAGTGTAGCATGATAAAAGTTACCTATCATATAGGGCTGGAATTTTGATTTCACAAGCAACCAACCAATCTGTGCTAACAGCTTACATTATCTCCTGAAGGTTTTCAACCTGACCTCTTGTTTTTGAGTCAGAGTTCAAACTAGCATTTTTACACATGGCTACTTTTAGCTAATTATTTTTTTTTCACCTCTGTTTCTTTTTCTTGTTTGTAAGGATGGTGTTGATGATGACCTCAGAATTATTATGAATTTGTCTGTGCACCTCTCTGCATTATCTCCAGGGTATACTTTTCCCTACACTTTGTTCTGATTTGGAGCTCTTTGGATTTTTTTAATCTCTAAACCAACACCTCTTCCTCTTCCTCAAGACTTGCCAAGATTCTCTAGATGCTGGCTTTCTCCCAGATAAAAATATCACTAAATCTTATAAATATCAATAGAATAAAAATATTTTATATTCTACAGAAAAAGCTCACATCCCAAAGCAAATCAAAATAGCAGTCTTCACTAAGGTCCTGAAGGACAAGTAGCTATTCTGAACATGTACACTGATGGTATGAGGGCAGAAGCCAATGTGTCTGTTTTAGGTAGATGTTTGGCATCAGCCATATGGCCTAAATGTTATTCCTTGGTTGGTTATTGAAACATGTTTTGTTTTTTACGTCTTTATTCAGTACTTTAGGGTCTCTGTACAATCACAGAATTCTGTTAGTTTCTTCCTTTGCATTAATAATTTCTCTGCTGTTTTGTCAATTTCCCAGTCAAGAAACCTCTTTAGTTTCTCTCAGCACTCAACTTTCCGGCAAACAAAAATCAGGACAGGAAAGATATATTGGGTGTGTTTTTCTGGTTTTACTCTTTTATTTCATTAAGAGTATCCCTGTTCTCTGGAAGCTGACCTCTAGCTCATCTGTAATTACATGCAGCTAAACTCTACACTGTGATTATGGAATATCAGGGGCAAGCTGGCCCCTGTATGACCTAAGTTTTTACTTTTATTTTCCTTCTTTTGGATTCTTTCAGCATCATTTTGTTTCTGGCCACTTAGTGTGCATGTCTTTAGGGTCGAATTTCCTAAAGGCTCAATTTTGTGACATTTCTCCCTGGTATCCAGTGATAGGATGTGCATGAATGGTTCAAAGCTACACCATGGAAGGTTTAGGTATTAGCAAGCATTTTTTTTTACTGAGAGGGTGGTCAAACACTGGAACAGGCTTCCCAGAGAGGTGAGTAGTGCCTCAAGCCTGTTAGTGTTTGGAAAATGTATTCTTTGACTTTGGCCAGGCAGTTGGACTAAATAATCTTTGTAGGTCACTTCCAACTGAAGATATTCTATTCTATTCTATTCTATTCTATTCTATTCTATTCTATTCTATTCTATTCTATTCTATTCTATTCTATTCTATTCTATTCTATTCTATTCTATATAGAGAAGTAAATAAATACTTCTTGATTTTATACTGAAATAAATACTTCTTGAATACTCATCATGAAAAGAATTTCTCTGGAGCAACAAGAAAAAGTTTCACACACTAATTGAACTTGTTAATGATAGAAATCATACAATCTATGAAAAATCATCTACAAACCCACTGCTTGTCGAAACAGGTTCAAGGCTCTTGTTACTGTATTCCAGACAAATTCAGCTCTAAAAATTCCAACAGCTTTGTGTTTCTACTCAGTATAATTCTCTTGATAAATTTATTTTCTTCAGACATAATGGTGTATTTAGTATGAAATAGCCTGAAAGATACAAATTTAACTGTTTTTACATAGCAGTACTTGGGTTCCTACAGCCATTCTCCAAATATTGATATTTGGGGCTATACAATTTATGCATATTATCCATAATAATATGCAAAATTATGCTATTGTGCTGTGAGGGAGAAGTACACACAAGGTGTTCTTCTAAAGAAAAATAAAAGATTAGAGACTATTATGATGTAAAGTCATCATCCTCCTCAAAGCTCTCAAAACTCTCAAAATTAAATTAGAACTTAGAAGAAAAATATGAGAAGCTGTGTCCCAGTGTTCACATATTTCAAGATGTTCTTTTCCTTTCACCTTTTATATTCTTCATCGTCTCCTATGGTTGCTAAATGACTGCCTGATCTCTAATTTTGACCCTACTCTGAAGTGCATGCTCCTAATTCTGTACTATTATACCTGGATGATTAACTGGCTTGTCAAATAAATCACTATGAGCACTCAGCTACCATTATTAATCTATTAATCACTTCAGCAAAGAAGATGTTAATGCTATTCTGTCACCTTCAGACAATTCTAGAACTGAAATGGGTTGTGGATTTGAGCTTGCATTCCAATGTGACTCTGCGCATGCACACCAACAGCAATACAAACCACAGATTATTGATAATTCAGCATTTTTGTAAAGAGATAGACTGGAATCAGGCCAGCAAGAGTGACATTGACATTGCGATCTATTTTACAGAAAAAGGCACTGTTGCATCCTTGCCTGCCTGGAGCTGACCAATGACATCATCATCAGAACTCTTGGTGAGAAATGGGGGTCATGGTGGCACTTAATGCCCCTGGGATGAGCAAAGTCCGTGAGCAGAGGCCGTTGTCACTCCCACAGTATCATTACATCAGAGGGATGGCTCTGAAAGGGGCCTGTTTCACCCTTCTGAGACAGGTCATCTTGGCTTAGATCTTTCAGATCCGGATGCTTCAGGATGCCTACTCAAGACTTCTTTCTGTTCTTTGTTTTCCTTAAGTTTCTTCCTTGCCCTAGTCTCTACTTAAGCCCTGCTTTTGCTTTGATGCCTTATTTAAGATCTGCATCAACCCTTGGCTTTTCTACTCTTCATACTCCCAATTCATCCTCATTAAGGCTTATTCACAATTAGAATGTCACAAATATTTAGTAAACTAATTCTTCTCTTTTACCTTAAACTAAGCAAAATTCTCAGGAATTGATTAACCTCCTCTCCCCCAAAAGAATTTAGGCTTTATTATTTTGTTAAATGTATTCAGAGATAAGGAAGGGAAATTGCATGTTACACTATATTCATAGGAAATCCATTGACTCAACGGCACTGACAGGGATTTACACTGTAGAGAGATGGAGAATTTTAAACGACAGACTTTGTTTTCATTCAATATCTTCTCTCAGTTCCACTATCCGAGTCTGAGGGTTTGAATGATGAAAAGGCTACTCAGATTTAGACAGGTTTAACTGGCATCAAGTTTTGGATCTTGTTTCTTTTGTGTATCTAACAAATTATGTTTTTATGAGGAAGATTGCACTTTTGGTCTATTTGCTAGGAAAAAAAGCATATTGCTTTGACTCATTTTTATAACCCTTCTTAAGAACAATACATATTTCTTTATTTATACATAGGCTGAGTTTTTACAAATCTCAAGAGAGTGTGAGAAGTTCCAGAAGAAAGTTGTTGAGAAAGATATTTCTGAAGGACTGCATCTTTTCCCATTAAACAGCATTAACTTTTTTACTGCAAAAGAAAAAGTAGTTCTATTGATTCTCAGTAACTTTTTCACCCTCTGGGAATAAACACATAACTAAAACAAAAGCCATATTTTATGACTATTAATGAATGGGTCCTTTTACCTCTCTCTCCTCTTTAGTGAATGGAGTACCAGGAATGGACAAATTGAAACTTAATAAATAGTATGACCACAGTATATTTGGATTCTTCAGTCCTTGATTTGGGTCTCCTAAGGTAGAAATAGGACAAGTGCAAGAGATTGAATACAACATTTCTTTTATTTAAAAGCCGAGACACTCAACTACTCTAATAATTAAGACTGGGACAAAATACATTGCATTTGCAGTTTCAGGCTTTGCCTTTTTTGTGTATTTGTTTCTACCAAATACCTGTGCCCAACCCAAAGCACCAGCAGGATGGCATTAGAAATGCATAGGATTTGCTGAGGCAATTTTATTAGCAGGCATTGAAGGAACAGAATTGCCAAGAGTCAGCAGAAAGCCTCAGAAGGTCCTCTCTAGGAGTTCTTCTAACCACTTAGGTCAAGGCAGATAGTTTCCTCTGCCTACAGAGCACACAATATGTTAAGAATCCCTCAACTTTTGAGATGCAGAAACATAACTTGGTTCACTGCACTCCTTCATGTATGGCAGACCAAGTGCACATAACTTTCTGGCAATTCAGAAATAATAACAGTAATCACAAAAAAACCCAGTCTCCTTCAAATCAAATAGACTATAAATAACCACCAAGGACAAGGTCTATTTTGAAAATTGGTAGCAGAATCCTATTGGCATCCTATTTGGACATCCTATTTGGGATGCTAAGAGTTGTGCATGTTTTTCTTTTCTAGAGACGACTTCAGAGTAATTTGTTTGGGCTATTAACATGAAGCAAAGCAATGCTTGATGGCAAACTAGTACTTGATTTGCTTGGGATAAGGTAACTTCAACTTTCCTTTGTGTTATAGGTATGCATTTTATCAGAAGCTTTGAGACCTTTTTTCTATATAGGACCTTTGGTTCATTCAATATCCAGAATGAGTGCAGAACTTAACACATTCAGCATTACACATGTTTCTGAGTTTTTCTTCCATAAAATTTTTTTATTTATTTACTGGAGAAAATTGTTCCTGTAATTTTTCTGCATTTCATTCTAGATATGTGAGATACCTATCCAGTTACTGGGGTGTCTGCTGGAGTATCTCCCACACTCCAAGGCTTTCAGTTGTGTGCTCTTACCTCAGGCTGTGGTCTTGACACTTCTAGACCCCTCTCTTCTCTCTTACACAGCCAGCAAATTTCTGAGGATTTCTTACACCAAGGGCACATGTTATACATGCTGAGCACTGCATGCATTCTCTGCTCAGAGCTTAGAGTCTACACAGAGCAAATCACCTTAAAAGTAATTGACAAAGTATTTATTGACCTGGGTTTTTTCAGTTGCTAACAAGTAAGCTTATTTTCATATAAAAAACTGCCACCTTAAGTGTCAGCTGGGCCACTGTCCAACAGAACTTGCAAAAGCCACAACAGAATAGTTTTTTTAAAAACAAACATTGTAGAAATAAAGTCATAATAGTATAACAACAAAGTAAGAAGATTGGCTGAGAACAGAAACAATGAAAAGGAAAACAAGCCTGTCCATTGGGACTGATAAAAAATCCTGAGTAAAGATCCCTTAGAATATATACAGAAGTGACTTTTTAATAAAACTCCAGTTTGTTTTTTTTTTTTTTAATGGATCTTTTCTTCTTACTGAAGTTGATTTTTATAAAGGATTTTTATTAACAATATTGGTAAGAAACTCATTACAAGCAATGATCGCTGGTGGTTTAGATGAAGCACTTTTACATTTATTTTAGCCCAACATGCTAAAAGTGGTAAATCAGGCTACATAAATCATTACTATGGAAAATGGGGCAAGAGATGAACTCACTACTATTGACCTCATTACTATTCCACGTCTTAAAGCAGAATCAATGAGAGCTTAAACATTCCCGGGTAGCAACGCGTCCAGTTTGCTCTTAAAAACCTTCACTGGTTGAAAATCACAAGCTCTCTAGACCTACTACTTAACTATCCTTACAGCAGAAGGGCTCCTTAATGTTTAACCTCAATCTCCCCAGCTGCAATTTTAATCCCATAAAACTGGTTTAAAAATCATGAGATTTTAAAAGTAATATCCCTTGGGATCTTTATATTATTTGCGTTCCAGTGTTTGATCCTTTCAGATTAACCTTTCCAAATGTCTCCTAGCAGCCATGAGAACTTGAAGCTTATTTTCTGAAAAGAAAACTGGAAGCTGGATTACTTGTAAAATAATACAAGTCTGTAAACTGGGATTTCAAGGGGAAAAAAATCCCACCCAAAACTGCAGGGCTTGTAATAAATATACAAGAGCAAAAAACCGTAAGAAATACAAGATAAGTGGTGTGCCCTATTCTGTTCATCTACATCATAATTAAGCATGCATTTATACAAATTAATACAAACTTAAGGCCTGTTTCAGAACTTCCTTAGACTAGTGAAAATAAGGAGAAGTATTGTTAAAGTCAGTGAAATGTAAACTGATGCAAAGTAAGAGGAGATATCATCCTTAAGAATGCAAAGTTGTAGGGTTTCTTTCATAAAATAATAACTATTTGAAATTATGTCTATTAACTGTTTCCACTAAAAGAAATGCCGGACAGAAATAAGCATGCTGTGCATATTTAAGAATTATAAACCATATCAGTTGGAACAAGCAAATTTGGAGCTAGATTAATTTTTGAAAGCATTCCTAATGTTAACTAATGTGTGTTCCTGAAACCTATTTATTAGACAACATTAATGCAAAGTGGTAATATAGCTTGGCTACATCTCTGGGAAGTTAGACATTTAACTTTGTTTTCAGTGCAACTGATTACAACTTTAATTTTTATAAATAAAGGAGAAAAAAAAATCAAAAATCAGGCTTAGCATTTAATATGCAATTTTTAACATAATTAAAGGGCAGCATCTCTCAATCCTGCATTCATTGTATTGCTAGGGAAAAAAATGAACAATGTCGTTAGTAGTGCATTTCTTTGCTTTTAGCAATCTTCAGATCACCAGTGTAATGCTCTATACTTTCCTTATCTGATGTAGGACTGAAGATGAAGGGCTGTAAGACTTTTAGATGTGCTTATATCTTCCTATGCCAAAATTACTTTCTTTTGTATTTGCAGATGTGAGTATACACTGCTACTACTACCCATGCCTGACTTGGGAATTGGATTATTGCAATACGCTGTGCATGGAAATAAAGCATAAATCATATTAGAAGGAGAGCTGAAGCAGGAGGCAGCTGAAACATGGGTGCTGTTTGTCAAGTGCAATACAAATTATTGTCTTTGGCCTATAAAGACTCGCGTGACTTCAAATCTGAAGACCAACAGGGCTTTGCAATAATGTCACAGGTGCAATCAGTGACCACGTTAGAGTATCCCAGTTTTAAAGGATCTTCCATCAAGGAGTCCTCAGGGATTCACCCTGACTATCAGCTACCAATCCACTGATCTTCAGGATAAACTGCAAGCCATCTTTTTTGCCATACAATAGATGTCAATAGAGTTTAGCAAATGGAGAAGCTAAAAAGAGGTAATAGACTAGGAAGTAGAAGTATTTGTCTATTTCTGCCACTGACATACAGGGAGAAGCCACTTTCCTTCCTCATGCCTCTATTTCCCTTCTATAATTAATCTGTGCAGCTAAAACAAAACTAGTGAACTTCTACAGCTATTTTTCTTTTTTTTAAATTTTTTTTTTATTTTGAGATGGGCTACAGCAAAAAGAGCTAGAGGCAAACATACAGGGAATCCTTAGAGTTATCATTCATTGAATGAATCTTGATGCTCTTTTTTTTGCCCCAATATCTTTTCCTTGAAATACATTGTCCTCCAACTATGAAGCTGATACAGCAAGAGGGAAACTGGGTCACAGACTGACTTTATAAACTTTGATATCCATGTTGGACTGTTCCAAGAAACTGGTTTGATGCACTTTCCATGATAAATCCTCCCAGCTTTTGACAGTAAGTAATCCAAATAATCATAGAATGGGTTGGGTTGGAAGGAACCTTAAAGATCATGCAGTTCCCNCTTTTGACAGTCAGTAATCCAAATAATCAAAGAATGGGTTGGGTTGGAAGGAACCTTAAAGATCATGCAGTTCCCAGCCAGGTTGCTCAAGGCCCCATTGAACCTGACATTAAACACTTCCAGGGATAGAGCACCAAGTTTTCCAGGCAATCTGTTCCAGTGCCTCACCACCTTCACAGAGAAGAAATGTCTCTCTAATATTTAATTTAAACTTTTCCTCTTTCAGTTTAAAGCCATTCTACCTCTCCCTACCCCATAAAACACCCCTCTTTGACTTTCTTGTGGGATTTGTTTAGATACTGGGAGGCTGCTCAATGGTCTCCCTAGAGCCTTCTCTTCTCCAGGCTGAACCTGACCTCTCTCAGCCTGTCTTGGCAGGGGAGGTGGCCCAGCCCTCTGGTCATTGCTGTGGCTCTCTTCTGGCCGTACTCCAACAAATCTACATCCTTCTTGTTCTGGAGGCCCAAAAGGTTGACTCAGTGCTTCATTTGAGGTGGAGTGCAGCTCTGTGATCCCTTTTTGGCATCATTCCCACTTTTAGCTTCCACTATGGTCTCAGAAGAAAAGCACAGTTGACAGTATCTCTTTGGGCTGCTTTGTGCTGTTGGGATAGAACTATTTTTTTTCACAGTGCCTGGTAAAGGGCTGTATTTTGGACTTCTGAAGGTCATATCTTGTGTTATGATAATCACTCATTTGTAATGAAGACATATACCTCTGCCAAAGGTCCAACACACAGAGTATGTAAAGTGAACATCTGTGTTCCTTATCAGATGCCTAGCACAGAAATATGCTGGAAAACAGATTTGATTGCTACTATGGTGCTTTGTCTCTCACATCTACCCAGTAGCTTATTTGAGAGCAATGGCTTAAAGGAATAAAGACAGTGCCTGCCTCCCTGTGTGTCTGACCCTTCCTTAGGTGTGAATCAAAGAATCACCAGGAAAACATAACCCAAACAAAAACACATGCTCAAAGAGGAAGATTTTGATTGATTTTAATGAAAAGTTCTAAATGTTTCTCTTCTGTTGTAGCATGCCTCTGACCTATACCGCATAATAAGAAGAGAAAAAACTCAGGCATCACAGGCCACTGAAACAGTAGTCTTGTTATGCTGAATTTATTCATCAACCAAGCAACATTAATTCTCCTCTTGCTGGAAATACTAATTTAAAATCAGATATTAATATATTTCAGAGCTGTATAATTTTTTTATATTATTATTACATTATATTATTTTTTATAATAGCAATAAGGAACTGTTAGGTTGTAATGTCTCCTAGGAATTGTGATCTGATCTTGTGTTAAAATAAATAAACCCAGATATTCTTACAAGAATATTTCTTGTTTACATTGTGAAGCAATGCAAGAATGACCAGGACTTATACTTTGCCTCATAAAAATATGGTGGAGACCAAATTCTGTGACACTAAACAAATAGAAAAACATTAGTCTGGAAAGACCTTCAACAGAGAAGGGAAACCTATTCTCTCTGATGCTATTAAAAACAGTGAGGCAAAACCTGATGTAGACCAACCTCCTTCTGTACAGGCACACTCCATTTGTTATGAGAAATAGCCCAATTTTGCTCCATTTCAACATGCAGAAAAATGATCCAACCAGGTAACCACAGATAATAAATCCAACATGAAGGAATCATCCCAGTGTCATTGGTTGCTAGACCGAGGGAACTTTGCCCAAAAGCAAACTAATTGTTTTAGCACTCACTGAGGAGACATCCAGGGCATTGGTACAGTGTCAGTATGTCCCAGTTCAAACCCCATTACTGACAGGAACAAAAGAAAAAGAATTTAATTTCTTGGTAAATATGTAGCACAAACAGAAAAGCTCCTATGTAGCATAGGTAGATAGGAGAGAACCCCCCAAGCTATTGACATATCCTTCAGAGCTCAAAATCTCACCTGGGCAATGGGGTCAAAGTAAAGCCCCCTGATAGGGCTTCCAGCTCTCACTTCTCCCAAGTACCTGTATCCTTCAACTAGAAGAAGGATACACTGTTAATCTGAGGCAATAAAGCAGTCACATCCTAACACATACAGGTGGTTGCATTTCTGTAAGTAGAAGCCACACCTACAGTTCTTGATCTCAACAATCATCCAGCTCCCTTCCACTTGCTAGGAGATGAAGTGTGAGCTAGCTTCTCTTTAAGGATAAAAGCTTCCTAAAATGAATGACAAAATGGAGGATGCCTGAGTTTTTATGATATGATGGAAGAAAGGATAATCAGTATATTTCTAGCTTTCTTATACAGTTTGTCAGCCATTGGTGTCAGGCATTCTCTTACTATTTTGAAGATGCTTTCCTACCTAAAGATTCTTTTCTGAAAAGGAACATAATATGAAATTTGAATCTGAAAATGCTTCATAGTCATATACTTTGTGATTTAAGATTGTCTCCACTTAATGGAGAAGAAAGGAAAAGCCTGAAGAAATAATAAATGCTGTAGTGCAGAGTAGTATTGAATTAGACCCTATAAATCCCAGTTCTGCTGCAAATCATGCTCAGCAGAGGAACATTCAGCATAACAAACCCTGAGCAGGCAGCAGAGACATATTAAAGGAGCAGAGACATATTTCTTTATCAAGCCCTAGAATTTACAGAAAGAACAGTGATCAGGTGATAGATTCTGGAAAGCAGAGGATACATAAGAAAACTCTGAAGGCTTCTCCTGTCTGACACGAGTCTTGCTGCTGAGTGACAGGAGATGACCTAATGTATTGATGGCTGTGGACCTTTTGTTGTGTATCTGAGAAAGACAGAAGTAGAATGAGACAGAAAAAAAGCCTGTCTGCTGCATGTAGATCGGGTAGACAGAGGAGATCTGATGTTTCTCTTTAATCCTAGTGCTTCTGAAGGGACACATTTCAGATCTGCTATGACCCCCTGGAGGCACATTGGCATTTCTGGTTATGCACTCATCATTATGCTTTTTAGTTTCTGGCTTAGCATAGCAATTACTGTAGTACATCAAATGTTACCAAGAACTTTATCAGAAAATGTAAAAACTTTACCATGTATGCCAGTAGTACCAGTGGTGGACATGCACATGTATGGGGAACTGGAATGTTGTAGAACCAGGTGAGCTGGAGTCCTTTATTTGAACATAATTTTGCCCCCAAACATTTAGTAAAAAATTCTTATTCCCTTTTGCTTTAAAGTGAAACAAACTGCAATCCAGGCTATTGTACAGATCTTTGAAATGTACTATATGTAATAGAAAAGCTACATTACTGATGACCACTCTGTAGCATTTCCACTGAAGGCAGGACAAAGTGCAGTTCCCTTTTCTTTCAACCTTATTTAAAACTGACTCTAGAGATTTTATTTTTGTAAGCTGCAATGAAAATGCCTCTTGATTATTCCATCACGATGCTGTTCTCATGGATGCAGTAGAAAATAATAACTTCTAAATTACTAAGTGTCTTAGCTCATAAAATTGCACTGTATAAATATAGTGTATTGCATGTTACTCCTGTTGGGAACTATAGAGATTACTCTGATAAACTAGGTGGATATCCCTCTATACACTGTGATAACATTGCATCACTGTCACACAGTGGCTACTGTTCTTCTCTACCTATTTGGACTTTCAGCTTCCTAAAAGGAATCACAGCTACGTTTCCTTTCCTTCAGGAGTGGAAAAGCTCATTAGCCAGAGGAAAGCCAGCTACAGTGAAGACAGTGCAGGCCATATTTCAGGTGGAGATCCCATCCAGGACAATTTGTCTGGTTAAAAAAAATGAATGTTCTTCAAGCAGATCAGTATTCTTGCAGAATTCCAGATAAACAACTTTCTTTCACCCTTGACATTTCATATTCAGGGATCCACTCCTTTGTCATTTGTTTTTCCTGTGCTGCTGCTTTGGCCCTTATTACCTTAGTTATATCACACATTTGACAATTTATGTGCAGCTACTCAATGGGAAAACCAAACCTACCAAACAATGTGATGAATTCTCTAATCTACATAATGTTTTGTTGCTTTGCAGCTCTACATATTGAAAAATTTTGGTAATGAGAAATATTTGTAAGGTTTCTAGAAATATTATAATTTCAAGCAAACTTTAAAATTATATAATAAAAGGAGATATATTGTTCTGCAGGTATTTATCCCCTGGGTTCAGATCTTTTCTCACTACTTGCTTTGGATGAACTTTGAAGTTCTTATCTTTGCAAAATGCACTTTTCTATTTCACAGAAAATGTATTTTTACTGGATTAGAACTGTGTTCCACATATGTTTTTAAAATAGCTAGACCAAAAAATCTTCTTTTCCATTTGAATCTACCACAAAAAGTCTACAGTTTTTCTATTGACTGACAGCTAGACTATTTGAAAAGAATCGAAAGCAGGCTGAATACCTTTAAAATGAAATATATTGTGTTTTCTAGTCATATGTTGTGATTTTTGGGAGACTTTCAAATACCATCCTGAAGCCACTGTCTCTCTCAGTGGCACACTTTGACTCAATTATCCTTACTCTAAAAGCTTTTGATATGAGCTGTGATAATTGGAGTTATTTTTGCTGCATTAATCTAGGAGGCTACAGATCAAAACTGCTAGAGTGTGAGATCGAGCTGACTTGGAAGAAATGAATTCTACAAGACCAGCTGCCAAAATTGCCATAGAAACATTAGCAATAGAGGCTATGAATATGCCCCATCTGATTTTTTTTTTCCCTCATGAGGCAGAAACTGTCCCAGAGTTAGTCATGTCGATTCATATCTAATCACTTCAGTGTTCTTTTTTTTTCAATGTGTTTTGTTTACAAACTGACTGAGGTGTTTATGGTACAGACCAAGACGAGAGGCTCTGAAAGGCACTGCTGGGGGGTTTGACAAAACCTGGATATTCATGAGGCAAAAAGTCTTTGATATCCTCCCTAGAGTCCAGGTAATACCTGAAGTGAAGGGATATTATTGTCATTCTCAGTTTTCCCTCTCTCTGAAACCAAAGGTGTCTGGCATCACAATTCCAGAGGGAAGGAGTATCCATCTTCATCCCAGTGCTTACTGCACCTGATAAGGGACTGCCCAAGATGTGGGTGGCTTTTGGACAACTTCTGCTCTTGCAAAGGTTGTGGCTGCAGTCAACTAGACTCCAGGGTTCTTACAGAAACACACAAAATGCTGCAAACAGCTGAATCTCTGTATCTAAATTACTCCTTTTGGTTGTTAAAAATAAGGAAATTATATCTTTGGCCAACATGTCAAGCACATTTACCCGAATTTCATGGAAAACTGAAAAGTTTGAATATATTTGTGTTTGAGCTTCCAAAGCATTAGGAAAGAAAATCCAGCTCTTTTGGGTAGCTGAAGAAAAGAGGAAGGGAATTATTGTCTTAGATGTGTCCCCTTCACAAAATCCACAACCACTAAAAGCCTCTGGAACCTCCCTTTTTTCCTCCATATGGATTAATCATGGAAGCATTCTAAAATTAAAAATTGCCACAAGAGGTCTTGCAGTGAGCTTTGCACTGCCTAAAATTTTTGGACCCTTTTCATTTTCCTTCCTTCACTTTCAGGTAGTGTGAAGCTGTAGGATTGAATACCTGGCAAAACTGAAAAGGGTTTTCTGACAAGGCAAGTCAATGAGTAACTTTATGGTTGAAATGTTTACAAATTCTATATTTGGGAAAATATTGGTTGGCTTAGACTGTCAAATCATACTTTAATTGAATGCACTCTTATTTTTCACAACAACGTTAGAGATGCCATAGTACAGGAAGGGTGGTTAGTGCAAGCTCTGTTAGAATTATTCCTTTGGGGAAGTCATGTGGAAGAGCAGTGATGTCTTAAAAAAGGCAACTCCTTTGTAGTCATCTGGATCCTACACACTCAACACCAGCTGAGGCTGTAGGAATTCTGGATGAATCCTTAAGATCAAAAGTTAATGAATCCAAACAGGGGCATTATAGTATCTTTGATGAAGTAAATCCCCATATATTATAGAATACAGAAGTTCCACTCATGAACACACATAAAAAGCAGATAAATCCTCACTGTGCAAGTATAGTAATGGAGCCCAGAGAGAGCAATTTCATTAATATCATGGGCTGGAAGAAATTTGAACTCACATGAAGTTTTATTGGCCTAGGATACAAAAGAATCTGTGAGTCATAAGAATTTCAGCTGTTTTAACATTTCATCAATTTATCCTAAATTTAAAAAAATTATTTAGTGCCACTACCAAGTGTCTGTTCTTATTCTTCTCTTTTTTCTTACTTTTTACTGCTTTGTTATCCCTTTCAATGGTCTGCTACATTCCTCTTCAATTTTTAAAAATAACAAAATCAAAACAATTTTAGGTAAGCAACATAAATTAGGAAAGGCACTCATAGCAGAATTAAAATCAAGGAAAATAAATAATTTTTTGTGAGGAAGATATATTGCAAAAGAATTCTCATGTAGAAAATATAGAGAAAAATTCAAATATGAAACAGAATGACTGAGGGTCAGGTGAACTGAGGGAGCCTACAGGAGATGTGGAGCTGGCTGACTCTTTGAAAAGAGCTCCTTCACCATAAAAATATTTGGGTGACATTTTTTGCAGATTTTCCTAGTGGCAATTCTCTAGTGTATCTCCAGAATTCCCAGAGAGATTAAATATGACTTCCTGTGGCCTAGAATATCCTCCCTATCAGTTATCTCTAACTCTAGGGCCTTTTCCCCAGTTCATGTGTTTTCTCATAGGACTGAGCTCAAGAGGATAGCTAGTGCAGGTCAGAAGAGAGATTTAAACAAGCCCATTTCAAAAGGCAAAACCTTATAAAGTAGTGAAATCTAGTAGGACTTTTAATAACATTGTAGGACAGCGCTGCCTGAAGTCTGAGAAAGGAAAAAACAGGTACATTTCAGTTGAATTTTTGACACTTTTGGGACCTGGCCTTCCTTTAGATGAAAGATTTAATATTTTTAATGCTACATGTTTTTGTGTTCTGGTCTACTCCTGGCCAATAAAAAAGTCTAATTTTATTTTCTCTCTCCTCATATGGGCCTAATTAAGGCCTAATGACCCAGGAGACCAAAGTACGTAATGTATTCTTTTTTTCAAAAGTGAAACTTGAAGGATTCATCAAACTGCATCCAGGTCTGTGTTTCTTGACCAGCCCCAAAATCTTTTTCTCTGTCTAGAAGCAACACTGTTTTATTTCTGCATATCTGTGTTTATCTAGCTTTATAATGGCGTGCTAGAATGAATTCAGAAATGTGCATTCCAGCCTGAAAAGAGAATAGTGAATGAACTTCGCAAACAGGCTTTTTGAAAGGAGGCAAATGCACTTGCCTGCATTTGCACTCAGCTAAAGTATTGCTTTAGTGTGATTTAATAATCTATTAATCAGACAGTAATTTGTACAAGAAGTCCTCTTCATCCTTTGACCTTTGGATTATTTAGTATTGCTCTGACAAGACAGTCATTTGAAGTGAGCTCTTCTGGGTCCTTACATCCTTGTACATCTTCTGGATAAATCTCCAGTTCAGTGTGGTAACCAAAAGGTTAATGCGGGATGATTCAGAAGAGTTTAGTTGGAACAGAACACTTAGAGCAGCTCTCCTTTTTTTGTAATTGCCTAGTCTGCAAATGTCCAGCCTGCTCAGCTTCCCTTCCATTACACAGCCTTGACCTGGCAACCTGTCATGACAGTAAACTTGGTCTGAAAGGGCAAAGGATGTGTCTAGGTTGTAACTTCTGCAGTGTTTGGTTAGTGGGATGCCACGGATGTTTTCAGATCTGAGACCATCTCACAAGACAGACCACTCTGTAATATCCAGCCTCCTTCAAATCTGGAATTTAAGGCAATAGATGGCAGTGTTGGACTAAACTTTGGCTGGCAAGGAAGGTGACTTCAGGGTCCTGCTGATGGCACCCTCTATCTCTGCTGCAAGAAGAGTGAACCTCTTCTCTGTTGTGTGCACACCCCTGCTGCGATCCCCCTCCACCAGGGCTCTGCACCCCGCCCGGGATTCAGTGCCCACCTCAGAGCTTCATCACTGGAGAAGTAGGCTCATCACTTCTCCTCTCTCCTTTTGATCTTTTGTTTGTAGTCTGATGGTTAATAGCTCCAGGTGAGTAACAACAAAAGAGAAAAGTTGCTTGTATGTGCTGCTGTTATTGAATAGCAGACAGATTAAATGCTGCATGATGCTGAGTTTTCTAAATGAGAGCATTTACTTGAATTTGCTTCCCTCTCTTGTGTGTGTGTTTTTTTTTTTTATGCTGGTAGAGAGACTTCATTAATCAATAGGTTTTACAAGGGACTATGTATTTTAGCAGCAAATTGTCAGTTACAATTCTTTGCTGCTTTGTTTGTCCTCCAGCACTGTTTACTTCATTGTTCCCTATTAATCAAAGCAGCAGAGGTGAGGACAGCTAGGAAAACTTGTGCTAGATGTTTCTGTTCATTCATTTATTCTGTGATTTGTTATTCTGCCCATCTCTCAGAATCTTCCTGTGCTTACTCAAGTGGATCTATGTCACCATCCCCAGGGTTACAAGAAGAAAGAGCTGATTTTTAATTTCTACTGAGCTGAAGTCTCAATTTTTTTAGCTACAACAATGAAAGCTTCACTTTTGCAGTTTTGAGTGGTTCTGCACCAAGATGTTAAAAATTGAAGCTCACAGCCCCCTCAAAGGCAGGTCAGCCTTGCCTAATTTGGCACTTGAAGCAGTAAGTCATGGATTTTAAATGTCTTGTCCAAGGTCACGCTGCTGCCCAGTAGCAGAACAGGGACTAGGACACAATCATCACCTCTCCATTTTGTTTCTTCTCCTCTTTACCCAGATTTAGTCATCAGAATGCACTATAAAAACTGATTTTCAAGTACAATTAAATCTTAAAAACTGCAGGCAAAGTGCTGTTTCAAGTCTCAGTGATAAAAACACTCAGCGAGCAACGCTGATCAACTACATTTCCCAGATGGAATGACTGCGTTTTCCTCATCAAAATTTCTCCCTATAAAGGAAGTCTGTGTGTAGACCTCAATAATTTCTTTGTATTCTCACTGTCTTTCCAGGTACTTTATTTCGCTTTCAAATGTTTCTTTCAATTCCAAACAACAATACTATAGATGAAGAAACTTAGTTAATGTAATATGGAGGCAGTTCAGATTCTTGAAATAGAATAGTTATACTGAAACTTCCTAGGCTTTAGACTCTCAGAATTTTGGAAACATGGCAAAATGCAGGAGTTTTGATCAAGAAGAAATCAGTCAAATATCTTTCAGTTTATTAAGAATGCAATAATTGTACAGTAATAATTTTGCTGCCATTGTTATTTCTTTCTTGACTTTTTGCATTGGTCTCACTCCCAGAGATCAGAGGAGATGTAACAGCATATTGTGACAGTCCATTTGGAAATTGCTTTGTCATGTAGGCTGTGAAAAATGTTATCTGGGCTCTTGTGATGTCATTGCTCTCCAAATCAACTAGAAATAGATTGAGCAAGCAGAATTGGTAGAAAGATTCAAATGCAGGACTGCAGAGACAGACTTATGGTATACCAAGAAAGCGTTGTGATGAAAGCTACCACACACCCAGTTAAGGTGCGTGTGGAAGGATTAGAGTGACTGAGAGAAACATATATGTATATACACCTGTGAATTTATTGAGATTTGCACATTAATATTTTCACTCATAATTTAGTCCATTTTTTCTGCATCTGAGACCTCCATTTTCACCACATAAAGTCATGTGAAACAATCACTGTTCCATGACTTTTTTCAATTTGTCACAGAATAGGCAGCATAAATATTTGTGTGTTCTACTGTTTGACAAATTCAGATCAAGATCTTCTGACAGGTAATCCCTGAGAAGAGGAAAAAAAAAAATCTTTGTTCGAGTGCATTAGTTATGGAAAATTAGTTATTGAAAACTTGCTCAGCTCATAATCCTGGGATGAAAATTTACCAAAATGGCTTGATAAAGGAATGACTAGAAATTTTTGGGAAAGGGGAAAAAAAGGGGGAAATTATAAAATTGTGGATTCAGTCAGCTTGTTGGGAAAAGCACACCAAAGGATAATGACCAAACTGTTCTCTCTCTGTGTAGAAGTTAGTGGGTTTTGGCGAGTATGCTAGGAAAGAAAGGAAGAAGATGAATGAAAATGAAAAATATTTTAAAAAAGGATTAAATTAGTTAGGCATGTCTAATGTGTCTGATCTACTGACTTGCCTTAGAAATTATATTTAATGATGCACGAGAGGAAATGAAAGAAGAAATCACAATCTGATTTTAAATGTTTGAGAGTTCTTTAGGGAAACTAAGAAATGTTTCTTTTTCCATCGCCCTAAAACCCCTGTCCATCTAAGTCCTGTGGGGCAGTGGGTCTCCGAAAAAGCTTTGCCTTTCTTAATGGCCAGAGTGGTCATTTAGATTTGGATAATAAAACCTACCCAAAATATCCTTTACCACTGAAGTCAGCAGGAGCATAGGGGCTGCAATACTTGTTTCAAAGTCAGATTCCAGTTTTTCTGTCTCTTTTTCAGCAATGATCAGTAATGGATGCATGAGTGACACAGTATCACAGAAAGGTTTGGATTGGAAGGGACCTTAAAAATCATCTTGTTCCAATCCCACTGCAATGGGCAGGGGCACCTGGTTGCTAAAAGCCCCATCCATCCTGGCCTTAAACCCTTCCAGGGATGGGACATCCACAACTTCTCTGGGCAATATGTTTTGGTTTCTCAATATCCTTGTAGTGAATAATATTTTTCAAGAACTGCACTCTATAGAACATGTATGTAGTGCAAAATTTTGCACTAATCTGGGTCTAGATAAAAAAAAGGTTTGTGTCCCAAAGTGTGCTGCTTGAAATTTACAAAATTAATTGAAGCAATAGGACGTTAATCCATTTTTACCCAATAATTTTTTGAAGTGTAATGTTAAATATGCCCTGATTCCCTATATTTGCAGTGGGGCTATTTATTAAAAAATAATCAAATGTGTACATGTGTAGGCTGGGCCTGAGGTCTTTGAGAGTTCAGAGTTCAGAGAGTTCAGTTTGGAAAGCTTGCTGCCATAACTGAATTAGAGGATAAGAATAATAAAATGGATATAAAGTTGCAGAGTGGCAGAGCAACCAAGAAGAAAAATGGGATTTTGCACAGTCTAGGTTCTGTCAGGACCAGGCAGCCTGAGCATGACTGTAACAGTATATTAAATTTCATAGTAACTTCGGGAATATTGTTTTCTGTGTCATCTTGTATCAGGAACTCTCTCAGTTTCCCCAACGCTGAAATGTTGTTCAATTAGTGAATTGCTTTTTGTGAAGAGTTCTGGTAAATGGGAAGTGCTTCATATTGGCAGTCAAGGCTACAGAATAATCATCTGGGAGATTTTTCTGAAGGTCACATTGATTTAGTCATTTGCAGCCAAATTGGACAAAGCAGAGGAGATTGTTTTGTCAGCAACAGTCCTGCACTAGGATGAAATTCAGTCATACACCGAGGATCAGAACAAAACTTAAGCAGTCAAATCCTGTTTGGAGATTCTAAAGGGATTCTAAGTGAGGCACAAGGATTGTGTGGTACTTTTATGATATTCACAAATATTGTAGGAGGACATAGCCAACACCTAAACTGGAACTACTGAACATTTTATTTCTTTATCTGTATTAATTATTGTAACATTAGAGGGTACAGTTATTGGATAACAGTTATTGTAGGAAGATAAAAGAAACTGGAAATCACCTTTGAGAAGGAAAGAAAATTTTTCATTTTATTTTACAATTTAATCAGTTGATGTCTCCACTTAAAAAACGCCTGTTTCTATTGTGTGTTCGATGTTGTATTCCATTGTGTCTAGTCTTACATTCCACTTTCTGTCTCTTTATGGACAGGTGAGTTGAGAGGTGAGAGCAGATAAACTAAGGGAACTGTGATTCACGTTTACAAGTGTAATTTCTGTCTTGATCCCAGTCTTTTTGGGAAAATATGTGATTTGTGCTTCTACCTTACATCAACTGAATGAGATGTGCTTTTCCAAAGTTTATCTCCTTCCAGTTAGCACTTAGATAGACTAGAGCAGACTTTGTCACTGGTCTGTTTATGTGCTAGTAGCTTGAAGTCCCAGAGTGAGTGCTGAGTGATTCAGTTCATAAAGCAGCTAGAAAAGCCCTGTAACATTGTTTAGGGGCAATTTTTGGCATGACATAAGTAATCATAAGAAGTGCATCAGAAAGTATTGCATATTATCAATGTTAGTTTATTTTCTCAGTAAGGAGAATGAGGACACTGCTTCTTTCAAAGTGAAGCTTATTCTGTGGCAGATTCAGAATTTTCTCCAAGAATAAAGACAGAAGTTGAAATGAGCAGAAATCTCAGTAAAGTTGAAATCAACATCGATCAAATCAGCAGTTTTTAAAATAATGATACCTTTTTTCCTCCTTTGAAAAGTATTGCTTTTAAAACATTGATGGTCAATAAACTCCTATTTTATTAAGTATGATTATTTCTGACTTTAAAAAATGAAGAAACAAAAATCTTGACTTTCACTGAAATCACAGAGCAATGTTACTTTTTATATGAAGAGCCCATCCCTCTGCTGCTTGACTGAAAAAAGTCTCAGTGGCACAGAGATCCTTATGTGAGAAAACTCTGAAATTTATATTTCATGAAATTAGCCTAACTATATCTTCGGACTTTGAGGTCAATCAGCTGCTGGCAATATTTCATAATTCCACTGCCTCTTTGGCTGTAGAGCTCACCTTTGACAGCATTTTTACCAACTGAAATACCAGGAGAGACTAAAATTGGGCCTGCAGAACCCTAGAAGTGTTTGCTTTCTTAGTGAATTTAGAGGATTCTGTGTCATAAGCTGAGCCAGTGAGGTTTTGAAGATTGAGTAATCCTTCTTAGCCTTGTATCCTGCAGGGAAAGGGGCTTGGAACAACATCTAACAGCTCACACAAATGAAAAGACTCACTCAAAGGCAAAGCTGTTCACTCAAGTAGTTTTCTTTTCTGAAGTTCTGCATTGACTCTTAGGACTTTACTATTAGAAGAACAGAAATGGTTATATTAGGGTATCCAAGTCACAATTCCTGTGCTGGTCCTCTTTAAATTGTATAGAAATTCTTGAAAGAGGGAAGCATCCTAAATGAAATACATAGTATTATAATGCACTGTAATCCAAGAAAATAAAAGTAATATATCACAAACGTGACTGGAGAAGACCACAAAATGAAAATTTGAGCTGGTATTATTGTATTTTACAGCTCAGGTTCAAAATCTGTAGATTTCTGCAGATGAAGTGAACAGTTCCCATGTACTATTGAGAAGTTATGCATTGGGGTTGTATGTGCTTATGTTTCTCCTTCTTCATGATTTCTTGTCTTAATTACGAACAGGATTTTCCTTTTTGACTTATGTAAAGATAGAAAAAGTTCTGTCTCAGGAGCTCCAAGTTTTTATTGGTATTGCACTTCAGATTTGGGGATAGTTCTGAGAAGAATTAGGAAGAGTCATGAAATTCCCGACTGAAGAAAATTTTCAGAGTTTCAGAGTTTCAGTTTTTGTGAGACACAAAAATTTAGGTTCTTTCCATTTTCACACAATTTCCCTTAAAGGCATGGGGAATTCTATTTCAAGGGATATATTACCAGTTGTTAGTGCTCTGGTATAACAACAGTGAAAGAAATCTGCCTTCAGGCCTTGCCTTTTTTTGAAAGAATATTTTCATATTTTTCTCTCTAAAATACAATTTATCAATAGAGGTCTCATTAAAGTTACACATGGTTAANCGGCATGGGGAATTCTTTTTCAAGGGGTGTATTACCGGTTTTTAGTGCTCTGGTATAACAACAGGACACAGTGAAGGAAATCTGCCTTCAGGCCTTGCCTTTTTTTGAAAGAATATATTCATATTTTTCTCTCTAAAATACAATTTATCAACAAAATGCTCCTTAAAGTGACACATGGTTAAAGACTTGCTGTAAAAGTTTTACTTTAAAAATTTCTGAATATCTACCTCAAATTTTTATTTAAAAAAGAAACCCAAACTCAAAATCCTACTCCAGAACCTGCTGTTTTAATGTTTCAACTGTTTGTATTTTACAGCAATTTTCAAATGAAAATTAGTCTGACTATTGTATTTTGCTGCCAAAAAGTTAGCAAAAAAATTTCAGAATACATAAAAGGAAATAGTTTCCCACTATCTCCTCGTAAAGAAGAGGAAATTGCACCATATGAACTTCCTTTATAAAGAGCTGTTCAGCTATCTAAAAGATTTAACATTAATATTAATATTAGTAGTCATGAGCCAGACTACTTTTAATTTAACTACTAATTAATTTTATTAATTTTAAAATGAGGAGAATTTTAAATTTTTGAGAATTGCTGAAAGCAGCTAAACAGACAACCTAACTTTTAGCCGAGCAAAACAAATGTGACTCTGGTAAATACAGAGGTATCTGAAAGTGTGTCAAAATGCCAGAACTGCAAGAGGAAACTCCAATAATAAGAAAGCAGTAGAAGCCTAACAGTTTGGAAAATATTCAATGTGTGTTTCTTAATATTAAAAGGTTTAAAAGTAATCTTTTTTTTTTTTTCTTTTTGTTGTATTTGTGCATTTAGGACTTTTCATCATGTTAGGAATTTCCCTGCTTTGCATCACAAAAATGCTTTATTGTCTTTTCTGTATAAAACATTGTGCAGCACTCTGATGAGTTTTTGTGATTGTGTGAAGAAAATTTTGAGAACAGAATTCAAGGGCAGCTGAAACTGAAATCCAAATGCTATAGGCTTTGTCTCAGATATGTTAAAAAGTACCTCTGGGTGAAACAGTACTGTGTTTGTCCTTGAAACATCATGTCTGACTGTGTTCTTACAGGATCTCTAAATACAGGAGGAGAATACTGTGGTGGCCAGCCAAAAATGGCCCTTGGTAAAAGCTCAGGAAAACACCTCATGCTGAATTAAAAAAAAAAAAAAAAAGTTTAGAGAGTACAAATATTTGCTGAAAAGAATATCTATCAAATAAAGCAGACAGCTTNGACTATTGTATTTTGCTGCCAAAAAGTTAGCAAAAAAAATTTCAGAATACATAAAAGGAAATAGTCTCCCACTATCTCCTCGTAAAGAAGAGGAAATTGCACCATATGAACTTCCTTTATAAAGAGCTGTTCAGCTATCTAAAAGATTTAACATTAATATTAATATTAGTAGTCATGAGCCAGACTACTTTTAATTTAACTACTAATTAATTTTATTAATTTTAAAATGAGGAGAATTTTAAATTTTTGAGAATTGCTGAAAGCAGCTAAACAGACAACCTAACTTTTAGCCGAGCAAAACAAATGTGACTCTGGTAAATACAGAGGTATCTGAAAGTGTGTCAAAATGCCAGAACTGCAAGAGGAAACTCCAATAATAAGAAAGCAGTAGAAGCCTAACAGTTTGGAAAATATTCAATGTGTGTTTCTTAATATTAAAAGGTTTAAAAGTAATCTTTTTTTTTTTTTCTTTTTGTTGTATTTGTGCATTTAGGACTTTTCATCATGTTAGGAATTTCCCTGCTTTGCATCACAAAAATGCTTTATTGTCTTTTCTGTATAAAACATTGTGCAGCACTCTGATGAGTTTTTGTGATTGTGTGAAGAAAATTTTGAGAACAGAATTCAAGGGCAGCTGAAACTGAAATCCAAATGCTATAGGCTTTGTCTCAGATATGTTAAAAAGTACCTCTGGGTGAAACAGTACTGTGTTTGTCCTTGAAACATCATGTCTGACTGTGTTCTTACAGGATCTCTAAATACAGGAGGAGAATACTGTGGTGGCCAGCCAAAAATGGCCCTTGGTAAAAGCTCAGGAAAACACCTCATGCTGAATTAAAAAAAAAAGAAAAAAGTTTAGAGAGTAGAAATATTTGCTGAAAAGAATATCTATCAAATAAAGCAGACAGCTTTCTTCACGTCACCTTTCTGACATTTTTCTTATCTAATATGAAATAACTTGTAATTTTGAAAATTCTTTTTGCTATCAAAGAATTGTTGAGAAGCTTTGTTTTCAAATGACCATCAAAGCATTTCAGCCATCTAGTAAGAACTTAATACATCCATATTTTCAATATAATTTCCCCATCTATTGGAATTGAAAATATTCACAGAATATTTTCTGCAGTTTCTGGGAGATTGGGATTTCATTTTACTTTTTGTGAAAAAAAATGCCATCAAACCCTGGTCTTTAGCCTTGCATTTTAAAAAGTAGTTGCAGTGTGTTCTCTGCCAGCAAACTCTGATACAGAATCTCATATCAATGCAAAGGAAAGCAAAAATTACTGAAAGTTACTATTTGCAGCTTCCTAAGATTAAAGAAAGGTTATTTATTGAAAACAAGAACAAAATATATTCAGGAATAAATAAATTAACAGTATTTTCATTCATTTGTAAGATGCAACCAAAAGGGACTGAATTGTGTCTAAAACTTTTTCATTGTGGGTTTCTGAGGTAAATGTCATTGCTTCTGTTAGAGTTTTCTTAGCACCTTCTTCACAGTTTGGTGTCTGTAAGCACAAAGTATGTTTAATTACCTGTAGAGGCTGACAATCACTGACAATCAACCAGGGCAATATATCATTGGCTGAGTTTTTTTTCCACATTAAAAATGTGTCAATATTTCAATTAAATCTACTGGGAAAAGAATTGTCAGGTGAATTTTTGCAAACGTGTTCTTGTTTTGGTATACTCTGTTCTAGTAAACAAATGGTATGAAATCCTGCCTGCTAATGCTCAAGCTTTCTTTTTATAATCACAAGATCACATTTCTTCCTGAATTTTAGGCCTTTCTGAAGCCTCATAAAAGTGTCCATCTCAAACTTTCAGCCTTTGCTTGCAAGTGTAAGACCAAATGTCTGCCAAATCCTGTAGAAAACGTTGGTAAAAATACTGTACCTTTAATAGTAACATTGGCAATTGCTAGCAGCTCAGTTTCTTTGCCAAAAATTAACTGCAATAAAGATTAAAAACGTGGCAGAGATTCACAACAATATATTGTAACTGGAAATACATGCTGAGGAAGGAATGTCTAGATTATGTTGAAAATCCCCACATTTCTGCACAGCCTATGTAATTGTCATGCTCTTATTATCCTAAATGTATCTGACTCCTGCATTTCCATTAAATCAGGCATTAAAAAAATCTCATTTAATAGCAGAAACATGTCTTGAAACTTAAAGAGACATGATGCTCATTTGTAAGCAACTTTGTTAGATAATTTGTTAGCAACTACACATAAGGTCCATAAATAAGAATAACCTAACTACATTTGTTTGCACATTCTACAAGGAGCTGGATAGTCATACTTAAATTTTAAAATAATTGAGAAATCAGATGTAGTACATCACAGCTTCTTCAAATGTAGAAGTTTACAACATTCCATAAGGGCATTAAGTATTTATATACATAATTTTATAGAATGAGCAAACAAGGCCAAAATAATCCTGCTATAAACATAACTTCTGATGAACTCTGTGCTCTCACATCAATTTCTTTTTTTTGTGCTTGACCTCAGTGACTCTATTTTGATTATCAAGATGAGTTTTTTGAATGAAATCTCAAGTTACAGCTAGTATGTGTGAGGCAGTAGTTGAAGTTCAGTTTTCCTAATGGTTCCTTCCAAGGAAAAAGTTAGTATCCTGTCATTTGGCATAGAAAGTTTAAAATCTCTGTGTTTTCCTGTAATAAAGAATGTACAGTTTTAACTAAGTAGGAGAAAATAATTTATGAACATCTGATGAAGAAAAGACATTCTGACCCTTATTAGTATCCCCAGAAACACATTACTGTGCCCAAGGGAACTACAAAATATGTGTGCCTCTCTTAATAAAGCTCCTGATTAAGTACTGCGAATAAAATTAAGTACGCATACAGTTTCTCTTTGAGCTGCTTTTGAAAATCCATGAGATTTCCTACCAATGGCCAGAGGAAGTTTACACTGTGTTTGTTTCAGATAAAGAAGCTCTGATTTAAGATGTATATACAGCATGGTTTGGGTCTTTGTTTTATAAAGAATTGTATTTAGAAAGAAGGCTGAATCATGGCACAAGGATGAGTAACTACTGCTGGGTTTATATTGCTTCTTACAAGTGACATAATCCTTTTCCACTGAGCCTGCAGAAAGCATATTTCTTCTTCCACTGTGAAAATGAAAGTGGTGTCTCAGACAAGAAACCTGTTCTAAATATATCCTGTCAGAACAGCATATTAGTGCATATTAGTTTTAGATGTGGGTGCATGTGTTACTTTTCCTCTTAACATTCTTTGTAGTTTTCCTACAAGACTGATCTTTTTTTTTTTACTAAGTGTTTACTTTATGGCAAGATTTTTTAAATGAGATCTTTCTACACGTAATTAATTAATCACTACGAAAAGAAACATTCCACAGTCCAACAAACTACTAAGAAGCAGTTTGGATAGACTTACAAGTAAAAAGTAAGTAGGTCTACTCTTGATGTACATTTGCAGCAGAGCAGTCACTGAGATCCATTTGATCTTGTGAAATTTTGAAACCAATACCTACTAAATTGAGCTTAGAAAAGAAGACATCTCTGTCTCGATGTTCTCTGCAAGAAAAGCATAATGATTTGACCAAGTTAACCTGAGAACTGTCTGGCAGCAAACTTTGATTTTTTCCCTGTCAAGTTTGGCTTCGTGGAGCACAAGAGAGTACTCCATCTGTAAGTAGCATAAGTGTAAATTTTACCCAGAAATTAACAATTTAGAATGATTCATCTTACTAATAAACACTTTCCTGGGGAATGGTGGTGTTGGTGGTGAGAGGAAGGGAGATATGGGGAGTAAGACAGGAAATCAAATTGTTGATTAGATTAGCATTCTTGAAGATAGCTAGCTAGAAACTGGAAGAAAACAGCCTTAAGTGTGACTACTTTGAAGTAATTTACTTTTCTTTAGTGTATTTGTTAAAGGTTGCAGGAGTCTCCAGGGCTCAGCTCTTCTCTTTTTTTTTTTTTTTTTTTTTTTTTAAAGATGAGCTCAGTTTAGGGGCTTAGCTAATATGAGAGGACTTGATCTGTTTGTCTTTTTCTTAAACTAAGTACCATTACATTCTATGAGCAGTGTCAGTGATGCACGATGCTTGAATTAAAAGTCACTTTGGCTGAGGCCATATGTCTCAGACTAGGCATTTACAGATATAAGACTCTCATTTGCTTGTACAGTAAAAAAAAGAAGATATCTACATAGACATAAATGACAGATTAATGTTAAAAGGTGAGGGGATTATCCTGGTCATTATTGTCAAATTTGTAACTTCTGTGGTGAGAGAAAAGATGTTGGGGTCAATTCCAAACTTTTATACCAGTAAAGTCTGCTTGTGGAATTTCAGCTGTCTGAATTTAGTGAGAGAACTATCTCTGTGTACACTTTAGTTATTTAGTATTCACTTCTATCAATACAGTGTTCTCAAACACATCACTGTTTTCATGTAGATTTCCAGATTAAAGGTTTTATCTTGAGTACTTGAAGGAGGGAAGAGGTTAATTTATTCCTTCCTGAGAAAGAGTGTCCTGCATCATTTAAGACACAGATCCCAAGGAGATATACCCCTTGGATTCAAGGCATATCTTTCTTCCTTTTGGCAGGAGAAGGCTCAGACATGCTCATTTAACTCTGTTATTTTCTTACCTTAAGTTGCTTTCCCAGCAGTCTGAGAGTCTCTGGGGAAAGAAGAGGTGGAACTCTCTGAAGCCTGAGGAGAAGATGCTCCATCTTCCCACTGTCAGCAATTGTGGACCTGGTTCTGCTGCCCAGATTTGCGTGACCTTTCAGTTGTGACTTCTGTGGCCGGTGACGTGAAAGCACCTTTAAATCATCCTGGAATTCAGGTTGTGCTCGGAGTTTAAGAGACCCCAAAGGAGGCCTTTGAAAACTTCCTACTCCATTTTGTTTATCCCTTTTAATTGGGTGAAATGAGAAAATACAAATTTATCTTTGATTTGTAGCCCTTGGAAATAAAATTTTAAAGTTAATAAAAAAATTTTAAAGTTGTACTGATGACTACACCCACAAAAGGTAGGTACTGCATCAGCATAAGAATAAAAGTTTTCACACCTTCTCACTGGAAATGAAAACAAACTTGAATGAAAGACTAGGGGTTATTTACCCTAATTTGTCTCAGTCTACCAATAAATTTACATAAAACACATTCCCTGAAAATCCTTGTGTTCTCTGGACTGTCCACTTCTTAACCTTCTTATTTACTTCACATTTCAGAGAGAGAGAATTATTTCCACATAATACCCTGTCACAGCCCCTCTGTAAATACAGAGCCTTCACCTGAGACTGCATAAATGTGTTCACCTGCAGTTGTTGCCACTCAGCAGCGCTGTGGGAAAGTGTGTACCAGCCCTTAGTGACCACTGTGTCCTGATTTGTGGAGATGTTTAGAGTCAGAAGGCAGTATCTTAAACTGATGATGTGTGATAGCCCAGTGAGGAAAGGTGGAGACATTTCTGCCTGACCACAAGGCTGACGTACCATCCATAAATCCTACTGTGTTTTGTTCCCAGTGACACCTGCCCACCACCATCAATATTAACCTGGTCCTCATTCTACACTATCTCTAGTATATCTCAGGTATTATAAGGGTGCTCAGGTACAACTAGACAGCTTGAGACATAGAATGAAATGCCATTTTTTTATTTTTTGGGTAATTTAAGACAAAGAGAACAGCATAGTTTTGGTGGCTTTGTTTAAAAAACCATAGGAGAGGAGAGAAAGGAAGGGTGATCCCTGATTATAAAAAGCTTTGGAAAACTTTTAATCATCTTCCTCTGATTGAACTAATAATTATTGTAAAAAGGGATTACAGAGTTACTATTTCTCTAACAATGTTATGTCAGTATGAATCACAAAGAGTAAGAGTCAGGAGCAAGAAGTCTCGGAGTATGCAACAATTGCAGCCTTGCCTTGAATGGCGTAGTATGGCATTTGTAAATACATACACACAAATAAGTTAAGACACTTAACAACTCACATCTTTTCATTCCAAAATTAAACGATCTGAAATACATGGGAGGTTCCCACAACAAATGCTTCTCTTTTAATTTTCCTATTATCTGCCTTAGCTATTCAGGGATGAACACAGCAGGACATGCGAACATGAAAGAACAGTAGACCCTATTTATGTATTGCAGAAAACTTTCATATATAAAATAAACAATAAAATTAATAGACCCTTCAAAGCTTTATGAAAAACCACAAATCAGGAAAAAATAATATGCTCTGGCATATCTCTTTTAAACCTGTGTGAAGTTCCCTCTGAAACCATAAGGATTTTCAATTTCTTGTCATAATGATACTTTAATGCCTGGGACTTGAAATAAGGACTTTGTTTCCAGTGCTGATTATTGATAACACACAGTATGTGCCCAAAATCATGGGTGGACATAAATGACCAGTGTAAAACCCTGTTACTATTCCTCTCTGAAAGAAAAGAATTCATTATTTTGTCATCATTCATCAACCCTGCAACAAAAACTGAATGCAAGTCTTAATGTTGTGATTTGTTTTTCCAGTCAGATCAAGAAAGAAATAAACCTGCAACTAAAAGTGTGAAAATATTGAATTGTGTTCCTTGGAGTAATTAGACTTCTTCTGAGGGAACTTCTAGAAGAAATAAAATTCAATGTAACATCAAAGTCTGGCTGAATAAAAATATTTTTTTCCATTTAAAAATCAGGATCTTTTGGGGGGTGATTGAATATATGTATGGGAAGGAAAATATACCGTCAAGTGTTTGAGAACTTTTTAAACTCTACATTTTTTCATTTATTTCTTTGAGAAAGACTTTAGTGCTCAAAGTTTCTTAGCCATTTGGAAGTTGATTCTTCAATGTTTTATTCTTTTCTGATTTGTGTATGTTAGCAGTACCACTGCTGTTGATTGGTACTAGGTATGTGGCAGAAGATGCGTTTCCAGCTCTGTTCAGCATGCTACAAAGGTTATTGTTAAAAAGCCAACATTGATCCATTGCAATTGAATCTCAGATAATATAGCCACTGGATCAATGGCTGACATTTTAGTGGCAGCCATAAAACTCTAGCCCAGGGAAATATAGTGCAAAGCCCTGTTCTCCAAGTGTATGTTACACACTACAGTACTTACCTTTAGAGAACAAAGATTTTTTAAAAATTCAATTATGTACAAACCTTTTATATATTATACTTATATAATACTTTATAAGTATTAATGCTACATGCAAGAGTGACACAGTTTTACCACTGCTCAGAACATCTATGGTCCACCTAAGTATGTTATTAGAAATATTTTTGGAAAGAAAACCATTTCATGATTTCAAGAGTTTATGAATGTTGGTTGACAGCTGCTGAACATGAGCCAGCAGTGTCCAGGTAGCCAAGAAGGCCAATGGCAGCCTGGCCTGTATCAACAATAGTGTGGAGAGCAGGACCAGGGCAGGGATTGTTCCCCTGTACTTGGCACTGGTGAGGCCACACATCAAGTGCTGTGCCCAGTTTTGGGTCCCTCACAAGAAAGACACTGAGGTGCTGAAGGGTGTCCAGAGGAGGGCAATGGAGATGGTGAAGGGGCTGGAGCACAAGTGTTGTGAGGAGCAGCTGAGGGAGCTGAGGTTGGAGAAAAGGAGGCTCACAGGAGACATTCTCTACAATTACCTGCTTCAAATCCTTTAATTAATTCTACTCTGGTTATATTTTAAAGGGTACTCACTGATTTTACAGACGTTAATAATTCTGTAACTTATAACCAGAACACCTAAACTAGATGATAAAATCTCATGTATCAGTGTATATTTACACTGATACAGTGGAGAATGGTCACTTGAAGAAAAATGACTTTTCATTGAAACATAAGATAGCAATTATGTCAGTGGCAATGAAAGAAACCTAAGATTTGATAGTTCAGTCACAGGATAATGTACAAGAGCTTATATATTCCAGACGATTACTAAAGAATGTAGTTCTAATAAAATGTCATTCTTAGTCAATGTTACGTTCTAGTGACTGGGAAAATGAAGAAGCAAATCAAGAACTTTAGTTATCTATTCAGTTGTACTTGCATAACATTTCATTCCATTTGTACTATCCCCTTATCACAACAAGCAAAGAAACAAATGAGTAAAAACAGCCAACAAGAACAATCAAATAATATTAGTAAGAGGGGTAATACCCTGTAAGTATGTGGTGTTTGTGATTGTGCTTCTCCTTCCAATTAAACCACCTGTCTTAAAATACTGAAGCGCCGCAGACTAGATGAATTCTGGTCCTAAAGAGCTCCAGAGACTATTTTTCCTATTTCTTGTGGATGAATTTTCAGTTCTGGTAATTGAAATAATGATACTGTTGTTATGGTCCCTCAGTTAACAGAACCAACAAAATATGGGAGCTTGTATGGTCATCCGTCTTGTTTTGTCAGAATGGATTGCAAAATGTTCTTCAAGGCTCAACTATTATGTAGGCTAGAAAGCAGAATGAAAAAAATTTGTGTCTTTTTTGATCTCAACACTTGTACCCACTGAGGGGCAGAAGTAAAATGAAACTAAAATAAAGACTTAAAATGTAACATCTGTCTCCCTCTACTTCTGAAACGACACCATCTGATGAGATATGACACTAATGTCTGCTAATATTGACTGAGGAGCAATTTCTAGTAACAGTAATAGATTCATCTTGACAATATGTTATTCAATGCCAGAAACATGCCCTTGGCTCTGTCTTGGAGGGATCTTCCTGCTGTTTTGGGAAAACAGCACCAGAGAGAGAGAGTCAGGGTTAGAGTGGGTGTAAAAGGCTGATCTGGATATTCTGTCTTGTTAATTCTCCCATTGCTTCAACAGACTGGAACAGTTAGTCTCATGTGATGTGGAAAATACCTGTGCACACAACACATTAAATATAGAGAAAAATTGGACATAGCAATGCAAGTGTGACCCCATATGTGCTGAATAGAAGGGAATAATCTCTCCCCTCAAACTACTGTCTTCCTAAACCTGTTTGGTATGTGGCTGGTCTTCTCTGTCTAAGTCACTCCTAACTCCCACACAGCCTGTTCTTCATGAACAACCCTCTGCCCATTTCAGCCTAGCTGCTTTATAGCAACTTTCCTGTTGCTTGTTGTCTGTTGCTTACACCTTAAGTACAGGATTCTGCATTTGCTTTTTGTGGACTTTATGTGGCTCTTGTCAGCCCATGAGTCCCAGTCTGTTGAGGTCCCTGAGTAGCTGCTGTACACTCCAGTGCATTAACAACTGCTGACAATTCACGGACACGCTGATGGTACATACATCTCATCACCAAGATGAGTAAAAAAGATGATAAACACTCTCAGTTCCAATACAGATCCCTGAGGAATGCCAATAGTAATGAGCTACCAGCTGGTAGGGGAAGTAGCTGGCATAACAAGCAGAAAATCAATCCATAATTCCTTGTAAAACAAGGATTGTGCCAATAGAAATATCTTGAAGTTCAAGAAGGAAAAGTGGAAAATTATGAGTTCAGGGTAACCCTCTGCAAGGCTGAGAACCAACTGGCTGAGTATCAGCCCTGCTGTAAAAGAATGTGGGCCTGATGGTGGACATAGGGTTAAATATCAATCAGTACAGCAGTCTTGTCTGAGTAAAGGAAACCACACTCTAGACTACGTAGGGACTTTATGTATATGGGGTTGTTAGGGGACTGTATGGAGCTACTATGGACTGTAACACATAGGGACAGCATGGCAGGCAGACCAGAGGAAAATATCAGCTTTCTTCACTCAGCATTGCTGATGCCATACTTGAAATACTGTGGCTAATTTTGGCTCTCCACCTCAGTAGGGATGTGGAGATACGGAGGGGCTAGTTCCAAAAGCAATGAAGCCCAACTCTTCTCACTAAGGTCAGTATAAAGAGGTGTAAAAGCCACTTTTCATTTATGCATGATTAGAATAGACACTGGGGGAAAAGAAGTAATCAGGAAGCTGGATTGCCAGGAGAGAAACTACCCAGAGATGATGGGTAATTTCCATCCTCGAGATTTTCAAGACTCTGCTGAACAAAGTCATTGCTAACCTGATGTAGGGCTTTACATGAGCAGCTGGAGTCTAAAACCTCTCAGAGGTCACTTTGAAACAGATTTTTTGCAAGTATTTAATTTTCATAATTAGGAATTATGAAAATATACTTTCCTTCTTTGTGTTCATTACCATAAACTCAGCAAATTGTAGGGTTCTAATGGGACTTTCTTGATCTCATACTAGTCTTGGAATTTTGTAGGGTGTTGTGGTTTAACTTCAGATGGCAGCTAAGTGGCTAAGACACAGCCACTCTCCCTGATAGACACACACACCCTGGTGGGAAGGGGAGGATGATCAGAAAATAAAACCTGTGAGTTTTGATAAGAACTATTTAATAATGGCAATAGAATATATGAAAAATGAGCACACCTGGATAATGGCTGAAATGTTTTTGAGTTGTACTTACTCAGGGATAGAGATCAAGGGGCTACTTCTTGTTCTGCCTCATCCTCCTTTTCTGCTGATGGTCCTGCTTCATCCACACCTACTAAACAAGCTGGTTTTCATGGTCATTTTTTCTGGTGTATCAGGGCAATCGATACTGGCATGGGTTGGTTCTCTTGTTCAGTGCAGTGCCTGTCGCCAGGGCTGGAACAGCCACAGCATCTGTCGCAGGACATGCAGGAGCTGCAGTGTCTGTCACTGTGTCTTCAGATAACAGAGACCTTCTTTTCCCCTTGAGGGTATTGAATAGTATTGAAGAAGTCTTGGTGGGCACAGGTCGAGTCCCAGCACCTTGCAGTGATTTGTGTCTCTTTGGAATTACCAGGATGACAGCATATTTTTTCCAAATATTCTACTAGTTTTTTCAGATTCTGGACTTCTTCAGGGGTAGAGTTCAGAAAATTGAAGGCATCCAGCCCTAGGCACTTGCCTGTTCTATTCAGTGCACTCTACCACTCAGAGTTACCCAACCTAGGGCAGATTTCTAGGTGATATTCTTAATAGTTGTTAAGCCTTGGAAAATCTCTGGAACTCATTCAACAAAGCATCTTAGTTCCTAGCAGTATGCTCATGTTGGTTTCAATAACTCAATGATATTCAGAATTTTCCAAGTTCTCAAATGGTGCTCCTCCTTTCTCATTAAACTTGTGAGAAAGGGGGAGATGTGGTAAAAAGTCTCCTCCATAGGCTGAGCCTCTGCGGAGAAAAGTTTAAAAGTATAATTATTCATAGTTTCAGACTGATGACTCCCAAAGTAGGGAGACCACAGCAATGCTGAGTACAAATACCAGACTGGTTTCATTACCAGCAGTTCTATCCGATCATAAGCCAGTGTTACAAAGTACAGCTGCATGATAACCTGAGCCCTGTTCCCATGGGTGGTACATTCTAACAGGGAGCATACACTGCAAATAAGAAATAAGAAAATTAATAAGAAAATTAACTCTATGCCAGCCTAAACTAGGACATGACTGTACTAACCTTCAGGGAATCCTCAAAGTGATTGAAGCAATATCTGCTTCTTAGGAACATATGAAAAAGGCAGACTTTGCTCATTTCATCTAATCCTTGTTATCATAGGCAACCATGTAATGACTATATTTGACAGATTTGCTGCCTTTATGAACTGAAGATACTGCGCTGAAATTCTCACAGGTGCAATATTGGGGTCTTCAGGATCACTGACACATGAGCAGAGTTCAGAGAAAATAATACTCTCTTAAGATTCTGCCTGCCTCCTAAATCTGATGGATTTGCTTTTTGTTCCTACCCAGACATAAAGCATTTTAATTAAAGAGTTTTGGGATAGTTTTATTTGGTCAATTCATTGTGAGTTTGGTTTCAAACAAAGGTTTCCCCAGAAAAACAGGTTCCTTTTGCAATTATATAGTGGCTATTTGCTCCTTTGCTTTCCAAAGAGATGCTTCAGTATCTTGTAAAGCCATTAATTCTTCCAGCATCTTCAGGCATCTCTAAAAGCAAAGTCTCATAAGTGAAAGTCTTCTGCTAGAGCTGAATATGAGCAATATACCCAGATTCAAAAAAATCTCAGGATTTAGAATATAAATCTTAGTCCTGATTTGTCCTTCACAAATGACTTTTTCATTTTAGCATTCAACAGCAACAGAGTACCTGTGCTGAATGTCAGGTACTTGGAGACCATTTACTATATTTTTTATCTGAGGTTCAGTGTTTTGATATCTCATTTTACATGAAAATCTTACAATATAATTAAGTGACTTAGTGCTACAAAGTAGTTCAATGTAAAAAGTTCGACTGTTTACAAACGTAACTTGGTTTTTACTGCAGGAATCAAAGCATATATGCTATTTACCATGCAAGAAAAAACCAACTCCATTTCCTCATTTATATGAAAACAGAAGGACAACATAAAATTTGAGTTTTGTGTAACACTTAGATTTTCCAGTGACAGCTAAAATGGGAAAACAGAAAGACAAAAAAGAATCTTCTGCTAATAATCCCAGAGCCAATTTTGTCATAGTAATACCGGGTTTACATATTTAGTTTAAGCTCAAAACAAAACAGGAAGAGAGGGAAATATTTTTGCACAATTAAGTAAAAATAATAGAGTATTATAAGAATATAAGAGTTCTCTCTGAACTCTTGATATTCACTTGCTCCCCCAAACTGCAAAATTACCTGAGAAAAAATATCTTTCAAAATGCAGGTAAAGAATCTCAAGAGAGTGACTAGTCACCTCTGCTGTGCCCTTCAGAAACTTGCTACAGATAGGTGATTAGCAAGTAGGATACAAGGCTAATAAAACCTGTGTTATGTATTCTACAGTGCAGTTCTTTCTGGGGCATGTTTTCTTAGAAGATTGATTAGTCTATTTATTGTGCAAACTTGAAAAATGCAAAATGATTAGACACAGCAATTTTTTAAAATCCTGCTCTTTACATCAACAGTGTCGTAGTCCTTCCGGTATTGCCTATGCTTGTGTGAAAGTTGAAGTTCAGCCATCAGCATGAAAAAATACCTTGAAGGGCAATTTGACTGCATTATAATGAGGGCTAGGGAAAAAAAAAAAAAAGCTTTCCATCTTCACAGCCTCACCAAGTTTAAAAGGAAAGTTTTACATGAGGGGAAAAAAAGGCTGCTTGATGCACAGAATATTGCTGTGTAGATCAACAATGCCCTTTGCTCCCCAGCCTGCTCAAACTGAAGAGAATGACAAAACTGTGTATCTGTAAACTCTATCTGAGACTGAAATTTCTCTGAAGTAATTACTTTAAATGGTGGAGACTGCCTTAAATTGTGCCCATTTTGATTTTCACAGGTGCAGGAGTACTTACATTGACGTAAGTTCTGTTTTCCCTTCACACCTAAGGGTCAGCTGACTATACTGGGTTTTGACTCTCAAGAGCGTTTTTTAAAAAAGTTGGCCTCCTGTATGACCATGCTTGTGTCAGCAGCTAGGAAAGATCTAGTTACACCTATTCTGTATCCTGACTAATGAATCAAACAAATGCACTCCTACCTGGAAACTATATTAAAATTCTTGTCAATTGCCTTGGAAATCCTACCAACACTGGTGATTTAGGATCAGCAGCTGGTCAACAGAGAGATGAATAAACTGCTTTTCTCCCTTTTGTTTCTTTTTTGTGCTACTTGAGAAATGAATTCTTAAAAATGCCATAAAGATAATCTGTCTTTCAGGCCTGTCACTCCTCTCAAGAAAGAAATTTCAGTATTAATACCTCTAAAGCAGAGTCCAGAAGCAAACCAAAGGGAAAATATACTACTTGTAATTTCACTGCTGTGTTTTCTACCTGAAACCTTAGTATGGAGGAAATAAGAAATTAATTCTTTGCTCATTCCTAGAAGACAGGGGAGTTGTGGCCTGAAAATTAAAATTATTACAATAAAATTAAAAATTATTACAATTTTTATGTATAAGCATCCAAGATTTAATGAAATAATTTAATGAAAGAGAAATACTGGACCCTGTACAACATCCAGCTTTTCAGAGGGCTTGTGTGTGTGTGTGTGTGTGTGTGTATCAGGAGTGAAAGGGCACAGTCCAGAGGACTCCTTTCACAGATTTCTTAATAAAAGGCTGTTGAAAGGTGTACAAGCTTATAAGATCTATTCTGCTCCATCATCTCTCAGGACAGAGAGGTGAATCTTTCACACATATTTGTAGAAGTAAGTGTAGCAAAGTGGACTAGATCTTATTAATTTTGTATTAATTTTGATCTAAAGGCATGAAGATGCCTTACTGTAAAGCAATACTGATTTTCTGCACTCTCCAGTACCTCTTTCTGTCTCCACTCTGTTTAGTGGGTCCTGCTGATCAAATTATTCCCATGATACAGAGAGAGAAACATGAGGAAGGGTCATGACATGACTGAATCTGATCCCACCTGGAGACAGACCAATGCCATAAGCATTGGAGCGTGGAGCTTTAATAATTTCTGATGGCTCAAGGCTGCGAGTTGATCTCACTTACAAAATGGTGAAGATAACAGGACCCAAGTCCTGTGCCCTGGTCTCACACATTTATACAACACCAGAATAAAAATCCATTGGCACTGTAATGCAAGGCCTTTTTGGGGGACCCAAACATTTGACATCCGATTCTATGAGAATTTTAGAGGACAGGAGCACAGACTACTAAGGGCACAAGAAGGATAATGAGCTCCATGGTGCTTTCAGCTGTGCCATTCCCATTTTGCGTTCTCTGACCTTACACAAATAATTTTAACTTTTTCCTTTGATATTTGGCTTTTCACAGGTACAGTGAGAACCTTATAAGAACGCAGCTACAGTCAAGTGTACAGCATTTTGCTCATGAAAAAACAATTCAAATCTTCCTTTCAGAGATGAATAATAAAGTCGATTTCTGACAGTAAACCAGAAATCCCTTGAAAATACAGTTTGATAGGAATTTACATCTTGCTTGATGATTCATTTGAGAGATGAAAGGTTTTTTTTAATATAGGAAAAAATGAACTTAAAAGACAAAGCTACTGAAAAATAAACCCTTAAAGCCTCAGTTCATGCTTTTCTCTTCTTGAGCTCTAGAAAATAAATATTCTGAACACTCGTTTTATCAGGGCCTCTTAAATGGAATAATTTAAGGGAAAAACAAACAGCAATTGTATGATTGTAAAGAGAAATTAGCATTTTGCTCAAAAGGAATAGCAATTAACAATGATGACATTGTGATTTATACTAATTGAGATTAAGTCAGACAAAATGGCAACATTAGCAATCATTTGAAGTACTGTATTACTCATTATACCGTGCTTTGTAAACATCTCTCTTGAAATTAAAAAGTAATTAGTAGCATTTTAGTAATTTAATTCACTGTAATTAGGATTTTAGGGAAACTACAACACTGCTGCTGGAAGCCTTTAAGGTTTTGAATTGAAGGAATGGTGGGGTTTTTAAAATCAGCTTTTAGTGGTGGCTCATTTTCTGTGGTCCACAGAGGGAAATGATATTATTGGAAGTAATAAGAAGGTGTTCATCAGAGATGGCTTGGAATGGACATATTTATTAATCTTAGTCCAGTGCTGTGAACTCACTGGCTTAGAGAGATGTTAGTAGGGTTACAGGGCCACATCTAGATCTTGATTTAAAGTCAGTCTTGACAATGAAAATCTAAAATTGTTACTTTCAAGAGGACATATGTCCAGTGCAAAACAAATTGTCATCTAAGCAGAACATGTGGCATGAAATATTCCTTTGTATGTAGGATCCAGTAGAAGGAGATACTTGGGCTGTGTGTCCACCAAGTGCTTTAAACAAGCAAGCATTCATCTCTAAAGGTAAGGTGTGTCTGCAGAATTACCCTTCTCAATGAGAAAAGGACACACTGGCAGAAAATGCAGCGTATTTGACACCCTCTAGTGTGAGTACTCAGCTGGCTCAAGGAAGGTGTTAAGCCCTTACCCAACCTGATGTATCCGGTGAACCTTCACAGGACTTGCTGTAGGATGTGCTTAAAGACAAGAAGTTAAGGGGCTGGGCAAACAAATTGTGTACTTCTAATACACAATACCAGCCTTATCTGTACACAAAAGAAAGTGGGATAACACAGAAAGACTGGTTACCAACAATGACTGCAGCACTATAGGAATGCTGCTTGAGGAATCCAAAGCAGGAGCTTGAAACTCCAGTGCTGCGCGTCCGGCTCAGACCTTTTGGTTTAAGGAGACAAAGGTGGTTTTTTTCTCTTTCTCCTGATGGGGCTATTTCAGTGGTGCTAAATAATTGAGCACTTACCGGGGTACAAAACTGACTCACGCCTCTGAGTCATGCACAGGAGGGAATTCGGGCTCAGGATTTGCAAACTGAGAATTTAACAGGTCTCATTATTGTGGCTGAATACCTAAACAACCAAGATGTTTTTTAACAGGGTTGGCCTTCTTTCTGTCCTACTAAATAGTATATAAGTTTCTAAATCAGTTTCTCTTAAAATTACAAAATACGTAGTCTGAATCAAAACTGCAACCAGCTATACTAAAAACGTACTGTCACCTCAACATATATTAAATTGTATTATTTTTATTAAAACTGATTATGGGATTGCAGAAAGACAAAAGTGCTGAAAAACTAGTTCGGACTGTCCTCATGAGAGTGTTCAAAATGGCTCAAAAATTAAGATACAGTTCCACTGTATTCATTACAAAATAATCACAAATAAGGAAACCGCAGTAGTTTCTGTTTTCTGGTTTTAAATTAAAAAAATAAAATAATGCTTGAGACAACAGCCTAAAATATACTTACCATATTTATGTTTATGTTTATGTTTACTTAGTGAAGCACTGTAATTTTTTCTAAATATGCCAAAAAAACAAACAAAAAAGTGCATCATGGTAAATGTCTCTGACATAAGTTAAAGACAATTTGCTATGAAAAAAAAAAGATTTTTTTTTCTCACAGATGGATTGCAGTAAAAGAATGGCAGAACAGCACAAGACAGGGTGGAGGAGGAAGGNACTTAGTGAAGCACTGTAATTTCTTCTAAATATGCAAAAAAAACAAACAAAAAAGCGCATCATGGTAAATGTCTCTGAAATAAGTTAAAGGCAAATTACTATGAAAAAAAAAGATGTTTTTTTCCTCACAAATTAGTTGCAGTAAAAGAATGGCAGAACAGCACAAGACAGGGTGGAGGAGGAAGGCGAGTGCTTGTCAAGATAAAGTGTGTTTATTTTAACATAACTTCTAAATGTAGAAATGGATTCTATCAGAAGATTCTTATAATATTTGAAGCTGTACAACCAAAGTACTGGCAAGTCCAGAAAATAATTTATTCTCAAAATAAATAAAATATTCATTTTTTTGTTACCAACTAGATTGTTTTCATTTTCAAAAAGTCATCTGCAAGTGTTACTACTAGTGATCTACTTTTCACTACCTTTTGGTAGGCTTTAGTTCATTTCCTTTGTTCAAATCTTTATTGATTTGTTCCATCTCTCAGATGCCATGCCTCCTTCATGCAATCCTTGCCTCATTTTCCTTCTTAGACATTTCTTCGTTGTATCTCTACGCAGAGGATGGAATGGAAGGAAAAGGGTCTAATTTGTGGAGCTCCCACTGCCATCACAACCTTGTGCTGTTCTCGTTTTAGTTGTGAGCCCCTTTTACACTTTTTATCTCTTTATTGTTTATTTGCTGTATTTTACTTTTTAAAATCCACCTAATCCTGTAGTTTGATTCCACAGTCTGAAATCTGCTTTTGGATGTCTTGCCATCCTTTTAAAATGTAATTTGGGCAGAAGCAGGTTCTTCAATAATAGTTGGTCCAACATTTTAGTTATATCAAAAGGAAAGTGAAGAAAGAAACAGTATTCTGACATCTGTTTTTCTGCCTAAATTGTGTCTGATCCCTGCAGAAGCCATATGACCTGGCATATGTTAACAACTATAGGTTTCCCTACCATCTTCTGGGATTATTTTGGTTATTTTGGCTTTCAGGCATGAAAGAATGTCCCTCTATCAAGGGACATTCTTCCATTTGTGGCAGATGCCTACCTGATTTTCCTGCTGTCGCTGGAAGAGGGGTGAGAAGTTGACCTAGTGTGTTTTTTACATGCCTGTAGAATTCTGTAGGAAGCAGGAAGACTACATGGCAGCCCAGGGTGCTGTAAATGTGCATAGTTAAACAGGTTTCTGAACTAATTTACTGTTAGAGTCTCCTTTTATCACTGCCTTTTCCTGGTAAAAGGACTATTAGGAATTTTTTAATCCCCACAGACAAGATAAAACTTGAGTGGGCTGACTCTATAATAAACTTACATAAACAGTTTTGTCCTGATTTTGATATTGTTGTATTACACCTAAAAATAGAGACTGATTTGTGCATACCATTTGTTATGGGTGGTGCCCCGATCAGGCCAAATCAACAANTTTTTTACATGCCTGTAGAATTCTGTAGGAAGCAGGAAGACTACATGGCAGCCCAGGGTGCTGTAAATGTGCATAGTTAAACAGGTTTCTGAACTAATTTACTGTTAGAGTCTCCTTTTATCACTGCCTTTTCCTGGTAAAAGGACTATTAGGAATTTTTTAATCCCCACAGACAAGATAAAACTTGAGTGGGCTGACTATATATTAAACTTACATAAACAGTTTTGTCCTGATTTTGATATTGTTGTATTACACCTAAAAATAGAGACTGATTTGTGCATACCATTCACTCTATTTATTATTTAGATTTCTTTTCTGTGTCATCAAATTAATTTTTCACCTTCTAATTCCTTAGATGCTTAGTTTTTACCTTTTCATTTTCTCCACTGTGTTCAGTTCCCATCCAACACCTAAATCTATTAGATGGAACACAAACTTCACAATTTGAAATCAAGCTACCCCATCCACCCTGTATAAGTACTTTCGGAATCAGATAAAATTAATCAATCTGTTTTCTCAGTGTAAAAGAACTGCTGTTATTCTTTCTGATTCTCCTGAAAGATTGTTGTTCCCAAAGAGAGTTGCAAAATCTGTAGACGTTGCTGTTATGAATGGTAAATAAACAATCCCACACGACACAGTTGCAGCCAGCTTTGGAAAGGCAATTCACTCAGTGACAACTGAAATCTTTTGTTATTGTGTGCCTTGCCCATCTGTGGAAATGTGCAGATCTGTAGCTGGAGGGTTTTGCATAGAAACACAATGCCAGGAAGACAAAAGCTTTATGATCCATCAGGGTCTTTCCACAGGATAAAGATTTTGGTAGTCAACGTATTGACAGTGCGTTGGAATTAAGGAAAGCTGACATGCCACCTGAATTGACATGGTTTGTTCCTGTGATCACTGGTGATGCCACTGTCCAGATTGCTCTACTACTTCCTCAAGCTCCATTAACAAACTTCCTTTCTTCTGCACAGGTGGTTTGTTTTCTCTTTTTCCTTCCTCTACTAAAGACAATATTCATTGCCAACTAACTTTCTAAATAATGAATATAAAGGAGGACGGGCCCCAGCTCGATCAGAGCTTTAATTGTCTTTAAATCAAACTATCTGTTTCCTCCACAAGAACAGCACTTTTGTAATTGTCACCACGCCAATTAACCGAGGGTTCAACTCTCCTCTGGTGCTTGTGGGTAAAAGCGCCAAACCCATTTAGCAGCTGCCAAACATGCACAAACACACAGAGAACAAATAAATACTCCAGTCAATGATACTGGAATGCTGGGAATTCACTGAGGAAGATGCAGATCAACGACATAATAAAAGGGTCTAGGGGTTTGGAAATCCCTCTTTAACAAAATGATGTTTCTGTTATTTTTAAAAAGAAATTCATAGCTGATACATGTTGACAGTTTTGTGAAGGATATATTAATGTCCCTATTACATTCCACTACTGTTATATGTATTTCCTCTTCCTTAGGGAAAGTTCTCTATATTACATCTGCCTCCCTTTAAGTAAGAAGAGCTGGATGCATCTCCTAAGTCAGGAACATTTCTAGGCCAGCTTTGCTTTACTTCTGTCAAGGAAAAAGTGTGCCATCTGTATTTCATTCTGTACACTTGTCTTGTTTGGTTTGCTGTGAACAAGGCTCCCCTGGCAACAACTGCTAGAAAGATTCTAGCAGGGTGGGATTCTTCCCAGGTTAATTTACAAAAGACATGCCAAAATAGTCAACCCTATCTTGAAAAAGGAGCTCTAAATACTCCTTGATAAGGATATATGTGTGACAGGATTTGGGTCTTCAAGCAAAAATAAGGTAGAGGGCTGGATTTGGGACATACTCCATACCAAGTCTTAAACTCTTATTCTAAGATTGTTGTTATTTCTATATAACTTTATGAGACTTCCATTATGCTAAACATTTTTTTTTTGTTACTTTAAAAATTTATTGTTAGTCTACTGAACACAGCATAATTACTCTGCAATTACAGTGATAAAAATTGTAAACCAGGCAATTAACCTTATGACTACAGAAGTGTATATTCAGTATAAGTAGCTAAACATGTAAGTACAGAATAATGACATTGCCATATACTGAGTAAGAAACTCATGAGATGATGATGAATTCACTCCTCAGTTAACCTCACTGTTACATGAATTAGCTACAATTACCAATATAAAATCATCCATTATATAATAGCATTGTAGTTCAAGAAAATTAATATCTCATGTCAGGGACATCCTCTTGCAACTTGATTTATCTAGTAAAGCCAAATAATCTCATTCTGTAGGCAACAGATAAAGAATTCCCTTTCTGAGAACATTTTTAAGACCTTGCCACAGTTTTGAAGATCACATGTCTATCTTTTTGTCCTAAAATTTCAGCATGGACAAATAAGTGGACAATGTGTACTATTTCCCTTGTGAGACTATCAGCCCAGATCTCAGTGTGGTGATTGTTGGTTCAGAACATGCAGAGTAGATCATACATGGGTTTCTAAAGGACAGGTAGCTTTGTCAAAGCTCTGTCTTGGTTTTGCTGCCTGACATGGAAACATCTCAGAGAAATGAGTGAATTTTCTCTTCTTCCATTCACAAAAATTTAAAGCAGAAAGGATGTATGTGTGTTGAAATTCCAGATGGATAGTAGTACAAAAAGAGTCAGCTACTGAATCCTGGCTAAATTATGTGCTTTAGGACATAACAATTTTATTTCTGTATTAATTTCCTCTATTATTTTATGCCAAAAAGCAACGTGGAAAAGCTGAAAGAATTTCTCCTATGTAAGAAAAATTAGATCTTGAAACTTACAGTTGGATATGAGCCCCTTTGTACAGTGCAAAGTTGAAGAAGCAGCAGTACAAAAGTGTCAAGTGATTCTGCGAGAAATCTGGCCTACCATTGCTGAGTAATGTTCTGTTATTATCTCTAAACTCAATGTGATTCTTTGCTTGAAAAAATCTCTCTCCACTGCTTGAATAGAACTACCAATATTAAAATACCACAACTGCAGCTGTTGGCATTTCTCCCCCTGCTCCCAAATCAAAATCTCATGCATTAGGGAGCTGGGTTTGATTTGTTAGTCATAATTAGAAACATAAACTGCAAACATGTAATTCTATTTTGTTTAAGTTCCCTTAGTAGTTTTAATTTCTCAATTCCCAGATTGAAGTACTCATGAAGTTACAAAATGCTGTTGCACAGTTTCATCCTTCACTGTATTAGTAGCCTCTTTCTAGTCATGAGTAAAACTTTATTTTATTCTTTTAAAGTAAAACACAACACCAAGTAATCTTAACTGGGAGAACACAAGCTATTTTCCAAAAGAACTGTCCTGCTTTTCTCTTGAGGAAACAAAGACACAGACTTGTGAAAAAAATTTCCAAGATTTTCAGGAATGGTAATAATTATCAAGGAAGAGAAGTCCTCTCTCTTGAGCTGAAGGGCAATGGTAATTTTAGTGTTCTTTAAAAAGGTATAATATGAAATACTCTGTTCAAAACTAAGAATACATGTATACAATTTAGTCAAGATAAAATATTTAAGAAAAATAGAACCTTGCCAAGTCCTAAATCCTCCCCCTCATGGTCAATGATTGTAGCAACATGCAAAGACAGTTCCTCATTTTGCATTAAGTACTCTGTGCTTTTGACAGTGAAATTTATTTCAAAGAGGTTTAATCCCTTAATAATCTAGGAACCTGAAGGAGATGAATGATTAATGTAGTTTCTTTTAATCACAGTTAAGATCAGAGAGGGAAGAATCTCCTGTTTCTCGCGGACAACTCTTCAATCTTGTAATTAAACTTTTTTTACTAATCTGTACAATCACACAACAGGTCACTGAAAACAACCTTTAACGGAGGTATTTAGTCTCTTCACGTTACAGATTTCCACCAAGTCTTTTAAAATATGTAAATAAAAATTGTATCAGTCCATTATACAATAAATAACTGGTAATGGGAGAAAGCCTAGGAGGATTAAATCAAGAAGTGGCAAATTTGAAAATATAACTGTTGTCATGATGTATGCATAGTTCCCTGGACATACCAGTTAATAGGAAAAAGAAACAGCAGGAATTTTAGTTGGGGAATTATGAGAAGGTAAAAGGGAAAGGTAGGTCACAAACTTTTAAGCTGCATAGGTGATTAAAATAATACTGAGGGAATTATGTCAGAGGGAGCACAGCCCCAGAAACAAACTGTTAAGAACAAGTAAAAAACTACTGCATTGAAAGATAAAGATTTAAAAGAATAAATGCAAAGAGGAAACCTTGCCAGGAGGGATTCTCTGGATTTCAGTTGAATGCAAAGTCAGAAAATATATAGCATTTATATAGCCTGTTTTCCCAGGAATTAAAAAGGCATCTTCAGAGTTCTCTGATGGACAACTCCTTAGAAGTCCGGTAGGAGGCAGAGGAAAATGTCAGAAAAAGATAACAAGACATTTTCATGTCTTTATTAATGTGCTATGATAAAAAGATGCAGATACTGAATAGAAGCTCTTCAAAGAATGAAAGAATATCAAAGAGTATTAAATCAGAGAGAAAAAAAATCAAACTATTCATAAAGAAACCCTTTTCTTGAGAAAATATGACAACTGGAAAGCACCAAATCTTCTTGCAATCTTCTTAACGCTGAATAACTTTCTTAAGTCTGAAATTTAGTTGTTTGGATGCTGGTTTTATCCAGCCAGCTAGAAGAGACTACCTTACCCCTCCCCCTGGAGGCCCACTTGTTCACTTTTACTTTGTCACCTTCGATTTATCACCTGCTAAAATGGAGGAAGAATGGAATGCAGCTCTTGAGGCCAGAATCAATACATGTTTCATGCTGAGAGGCAATAGTGTAAAGCTTCGGGGAGCAAATGTTACCAAAAATGTTTTTGTTGGAATTGTTTGCTCATTGCAAAGTACATTTGCATTGTGAGAGTGGGGTTTTGCTAAATGCATTTAAAACTGTAGTGAAAGTTTGTAAAATACAGCAAAACAATTAAGATCAGGGTGATTTTAAGAAATTTATAACATAGAAGGAAGGTATTGTGCAGGTATTTTTAGAAAACATGTTCAAGTGCTTCATTTGGATCTGTACTTAACCTATGAGAACCATAGATGTACTTTTGATGAAAGCTTTATAGGACTTACTGTGGTAAAAGTATAGCAAAAGTACAAAGTTTAAAATCTCTCTTCCCTGATTTTCTTCCCATCACTTGCAATGCGTTTTAATCCCTTGGTTTGCTCAGAGCTGGACTCTCCACTAGTAACAACATCAAGATTTCTTGTCCCTACCTCTACTATGCATTCTATTCCAATGAAGTCTTCTCACATCTTTATACTTAAAAAAATAGAAGGCAATACGTAATTTAATCTTTTTTCTTCAATGACAGTTTTTTCATGTAATTCCATCTACAGAGTTCCCACATTTCCCTAGGCTTTCCCTCATCTTTTACACTTTGAAAACATTTTGTAAAAACTATCACCCTTGATCATGTCGGAATCAGACTGGGGAATGCTTTCGTTTTTTCTGTCAGCTACACGGTCTCTTTATCAGTTTATTTTCTTTTCCATCCAATTCTTTACATATGAAATGAAATAAAGCCATTCCAGTTTGTTCCTCTTCCTTCTCCTTTTTTTCTGTAGGTTACCTCCACTGTGATTATTTCCAGATCATGAGAATTTCAGAAGAGTGGTCTCTGTATCTTTGCCAGTAGTTCTGGGCATACTAGAAGTGCTTCTACATTAATAAAAAGGAAATAGAATTCCAATCTTCTTAGGAAACTGAGAATATATATATGTTTTAATCCCTTCTCCAGAGAGATAAGAAGAAACTAGAATTGAACTAAGTGTCATTAAAGTCTCAGGGGATTTATTTGCCAGAATGTATCCATGTTTGGGTGCATATACACACATATGGATGACTCCCATACATTTCTACACAGATGTGGTTTTTGAAGTGGAATAGAAATCTATATGGTAGAGGCTAAAGTACAGGAGACTTCTCAGACAAATTGCTATCTAAAGTCCTGATGGAGGCGAAGCACATGTTCATGTTCATGCATAGAAGAATGCAAGAGGAGCTACAGTAACAGTTTGTATTAGCTTTTCTGTGTGATATCCCATGGCATTTAACAGGAACAGAGAGAGATCAAGACATTCCAAGGTCAGAGGACAAATTGAAGCAGCGAACAAAATCAAGTTGCAAAGCATCTTTTCAGTTCTGAAATGGTATTTCTAGTTCTGAATAGAAAAGCTTCTCAGAGGGCTGAATATTGTCCCTATCACAAAACCTGTGATACTTACACTCTCATCCACTGCATGGAAAAAAAATGAAAGAAAAACCCCAAAGTTCCTACATACAAGCAGCATAAAGCATAAGCATGTTAAATACTAGAATAGAACTTAGAAAGAATTTTAACAAAACAAGACATAAGAGGTACAATCTCTATAATTCAAATGCTCTATACTAAGAAACTTCCTTAACATTGAAGACTTAATAAGCAAGACCTTTGTTTTTAAGTGCTCAGAATAATCATCCTAAAGCTCAATGTCTTACAAGAGATATTCTCATCTGCTGATATACTCATATTTCAAAGGCCATGCCACAGTATTAGTCCTCAATCAACTGGATGTACTATCTGTTGCAGACCAGAGGACAATTTTAAAGTCTACAATAAACTAATTGTTAGTAGAAATCCAATCTTAAATCATAAGCTGCTTTGTGTGGTCAATGGGCAACTGATCCTTTAAGATTCTTGAAATTAAAATCATGATTTCAGTAGTATTTATTCCTCAATCCAAACCCCAAGAATGGGCTCAAATTTCAATTCTGTATTTTCAGATATGGGAAAAAAAAAAACTTTCACTCATTTAAAGAAATTATGTTAAAAATTAGTTTTACCTAATGAATTTACATCTTTGAAATTTAACATGATGAATGTATGAAAAGACTCAAAATAATGGAATCATAGAATCCTGGAATCATAGAATCCTAGAATCATGGAATCATAGAGTCATAGAGTCATAGAATCATGGAATCATAGAATCATAGAATCATAGAATCATAGAATCATAGAATCATGAAATCATAGAATCATAGAATCATAGAATGGCTTGGGTTAGAATGGAGCTCAAAGATCATCTGGTTATGACCCTCCTGCTGGGTCTACCTTTCACTAGACCAGGTTGCTCAGAGCTATGTTCAGCCTGGCCTTGAGCACTCACAGCCATGGGGCATCCACAACTCTGGCCAACCTGTCCCAGTGCCTCACCTTCCTCATGGCAAGGGTTTCTCCCTAATATCTAATCTAAACCTACCCCCTTTCAGTCTGAGACCATTCCCCCTTGACCTGTCACTCCATGCCCTTGCAGAATGACCCTCTGCATCTCTCTTGCAGGTTCCCTGCAGGCACTGGAAGGCCACAATTTTGATAATTTCAACTAGTTCTCATCTTCCATATACACATAATAGACAAGTTTTTATGCATTACATTTATTCTGTGACTTGATTAAAACCTACCAGGATCACCAAAACTCCTTATATTGAAATTTTATGGTTCTGAGCTTGATTCATTGTGTTGAAAATACCTGATCTTCTCAATCCTTAAGTAAAAGAACCTTAAATTCATGTGATTTATTCTCTCTTCATTCATATGTTTCTGGCTAAACAAAGAATGGTTAAAAAAACTGTCTCCAGCTAAGGTGAGATATTGCTGACAACACTTAGTAATATGTGACCAGGTTGATTTGTATATCCTCTTATCTTTCAAGACATAAGAAAAAATTCTAATTCCTTTGACACTGCTAATAATATATAAATACTTGCTTGAGCATTGTTTCTAACTTGGACATAAAGTCTGTATTGAGTAGTAATCTGAGGCACACTTACAAAGCTAAATTTCCCTCCTCATCCAAAGGCCCCGAAGAACACTCGAATAGAATTATTCTTCATTGTCAGATAAATTTATACAGATTATTTATCCAGAATGACAAATCAAGCCTGCTGAACAAATTCTGTGTGGCTTTTTCCTCATTCGTTTCTCTTAATTCTGATGCTTCACTTCAGTGATTGGATTTTGAAAAATAATTGTCTATAGATTTCATTGTATCTGACACTGACACACAGGATTTGCAGTTTAAATAGGCTGAACCTCTTTAAAGGTATAAGGTTTCTAATCGTGGTTTCCAGTTGGCAGTTCCATATCTACCCATATATCCTTTGTCCTCTTCCTCAAAATGGAAAACCCACATAACTTTTTAATTTTCAGGATAATATCTGTATTTTTAATACTCTACAAAACCAGGAAAACTGAAAGAAATAATATATTTATAATTTCCTGGAAAAAAACTAATGTTTTGAGTCACACTCCTGAAAATTAAAAATCTTTTTTCATCTCACAGCCTTTTGATTTTTTTAATGTTTTCATAGTGAATTTTTTTTTTTTTTTTTTTTTTTTTTACAAAAGCAGGTAATTTTTAACCAGCTGAAAAAACAGACTCTACCATTGAAACAAATCCTTTAGTAGAAATTCATCAATCTAAATAAGAACAGGATATTCTCGAGGTCTTTTACCCCACACTTGACAGGTGCACTGAATTATGAAAATAATTCCAAGGAAAATAGAATCACAGTATTGATATTCAACATCTTTCTTCTTTAACTACAGTTATACACCCAGGAGATGTTGCATTGATCTCTAAACTCATGCAATTAAAAGGAAACTTTTAGTGTAAAATCTCTTCAGTGATAGTCTGCCTCTCCTGAGGGGATTTCCACAGAACCAAAAAAGCCTGAATACACCTAAACAAACACAAATAATTGCAACCCATAAAAAAAAAAATAAAATAATTCCGGGCTCCTTTAATTAAATTTGAGCTTGTCACTTGTCTAAGGATACATTCTTAAGAGAATAATCTCAAGATATTATCATTGGTCAGGGCAAACCTCCAATTCTACCTTTCCTTTCCCTTCACTTCTTGGCATTCATGTTCTCTTTGGTGCTTTTACTAAATATTGACATGAGTATTAAATATGTTGATTCATCTCAATGAATAAAATCATTGTTTATACAGGTCATGTTTTTTGCTGCTTCATGTGATATTCAGGGACATGAAATATAGTCCTCAAATAAAATTGATTTATTTCTGAAAATGATAGTATATAATCCAAAATTAATTTTAATTTCTATCTGGTATAAATATAATCACTGAAATTCAGTGTGAGGTTATTAAAAGTTTTGATCATCATTTTAACAACTACTGCGAAAGAAGACATTCAAGTCGGGGTGATGGTTTTAACATTGCTCTAATATATTTTTACCCAAACTGATAAAAGTGTTGAAAAATATTTCGATACAATCTGGAGTTTGAATCAAAATATGCTCTTCCAAAAAATCTAAAGATGATTTTAGAAGGCTGCCTAAAGATATTTTAGAAGATACAACATAAATGAAGGAATAATCAATCTCAGCTAGGCCATGGCTAAATGAACCAGTTTTGCATTCTTTAGTCAACATCTATTGTTCTTGTGACATGCTTCAGGGAATAATGACTGAATTATTGGTCCTGTTAATCTGGAGCAGTGTGCATCCTCCCTTCTCATGGCTAGCCCTTTCTAAAACCAATTTGCTGTATCTACCCTGCATAGCACTTGGAGCATCGCCGGCTGGGAACACATTCCATAATCTGCTGTGCCTACTTAATGCAAGTACCCTTCAGCACAGCACACTGACCATCTGTCTGCCCTCATGTGCCACATTCCTGCACCAGAAAATTCTGGAAACAGCCATAAAGAGCCAAACTCTTTTCAGAGCTCCTGGAGACAACAGGATGCCTCTGCAGCTGCCCCTGCTGCATACCCAGCGTGACAAGTGTTACCATCCTGTCAGGTCTGCCACTGCAGACGCTTGCGGGCCCATCACCAAGGTCAGACTTGGGATAGGATATCAATGACCAAAAAATACCTTTGAGGAGGAAATGAAGAATGGAGTTGTTGGTTACATGTGGAGACTCACAAAGTTGCGCTGTGGCTCAAGGAGCCCAAACCTGGGTGCAGGCCTGGTGTTTTTGATTGCGGAGCAGAAGGGTCACTTTGCTGGTTTTCTTTGCTGCCAGGGTGCACAGCTGGCTCACATACAGTTTGCTGCCTGCTGGGACACTTGTGTCCTTTTCCTCAGAGCTGTTTTGAACAGACGGTTCCCAAACACCCAGGTGTGCAGGGTAATTTTTGCTGAGTGTGGCACTGCCTGCCTCCCTCCCGTGCCATGTTTCGGGCCCAGACGTGCTCCCACCCACACGGCAGTGGCGGCTGGCAGCAGCTCTCCTTTCTGGGCCTAGAGCCACACGAGGGAACCTCCAGCAGCGCTGAGGAGCACTGACTCCAGTACTGGATACGTGAATCCCTTGGGAGCCCCTCATACCAGCTGGAGGCTGAGGTGGAGAGGGCTGGGGAGGCCAGGCTGCTGCAGGGCCCTGTGAGGGACGGCTGGTCACGGCTCCTGGCCCTGCCGGGTGCCAGCAGTCCGGGGCTGTCCGCCCGGGATTGCTCCAGCTCCCCTGGGAGCCTGCACACCACTGCTGAGACCCACGGCAGCTCCCGACCTGCTGGGGAAACAACGGGCAGGAGCAGAGCCCCCTTTTTCCTGGTGCTTATGCTTGAGGATTCTGAGAGGGAGTAGGGGTGAATGTTTGTCACTCCCTGCAATGAAATTTTGACAAGTCATTTATTTACTTCACTTGTAGCTGCCATTAGAATTGATGATTATTCTGTCGTTGGATCTGGCCAGTTTGAATTTTACACATCAAGTCCAGCAAATAATTTAATTTTTCAATAGGAATGTCTATGCACTCACTGGTCTTGTCTGCATTCATTGTTAAGTGTCTTATAGAGACAGGGACAACAGTTATTTTAATTTGATTGGGGTTTTGTAGATTGGTTTGGGTTTTTTTGGACATTGCATACTTTCATTTTGCTGGCAGAATTCCAGTCTCAATTAGCTTCTCACCTGTAGTGATGGTTGCTTGAATGTTCAATCTTCACCATCTCAAGAACAAAGTGAAAGGACTATTGAAGTGACCTGACTTGATCTGAGGATTTGTCAGCAGCTGAAAGGGACACCTGTTCTCTCAGGTCTTGGTCACCAACAGTGTCAAAGGCTAAAAATCTTTATGAAATAACTATCTGATTTTCATATACAGATAGTTTTGGATACAACTTTGTCATTTAACCTTTCAAATTATGTTCTGCATTATATTCTCTCACAGAGTTTTCAAGGTAGTTTCTATGACACTAATGATCAGATACTATCTGTGACAGCCTATTAAAAGCTTTAATATATTCAGGGCATGTGGCATATACAGTCACTTACTATAATATCATTCCCTTTCTTTGAAGAATCTCATATAGTCCTCATTTCAGAACTAGATTTCTTCTATATTAGTAAATACAATTAGTTAGTCTATAAAATCTTGCCAACAAGTAGGCTGGGGGTGCACAAGAATCTGTGAGGAGATACAACCAGCACAGTTAACCCCAGATGACCACATAATATTCCTTCTTATATGATTTCATATCCAGCAATAAAAGCTGAGGAAAAGAAGGAGGAAGTAAGACACTTGGAGTTACTGCTTTTGTCTTTACCAGTAACCACTGCACATGGCTGTAGTGCTGCTTCCTTTGGAAATGGTTAAACATCTGCCTGCCAATGAGACTCGGTGAATGAATCCCTCATTTTGCTTTGCTTTTTTGTGTAGCTTTTGCTTTGCCTACTACAGTGTCTTTATCTCAAAACATCAAATGTTTTACATTTACCCACTTCTCTCCACCTTTCCACTGAAGGAAGGAGTGAGAGAAGATGTGGGGCTTAGCTGCCTCCTGGGCTTAACCCACAACAGTTTTAAAAGGAGTACAGCAGCTTAACATCTCAGTAAACAGTGAAATCAATACAGGATTGGACCTGAACATACTAAAGCAAGTTTTTCCTAAAAATGACCAGTAGTGAAATACTCAATATTAACATATAAGTGGTCATTTTTATGTTTCAAAGTTAACAAGCAATAAAATGAATGAAACAGTTTAGCTGCCTTGCAGAAAATGCAGTAAGTTAGCAGCAGAATTCAAATTTTTTTGAAAATCTAAGAATTAAACTAATATATCTACTGTGCATTATGCTGTTTTTGAAAACAGAAAAGCTATCAACATACTTGTGTTCTGAACAATTATTCTTACTGTGAATCATGAATACTGTGATTAGCTCATCAATAACTAAGAAAATAAGCAGGTTATTTACATCTTAAAAATTGAGATATTTTTTCATGTCAGTGCCTCTCTTCATCAGTTTAGTTAAACAATAAGGTTGAACTTCATGGGTATGCAGTTTGCCTGTCTTTACAGTATTAACTAAGAATTTTGTTCCATTTATTACAATGTCTCTGACTAAAGACCCAGGTTATCTTCATTGGAATTCCTGCCAGGATTTCTTCATAAAATACTCCATAACAAGAAAATTTCAAAATTAAGTGTTCTTTGGGGACCTCATAGTCTCCAAGCCCTCATTAAATTGCCATTTATACAATATGCTTCCTAACCACCAGGGTCACTTTGCTGTGAAGGTACATCACAAAGGGAAAGCAGTAAATCTCAGTGAATATTTCACAACCCTCTCTGGCAATTAAAGTTTTAAATGGCAGCTTCTCTGCATAGCCAATAAAATGAGAATCAGAAGGCAACTGCAGGATAGTCCAGATAAAATGAGCCCACTGCTGTCTCATAATATTTCACATTGAGAGAAAGAACACACACTAAACTGAAAGACAATATACATTGTTATGGCACCTCACTGTGCAGCAACCAAAACTTCTGTGGAGTTCTACTGACTCATAGGACAAAATATTTGCAGGAGCTAATTTCAAATGCGCTGAATATCTTTATTATCTAAGCATTTAGAGAATGAAAATCCATTTTCTTTCTCTCTGAGAAATGCAGTCTGTTGCCAAGGATCCGGTCTCTAGCTGTGAAAGGCCCTCATTGAATTCAGTCTGGACAATCTCTTCAGTTCTTCCCTTTTCCATTAAACTGGGAACAGGATTATATGGTATTTCCAGCCAATTTTAGAAGTTTTCAATCCACTGATCATGCTAACACTTTTTGCAGAAACATCATAAGTGAGTGAGGCTAGACTTGCAGAAGCAGGAGAGTTGAATGTTTTTTGGAAAAAATGCTTAGCTCCTTGTATTTTGTATGCTTAAAAATGCTACAGAGACCTATGTCAATGCACCTCTCTGTTTCCACGTAAAAACCAGAATGTCTAAAAATGTACATGAGATTTTATACCTACTTCTCAAATACAAGATAATTCTCTTATTGTCTGTCTGAAGCCTAGAGATATTTTAAATTACATTTTTAAAAATGGGGAAACAAGGGAGGAAATTCTGGAAATGGTTCAGTGAGGGTAGAAAACAAGACACTGTCACATATACGTCAATGAATATATGAAATATGCACATATATGTACTTTTTTCACAAAACTGGTGAAGTCTCAAGTGAACTCTTTAAACTGTTAGTGATGACCCTCCACTTGTTACTTATCCCAGGTGTAATATTTAAAATTTCGTATTAGGGTCATTTATTAACTCCTGTCACTGAATGTTATCTTGCCACAATATGAGTTAGTAAAAAACAGTTATTTACCAGGTGACAACTTGAAAAAGTCAAGAAGTTCAAAATTTTCTTTTTATAATATAAAGTTAGAAAAATAAGTAAACAAGTAAAACCATCTCAGAATTACCTACATGTGTCTTGACAGTCTTAATGGAACTTAAAAACAAAGATCACTGACCAATAAACATAAAAAATGTTAAGAATTATTTAATATTCTGAAAAGATATTTTCTTAGATAGCCCAATTACAAATTGTGCATTTCCAGAAACAAACTTGTGTAGTTAAACAAACCCATTACATCATCAAAGCATGTAAATTTAAAATGCTTAATTAAAATTTGGGTTTCATGAATTATTTTTTATAGCAATCTTGAGTTCTAGAGATTCTCAGCCTTCTTTAAAATTTCATTTAATTGTGTAATAAGGGGTCACTTTTTGGCATGGAAAAAAAATTTCCGACACTGTCAAGGTTATGTAATAGTCAATAAAGCTCCATAATTTTAAAGTACAGATAATATTAATGAATCCTGAGTTTTCCCACCTCTTACTATTGTAGGAAGCTCCACCGTGGATGTGAAGAAGAGAAAGAAGATGCTGTGTTGTGTTGCTGAGCAGACAGAAATAACTCAGGACTTGAATGTTGGAAAAGTAAGTCTTGTGGAAACTTACAGCTGGTAGAAACTTGTGAGGTGAAAATGAAACGTGACTTTCTCATATGACCCTACAATACATTGCATTCTGGTATTGCATATTGCACACGTGATTTATTGCATAGAGAGGTGGTGGATGCCTCATCCCTAGAAGTGTTTAAGGCCAGGCTGGATGAAGCTCTGAGTACCCTAGTCTAGGGAAAGGTGTTCATGGAAAGGGGTTTTAACTAGGTGATCTTAAAGTCCCTTTCAACCCAAGCCATTCTGTGATTCTGTGTTTCTATGATATGTGCTCCCAGGAGTGATGGTTTTGCCATATTTTTGAAAAAGCAATCACGCACTTACATTAAAAATCAAGAAACAATGTAATGAAGTTATGTTTTTCATTCAATCTTTATGATTGCAAACACCTGTGACTTTAAATCCTATGAAAAACCATTTTAGATTCAGCATACTCTAGACAGAAGAAAAGGAAGCACAAATTCAGATAAAAGATATTCTAGTTTTTACGGTTTTGTAGCAAAGGATTAATGACACTTATTTATAAGTGTAACACCTATCTAGGTATCTTTGAAAACCAGAGATAACACAACAGACCCACTTGAACTTACTGTGTGTTCTGAACTGCAGTGCAAAGAGGGGCTGCAGAGAATAGATGTGTGCTGTACAGACAGGAGTGATAGAGGTGATAGAGGTGATACAGTGATAGAGGCTTAAGTGTAAAGAAAAATGATATTTCTCTGTAGTCTTTTTCTTCATACAGTCAATCTTGCAGAGAGTGTTGAAAAACACTGTCCCAAAAGTCTTGAAACTAAAGAAAAAATAAAAATGCTCAAACTGGCAGGATATTTCACAGTAGAGATAAAGGTTTTCTTTTAAAATTATGCTTCATACAGTGAAGTTTCACTCATCTGCATACCAAGTCCTGCAGACTCTGAACTGTCAACACTTACTAAACTAACAGACACAAGGAACACAGGAGATGAATTTCAATTCAGTAGTCAAACCACAGTAGTTCAGCACTTTTTACTTGCAAAACTATTTCAACTGTTTTGACCCTTCATTATTGAACAACTTCTTATGCTTCTAGCTGAAAAAAAAAAAAAAAAAAAAAAAAAAAGAATAAAAGGAAGAAACATGGAAAAAAATCAAGAAATTGAATTTTTCTCCATTTTAACCCCAAAAACACAGGGTTCAAAGGAAAATGCAAGCCAAGTGGCAGGCTAACATACATGCAGGGGCTATTCCTTAGTTGTGTTCCTTTGAGCTTTTCCTTTATGCTTTTTCTCTGACTACATGGATGCTCCACAGCAAAGTAGAAGTTAATTAAAGGCTAATCAAATGTTTCTAGGGCAGCCCTTTCTCTTCCTCTTTCCAGCAGCCTGCTGGTGTGATATATGAGAGGATAATAAATCTTCTAGGGAGGAGCATTTCTTGGAAAGAATGCAGCTGAGTTTGTTCTAGTGATGTTATATTGACCAGTTATTGACAATTAGAGATTAACTTTCATATAAATAACCAAGGTTTATTCTTGTGCACTGGACTTTTACAATAACCTCTTCATGTGCTTGATTCAACAGGCTGAGTTCTTAGAGCTTAGGGAAAGATGTCAGAAAAGATTCCCAGGGAATACTTTAGCTCTTCTTTAGTTGTCTTTGTATAGAAGAAGGCAAAAACTTTCTGGCAAAAATGACCTCTTCTTTGATGGCGAAAACTCACATTTATTCTGACACTATAGTGTCTTGTGTTTTTGCAATATTCCAAGGTTTACTAGTTTATTTTAACTGTTACACCAGGAAATATTTTTCAACTTCTTTTTTTTTTTTTTTTTTTTTTTCTTTTTCTTTTTTCACCTCTTCACCTTTGAAAAGCAAGACTCTAGAAATTGCTTTACCTCTCCATTCCCCAGTGGCAGCTCCGACGATAAATTCACTTATCTAAGTTTCATCACCATCATGGTTATGGCTGTGTTAAAAACAGTGTCCAGTCTCACAGCCTGACACTTGGGAATCATAAATGTACCATCTCCAAGGAGAAAGCAAAGGCTATCATTGTCATTTAGTGTGACATTAAGTTAGCTGAAGTTGCTCCTGTGTGAAAATGGTATCTTTTGGGAACAACCAAGAACAGTTGGAGAGAGAGGGAAGAATTTCTTTGTAAAATGGTTGATCATTACTGCTTATGCTTGCCTTTGAGCATTTGAACACATAATTTGGTAATTAGCAGATTTAATTGCTTTCTGACACTGAGGATTAAGTAGCCTGCCCTGCTCTCCACTCCCAGAGCCATTAGTGTGCCTGTTGCCAAGGTCAATTGAGTTCATTTTGAAACTATTTCTCATCTCTTTCCCTCTTATGAAGTGAGTAATCCAGGATGCCTGGGAACAGAGCACATATCAAGGCCCCATTTTCTCTCTACTCTCCACAGCAGACAGCTTCAAGATAATCATACCCAATTCTTTTACTTTGGAAGCTATTATTTATGTTAGGATATCAACCAACCAAGTTTACAAATTTTTCAGTGTTCAATACTTTTTTTTCTGACACAGTGGCAATAATAATAATTACAGGAAACATGACAGCATCACTTAATTATAAAATTATAGTATTATAGAATTATAGAATCAGAAAGTAGAATTCAGCTACAGTGTTTAATCCTATGACCTCATGATTGTTCAACTTTTCTTTAGTTTCTCAAGTCAGGTACAATTATTTTAACTTCTATTTACCTTATTATTTATAGGCATTTACATGTTTTCACCAGAAGATGCTAGGAGCTGAAAGAAAAATGCTGGGCTTTTGTATGCTTTTGTGCCACGTCTTTCCTATTACCTGACATGCAGACTGGGGTTTAATACTTGTTATAAATAAGACATATCAAATTCGCTTGTATGATTTCAATATGATCTATGTCATATCGATTATGTATAAGGTTGTATTGGAATTGTTTATTAAAATGTAGCTTTTAGGTTATGTTATGAAAAATGTAGCTTTTAGGTTTTTTCCCTCCTTAAAATGTAGATCTAAGGTTGTTTCATTAAATTGTAGCTTTTAAGTTTTTCCTTAAAATGTAGCTCTTAGGTTTTTTTCTGTATTGTAACCGCCGAATAAACCGAGTAAAAACACTATCAGACCTCGCCGGAGACAGGACTGAATGGACGAAGCCTCGCCCGAAAGTACCTGACAAATAGCGCTGATAACAGAAACAAGAGGACTATTGTGACAGCCGAGAGAACCAAGACCCGCCTAGGAGCCACCCAACTGAAAAGAAACTGAATAAAGATTATATCGAACACAGATGCAAAATAAGGTGATCTAGGGAACTGATGTGATTAAACATAAAATTTACTGAGTTCCCAGCAAAGGAAAATACAAGACCTACACTCATGCAAAACACCTCCCGGAAAAAGAGAATGAGAGAAAAGAGAGAGCCCAGGAAGAAATCAACCAAACATCCAAGCCGTACAGAAATTTAAACTAACCCGGGAGCCAACATTGTCTCAACATCGGACTCAAAAGATGAGGTCAGAATATTCCAAGAAACAAAGGAGTTCCTGGCCCTAGGCTAAATAAACTGTATAAAACCTGAACGTGGCGAGGAGAAAATCGTGAACCCTCTCGAGCTACTGTGACAGGAGCAGTGTCCAGGTTCACCCAATACTCGAGTATTATCCTGAATCTCCCGTGGCATAGACTTTGTCATTTTGTTCGCTAATTATTTTTTGTTCATTTAATTGGCATAAGACTCTGTCAATTTTTTTCTTTAATTGTTAAAATAAATTCTGTTATTTTTTTATTGACTCTCGAAATTTTGTTGATTTGGCCTGATCAGGGCACCACCCATAACAATACTCATTAAGTTCCTTACAGTAAATGAATGTCAATATGATGTCAAATTATACTGTTACAAGGAACATTTTCCTTACCATGAAACATATGGAAATACTATCAAAATATGTAACACTGAAATAAATGCCTTCCACTGGAATAAAACAGGACAGGCTTTTAAATTTAACTCTCCAAAACCCAGTTTGATTTTCCACTAGGGAAAACTGCAAAGAGTTTGTTATATCAGTGAAGCATTTGAAGTGCCATGACCAAAAGAAAGACCAAGAAAAATATTATTGATCACTGACTGAAAGGTAAAATTTGATCAATAATTTTTTTTAATTCTTTTTTTCAAATACAGAGAAATGATTGCACTCTGGGATTTTTAAGGAAGGCACTGGATGGTGAAAATTTAGATGGATTTGGAAAGCAAACAAATTAATAGAAGAATTATTCATCTTGAAGTTCTAAATACAAAATCTTCAACTCTGGTTGCTAAAGTCCTCAAACAATACACTGTTGAAAATCTGGAAGAATATTCAAAGTGTTCCTTCTCTTCTTGCTTTAATTTTTATGCTCTTTCCAGAATACTGTAGATTATTTTGTTCAAAGAGTGCTGATTTAAATGGGCTTGACTCTATTTTCTTGTAAGTTACCTGGAAAGGAATATGAATTTTAAGGTGATTATATTTGCTCATGGTACTTTCATAACAATATAGATGAGGACCATTGTCACAGAATAACATACTTTGTAAAACTCAGTGGGTAATAAAATAAAAAAAAATATATTTAGTGTAGATAAATATCAAATGCTGTCAAACAAATGTAAGACTTATTTTCATATGTAAAATGATGGTTTCAGAGCTGGCCATTACCACTGAGTGAGATTATGGGGTAATGACTCAGCTCTGTAAAACCATCAGTTCAGTATGTAGCAATTGTGAAAAAGTAATACAATATTAGAAATCATTAGTAAAGAAATAGTAACAAAACAGGCTTTAACAACTTCTTGGATAGTGAGTGTATAACACAGGAAATAAAACTTTTATTGACTTGTTCTTATACCATCATGGAGGACAGGACACATAATTAGATGATGTATTGATTTTTCCCAGTGCTTCCCCATGTTTATGATGTTATCTTTGGATATTCAAATTAACTCACATGCAGAATTATTTAGATTAACTTCAAAGAGCAATCAAGGAAAGCATAAGTGCGAGTTACCGTTGTAGTCATTAATGTAATCAAGAAACACTGAACCTTTTATATAGCCAATAGAAATTTTGGCCCTGTGCATGCTGTTTAATTAATGTTACTTTGATCTTAAATTCATCAGCCTTATGCCAGACAAGGCACTCTGACAATATAATGCAACAGCTCTCTGTCTGAAACTTTTGCAACAGATGAGTTCAGGTGTTTTAACTACTTGACTGATTCTTATGACTACCCATGTTGACTACTCATGTTGACCCATGTATGACTGCCCATGTTGATGCAACTGCTGAAAAAATTTCGTGTTAGAGCAACCACCTCTGCAAAATGTCGCCCTCATGATAGGAATGGCAGCACGTGGCCAGTGAAGCTGAAAGTTGCTGGCTAGAGTTTGCCTTGTAGGCTCCATGATCTTGCATTTTGACAGCTCTTTACCAGTGTCCAGGCTCTTCTAATTTAAACCAAGTTTTCAAGCTAGTATTGCAGTGGGAATAATCAGATCAATAAAGACTTATGTGCAAGCTTGACTGTGAGTTAACGTGATAGCAAAGCCACATTCTTTATTACCAGTAACAAGATTGCTTTTACTTTGATGAACTCATGGTTTAAACCATTGATACAAACCTGGAGTTATATCCCAAAGAAGCACTCAGTCGTTAATAATGGAAGATTTTACCTTTCATTTTAGACACTGTCAGACTTAAGGTCTGATTCAGGTTATTCTTGTCTGTGAAATATTAAGACACATTCCTTCTCTACCCCAGCCACCCACACATAATTGTATTTGAGAGGAGAGAATAAGAACACTGGAAGGAAAATATCACCCAGAACATTAGGAGACTCAGCCGATGCCAGCAAACAATAGTTTGTTTGGTTCTAATACTTATTTCATACACTAACATGTTTAGGGATGTTGATTTTGTCAAGAAATGGTTGATTTGAGGAAATACATTTGATGTTAACAACCATTTTTTTGTTTCGATCTTGAAGTTAGTAATAGCCCAAGAACCCAAACAAAACATTTGGTTTATAATTCCTCCATTATTATTCTGATTACTGCTCTCATCCTATTAGCTTCTTCACCTTGAGCTAATGTGACATTGCAGTGTTACGGGAAATCAATGTCACAAAAATTTCTCATGCTACCACAACAATATTGATTTAGGTATAAAGACTAAATATCAGATAATAGAATGAATAAAGAGAGAAAAGGAAAGAAAACTCATGTGCTCTATCAAAATCCTACCTTCTAGACAGGCTCTGAATGACCATATATCTGCAACAAAATTATAACAAACCTTTGGTCTGTTCTAAGGTACAAAAGTGGCTCCTGCAGGTCTGAGTCTGCAAGAATTTGAGCTCTACAAATATAATCTGATGTTCTGAATATGTTCCTAGTCATCATTTTGTTACTGTGAACATGACACCAATAAATGTTCTTTACTGACACTGAGCATTCTCTTTTTGCCAAGAATATTTGGAGAGCACAAATTCCTTCTTTGTCATTCTTGTATTTTGATACTTGGGCTTGCCACGTCTTAAATAACTGCTCATGTGTTTTGAGAACAGTGTGCATGCCTTTTCACAAATCACAGGGAGCAATAAAACTTTAAGCTGTCACCTTAGAAACTCTCCAATGGGTTTTTTATCAGGGTAATTGTCAGCACACAGAACCCATCAGAAGAACTATGGCACCAAAGAGCTTTAAAGTAGAGAGAGTGGAAAGCTCTCAGTCAGGAACTTGGCTGTAAAGGCTTCTTAAGCAATGCACTTGTTCAGATAGTCAGGACTTGATCCATCAAAAGCAAAGTTGCACCAAATGCAATCATTAAACATTTCCCAGCAAAAAAAGAAAAACAACAACGCAAAGAGTATGTGATAGCTGCTCTGAGTAGTGTTGCATCTGAGGCACTTGCATCTTTAGTCCCATTAAAAGATTAAAAGAGTGGTTGTAATGTTTCCCCTGTTACATGATAAATTGGGAAATAGAAAAATCAAGGGAATACTGATATTTTTTCTCATGTTAATCCACTTGTGTGACCTTCCTAACACAGAAATAGCAGCTTTTTCCCCCAGTAGCTTGGATTCAAAAGTGGATTAGAGACAAAGCAGCAGAGTTAAGAACTCAAAGCATCAAAACAGATTATTTATCAACTAAACATCCCTGTGACCTTGCTCCTCACAGAATGTAAGTCTGTTTGTTACATGTCTCAGATATGAACATAGAGTGTATACTTTACTCAAAATCAACTGTGTGACCTGTGAAAACAATTTCTGTTATCAGGGACCAAAAGGCAGAGGGTTTTTAAATATTTTCTAGTGAGATATTAAGCCAAAATTCACGTCAGGATTAACACAGAGGTGTGACCCTGTGTCTCTGTAGGAAAGCTTTCTCTGATAAGTAGCTGCCTCAAGAGATGAACAAAGCTGGAACAGCAGAGCATCTGCAGATAGGTTTCAATCAGATATGTGATGCACAACTAGAAATCAGGATAAAGGGATAGTATTACTATCATCAACAATTTAATTTTCTTGTTGAATACCTACAGTGCTGATGGGAGCATGAAAAAGATTGCTTTTCTGAAGCACAAGAAATCAAACCTTTCCAATTATTTAACATGTACACTAATTCCTGCTGCTTATTTGAGTGTTTCTTCCCTGGCAGGTAACTAAATGCTTTTAGAACTACATCTGCTGTACACAAGAACTGCGTTTTTTGCCTCTGACAAAAGTAGTAATCTCTTAGCTTTCCACCAACTGCCAAATCCAAATGCAATGGAATGTAAGAGCTATCTGTTTTCAATGAAAGGTACTTTGTAAAGAGCAGAGAACATTTAACATCTAGGTTAGGAGCCTTGCCAAATAATTTTACTGCATCTCTGAATGTAAGTACTTCTCTCTCTCATGGATTCTTAGTTTACTGACAGTAGGAGAATCAGGGAGAGAAATTGATCCATGAAAGTAAAGAAAGAGTCTCCTACTCAGGATTCCACTCAGCAGGAAATGAAAATTTTGTAATAGTATGTAGTATCATATATAAGTTGTAGCTGTCTGTATAAAGGACAGTATAATTATAATATAATTATAATATAATTATGTATAATTTTTTAGTGTTTATGCAGCAATAATGAAAGTTAATCAATAAAAAATAACAAGTGTGGAAGAGCTAAGATCTTCAAAATGAATAGAGAATTGCCTGAACTAAAACCTTATGTACATCCCTTCTTTTTAGAAAGTTTCCTTAATAAGATTTTATTTGAGAAGGTATCAGTGTGTGTACTTGATCTTATTTGTTTCATATCATATGTTCCTGTATGTCAGCACAGAGTCTTCTGGCAAAGATCAATGTTTCTTTATATTCTAAACTGCTTGAGGACATGCACAAAGACCTCACACAACTGCCTGATGGAAACGCTACTGCTAATGTCATGGTACGTGCATAGCTGGAGGCAGAGTTTGAAAGTAATAGACTGGATGATAAACATTATTGTTTTCACTCTGATTTGTGCTGCTGAGGGTGTTGAGCTCTTCTGGGGTCTGTATTATATCATAACAGTCTATAATGTCCATGTAAGAGCCATGCACATTGTCTGATGTCATAAGATGACTCTGGCTTTAGAAACTTGTCAGTAATACCAACACGAACAGGAATCCAAAACAGATGAGTGGAGGTTAGCAGAGTAAAACCACTGGCCTTTACATTATGCCTGTGGGAGCTGTTCAAGTGATGCTATGAGACCCTTGGGTATGTCTGGAAGAATTAGAGAAATCCATTCCATGTCTCCATTGTATTCAAAAGTTATGCAGTCATTTTTAGGTAACATTTTTCTCTGCAGTCATTTATGAGATGACCTCAATGAATAAGATGGGTCAAATGCACTTACAACACCAGAGAAATGGAAAAGCCTCCTTTTTCAACTGCATTTGGGCAATGCGTAGCAATATCTAATTTGCCCACTTTCCAATGCTTGAGCTAAATAGCACAATTTAAAGGTAAGATTGCTGCAGTGGAATCTGGGATTTCTTGAACTAGAAATTGCCATAAAACAAGGGTAATGAAATACATTCTTCAGAACTATCCAAGCTAAAATAACACCATTGTCACAGATATCCTCCAAAAACTCTGTTAGCAAACTGACAGAGGCAAGTTTCCAGCTCTTCTCTGTAGTTAGTACAGGTTCAGGGCTTAGGTAAGAGAGAAAGTTACTGTGGCAGTACAAAGTAACACTTTCAGCATGATTAGCCCTGCTTATCAAGCAAGCTTCTTCACTGCATGCCTCCCATCAAATGCTTTTTAGCATTTCAGCTGCAGAAGAATTGCTTTTTTGGCAAGCTTGCTCCGTTTTCTTGTCTGTGCCAGCTGGCTCTAGTACCCTTGTGGATTGGACAGTATGAACAGCCAGTACTTCCACATCATCCTTTTCTAGGAGATCTGTCCGTGGAAAGTCACTGGGGTGATTTTATTATGCTAGAAGTCCAATATATGCTGCAAAAGAATGTAGGAGAAAAGCAGCCATATGATAAGTGAGCTGCATAACTCGAGCTTTGAATACCTGTTCAAGAAATCTGTGGGTCCTTGTGTAAGCCACAGTCAGAGTGATGACTTAACACCTGGTGATGAGTAAATCTCTGTAACTGGCAGCTCTTCAGCTGCCTCTATAGGAGGTTAATGACAGAACAATAATCCTGCTCCTAGCACAAAGGGAACAGTATTTTTGATGATTATTCCAGGCTTAAAGGGATTCCTGTCCCATTGCATGGATCAGTCTGATTAGTGTAGGTTTTTATTAGCTGTCTTTAATAGGGTTGATAGGGAATTTCAAAATTGCTTTCCCCCTGATTATTTATACTCTATCTTAGGCTATAAACATTCAGTAGTTTCTCTGTCTAGGAATGCATTTGCCCTTCCCTTTTTCCTGTCTTTGCAATACAAATCTCTCCCTATAAAACATTGGACTATTCCAATGGTAGACCATTGTGGGAATTTACCAGCCTCCTGGTAATTTAGCAAGTAAATTATTGATTCAAAGACACTCAAAGCTTGTTAAAGAAAAACATAAAATTTGCCAATTTATTGTCTTTGGGTGGTTAAAATTTTAAGTCCAAATAAGCAGTCTCTCAACAATCTCAGCACAAGGCAAGACTCACAATGCACCCTGTGAAAGTAAGTATACTCTATAATTTGCCTAGAGCATCTCAAATAAATACACAGTTGTTACAGCTGGTAGTAGCTGGGCTCTAAAACTGGAAACTTCCTCCTTCACAGGTGGAAAATCGTTGATATCTCAGCATATGCCCAACCTATTCACTGAGCTTCATCACTTAGCACCTTGTGCTTTTTAGAAGGCTGGGGCTGTATGATAACATCTGAATGTGAATTGTACATATATATGTGCCTAAGGAAAGACTTTATCTCTTTTAGTTATGCCTGGCTGGTAGTTCTGACCAAAGTACTTACAGTAGCAGACTATTTTTCACTGAATCTAATTACATATTTCTTATCCTCTTGCCAAAATTTTCTTGTGGTGTGGAATGCAAGAGAGTAAATAGAACCCCCTCAATGAAAATGACAATGTCCTTAATACACAGGCTTGGAAAACACCATGTCTCACTTCTATATGTCCAAGTGGTTTAGATAGACTAGAGAAATTGTAATTTTTAGTATTCCATAGTTAAGCTTCCTGATATTAAGGTAAAACTCTTCATTAAAACTCATTATTACTCTGCATAGTGTTTAGTTCCTGAAGCTTTTGCCCCATCAGGAATAGATTGGAAATACAGAACAAGAACCATAGCCAAGGAGATACTAAATAACAATTTCATTTTCTACAGTGTGGTCAAACAAGAAGATCTTTATTGCAGTCTCTTGAAACCATCAGCTTTTCTCTTTCTTTTTGCTACTTCACCTTTCCCTTCTCCCCTCTCACATTTCTATCCCTCATGGGAGGCAAAAAACACAGTTGTTTCTCCAAAATGATTTCAATCTCTGTATCATCTCAGATAAGTTACTAGCAGCAGGTGAAAAGAGAAGTGTTGTAAAATGACTTGCCCATGTTTTGTACAATAAAATTTGTCAGTGAAGTATGTACTTAGAGTCTACTCTGGGGATTTTTTCCAAACTGTTCTGTTTCCACTCCCAGTCTCTTCCACTTGTAGAAAACAAATACTTACCAAAGGTGTTTTCAGGACTCCTACTCTTGTCTCCCAAAACATTAGAAGGAAAAGAGAGTATTCTTGGGCAAGAACTCTGGCCTTGCTCTCTGTTGTCTCCCTCTGTGCTGGAGATAAAAATAGATCAAAACAAAAAGGCTGACTAAATGCTCTTCCATGGCTCAGTCGTATGAGGAGTTTTCTCAACATGTCCAGTAACAGCAAAATCAACTCTTTGGCATTTTGGGTACTGTACCTTCTTCCTCATTGCTTTATGAATTTTGGCTTACTGAGCAAATGAACCTTCCAGGATAGCTCTGTCCTATGTTGTAACAATTAAAATATCTGTTGACTAAATCTTCTACTTTGATTTCATTCAGAATTTGTAAGTGAAGCAAATAAAATGAGTTGAGTAGACCAAATATTCCCTTCTTCCATTAAAAATAAATATTTACAAGAATCAAAGATTGCTAACCTTTAGCAACACGTAGACTTGATAGAGGAGATAGAATAATTTGACTGAGCACTGGCTAAGTAAGACAAAGTCAGGATTAGCATTCATGAAGCTCAGTGTTGTCTCTAGTTTAAATTTATAAGAAAGAAATAGGAAAAAGGAATATGAACTTAGTCAGAAGCTTCCTAGAAACTTTGATATATTTATTGGTTATTAGGGAAGTTGGTATTTTCTATACCTGCTTTAGTTTTAATAATGTATTATTTTAGGTATCTAATTTTCTTCTTCTCAACCATCACAACTTTTGTGCAGAGAGTTTTACCCCAGTTGTGGTTTCTTGTTCTCTTTTTTTCACCAAAACAGTAGTACACTTGAAATATGAATTGAGACAATGGCATCCTTCAGTAGCTAGTATCAATTATTGAGATTTATATTCTATAAACGAGCATGTTTGTATTTTTCTTCATTACACCTTACATCTCCTAGACTTCTGATTTTTGTAGTTGTGCATTTAAGAACTTTGTATGCTTGGAAGCATGGCAGTTCTTTCCCAGTGTGCATAATAACATTCCAGAGGTATTAAAAACCTCTGTTTGACAGAAAGAAGAAACATAAAATGGAGAGGAAAATTTCTATTCCTCTTGTTGGAGTGGTTGGCAAAATACTTTTCTTAAAAAAATCCCACAACATTATGTTTTCCTGAAAGCTATTTTAAACATAGTTGTATTGTCTTAGCATCTTAAAATATGATATAATCACACAGTCTGCATTAGGTCTCCTGTACTATTACCTGTCTTCTTGTTTACAAATGGTTTTAAAGAGTGTTAGAATTAAATCATGAGAGAGAATGAGAATAGCTGCTGTTTGATTACAGGGAGAGAGGTTAACAAGAAGGTTGCCCCAAACAGAGGTTTGGATATGAGCTTCCATACAAATAGTATTAAAAGTTGTAAAATCTTTTTTTCTTGCTATCACCTTGGAGACAGTTTGTACCTAATGAGAATATATTGTAGGCCTTAATGTAGTAATCACTATGAGAGAGTTGCACATTTTTAATCTTTAAAGATGTCATTTAAATATTATCCATCCTCTATGAATATTTGCTGCTCATTAAATATTCCCTGAAAAAGTAAAAATAACACTTACATTTGTTAAAAGATTTTGGCAGCAGTAATATAACCAGAATAGTTTTCACTTTTAGAATTAGTAATACATCCTCTTTCTGCAGGCCCATCTCACTCTTAAATATTAGAAAGATAAATTCCCAAGGATGGAAGACAAACATCCTGGAAAAGGTCAGAGGGAGCAGAATCAGAAATAAAGCTACAAGGGAGGAGCCATGGGATATATTTCTCTCTGATTTTTTCTATGAGAGAAATATGTTGTGAAACATCATTTTAAGAAAATGTACTCTGTATTCCAAAGAGCTAAACTGCCTAGATAAATCAACCTCTCTCTCCAGACTGCAGAATATTGGAAAGATGAGATAAAAGAACATACTAGAGTGGTCAAAATCAAGGGTATATCATTAATTCCATTCTCTTCCCTTTCCCTCCTCTCACTATATGTATGTGTGTGTAGGTCTGTGCATGCATGCACAGGCACACATAGGCATCCAGCTTGACTAGATTTGTTTAGTTAGATAAAACAGAGCTTTCTTAACAAAATCCTCTGTTTAATAATTATGGTGTAAGTCTGATTAGTGCATGTTTTTAGGCTTATAAGTCTTATGTCTCAGCAATTTTTGTAGCCTAAAACTTCACAGGACAGCTTTCATCCAAGAAATATTTTTATTTTGTCATTATAAAATATATTATCCTTATATTCTATGTCAAAAGGGTTCCCATTTTACTTTATCTAAAACTGTTTATTATTTTGTGTAAGGTTGTTGTGACATCTGTTCATCTCTCTTGAATGATAACAAAAAATTGGTAGTTTTTCCATTCTCTGTTCAGTGACTGACATCTTTTTAACTGAATTATTCATCTGCCCCCTACTTTTAAAATTGCTTTCTCATGATAGATTCTCATTCCAAGCAGAGTAGCACTGTTAAGAATTTCTAAGGTGTTCTATCAGTTGAAGATGCTCCCTGTTTACAGTCTTGAAGAAGCTCTAACAAGTTATAATACTCACAGTCATTACTGTGAGTCCTGAGTATGCAAACACAGCAAAGCTGTTATTCCTCTCTTAACATTTCCTTCAGGGTCTGTACTGTGAGTTAACACTTGGTTATATTAGTGAAGCCAGAGAAATTATATGTTTACCACTGCAGCTCAGGAAGTGTATGGTTAAGTGTCAGTTGTAAGCTTGGTCATAAACCTCCTTTGCAGCATCAAAAAATGGCATTTATCACCTTAGGAGAAGGCTAATTAAGCTAGAGGACATGGTTTAAATTCCCAAATAGCTTACAGTGCATGAAGGTCCCTTGTGCATAATCCATTCTGAGTCAAAATGCTACAGGAAAACAAGAGCAAGACAGAAACAGAACTGAAGGAGCAAAGGGACCATGGATTAAAGGCACATACATTATTCAAACATTTCTCTGGCTTCAGTGAAGAATTGAATTAAATGTTTTTGAGTTTTCATTATTAGGATATGAAGCTAAGTTCTTCCTTCCTGGAGAGGCTAGAGTGTCTTATCAGAATGGTAGCCAGCCATAATGAGTGAGGTATGTAAGTACTGGAATTAAGTGAATACCAACATGACCTTGTTCTCCATCTAACTGGATACATAAACAAGCTGGGAGCATGGAAAGCTTTTTTTTTTTTTTTCCTCTTTTCTGTGAAGGAACCTTTTCATTCAGGTTTCTAAAAATCATGTCCCTGTTCTGTAGATATGTATCTATATGAGTAGTTGTGGCTCATAACTTTCAGCAGTGAGTGTAGCCATTCCCACATGGAGCCAGAACTGCAGCTGCAATGAGCCACACAAAGCCATACATGTGGATCTGGAAAAGAAAGTTGCAGTCTTGGAGTGAAAACAGGATCCCCATAGCAGTAAGAGGAATCAGAACCCATTCTGGGCCTGGTACCCAGAGAGGACAAGTGGTACCACAGATTTTACAGCAAGTAATTGCATATAGAGAGATAATTGGGCTTTAAAAATCTTGTTGATAACTCTATATGTTGTACTTGCTCTACTAAAAGAGGCAAGCTAACCCTTTTACTTGAAGCAGACCACCAAATTTTTAAAGGACTTATGGAAATAACATAATTTCTAACAAGATGTGGAAAAAAAACGAGCTACCACCTATTTGAAGGGTTTTGGAGCAATTCTGTATACAATCAAGAGCTGAGAAAATGCAGATTCATTTATAACAGCAAGAAGCAAATAATTCATGGGATCCTATTCTGAAAGCAAAAGAATTACTTTGGGAAGGATACCTGTGCATGCAGATGTGTACATACACATGCATGTGCATGATATATAAGTGCTGAATACTTGCCTGCTTCAGATTTTTCCAGCTTGTGAGCTAATTTATTCATAAATAAATTATACACTAAAGCCAGAGTGGTTTTGCTGCCTTGCAGCTGAATTGGTTAGCTCTCTGTATGTGTTATTCTATGTGGATTTTGACCCTTTATCAGTTTACCTGTTAAGGAGAATCTCAGCTCTGCATCAGCTCATGTCTTTGCCCTTTACCCATGGAGTTACGTGTACTTTCATCTTTCTTTACACAAAATTTAATTAGTTTATTCTCACAAAGTAATGTTTATTGATTTGGTTCCTTATGTTTTGATTGTGCTGAGACGAATATCTTCTCTGCTTGACTGCTACTTGCATGTGAACTTAACTACCAATTACTTTTCATATATTCCCTTCCTTTGCTCTTAGCAGTGATTGAGAACAAAACTTGCCTTCTTTAAAAATGTATAACTATTTAGTTGGCTTTAGTTAGAACTCATGTTGATGAAAGTGCACTAATTTTTTGTTTAAAAAACAATTCTGTTGCCTTTAAAGAAATTTCAGGATATGTTTGCTTGCGTTAGGGTCTTATGGTAAATGAAATAGTGTTTCAGATAATTTTCAGTGCTTACAAGTAAAGAAGCTGAATAACATTAATGCACATTCAGAAACGTGCAGTCTCTTAGTCTACTTAGGAACAAAAGTTGTTGGATTGTTTATGCTTCAAGGCAACGTGTAAATATTTCTGTTAATACAGTGATTCAACTGTAATGGGCATTCTGTAAGAACACACTCAGGGCGAGGGGGAAAAGGAAAAGCAGGCAGAAATTTCCTGCTCTTTGAGAAAACAAGAAAATCTGGAGATAAGAGAAATTAGAAGAAAAAATTAAAGGAAAAGGATAGAAATGAATCTTAACATTCATTAAGGCAGTGGAGTTTCCCATATGTTGAAATAACTTTCAAATGTTTTCAAATACAAGTCTAGGTTGAGAATCCTTTCATTACTATTCCCTTTGCCCTCCTATTACAGCCATCCATCTTCCTTGTAAGAAAGACAAAGTTCCTTAAGATCAGCTGGAACTGTGGCTGAAAATGAGTGCTTTTCTGATATCTTTTGAGATGACAGCAGCACTTCACTATACTTTGTTATGAGTTACAAAAAAGTAACTTCTGCTGCTGAGACTTACAGCAGCTAGCAATTTGGTGTGGTGGAAGTAAGTCAGCAGACAAAAAAAGATGTTGAGGCACACAGAAACATTACCAACAGTCTGGGATTTTTACTTGGGACTAGACCTATTTTCTCTGGATCAATCATCCTCACTATGCAAAAGGGTTGAAACTATCCAAAACACAAGTCTGATTGCAATTTTTCTGTCCCTGGGAAGGGCTGGAGAATACGATGCACACTCGAACCAGAGTATCTTGTTTAGCCCTCTCCGAAAAGAATCTACTTAACGTGTATTAGAATATCTCTGCAAAGAGACCAACACAAGACAAACTGGGTTGTGAGAGTTTTATTTTAAGAGCATACTACCACTTCACTAAGACACTTTCTGTTCTGTCTCTAAATATCAACGTTATGACTTTTTGTTGAAGGAATAACTGAAATAAGGGTCTGATAATGGGAAACAAATTTTACACAATTGTTTTCCATTTTGACAATGTTTTTCCAGCTTTTGTGCATTTGCTGACATAGGAGAAAAAGAATTCCAAGCTGGTTGAAGAAATCCACTTCATAACCTTTTGTGAATAACATATTAAAGAAATCCATTCCAAGTTTTAGTCTTCTGGAGAAAACTAAGAACATTACTAGGTTCTGTTTGGATATCCATACCACATATGCAGGATTAATAATGGGGATAATTCTTTCCATACTGAGCCATAAAATATTAGCTCTAAGAGCAATTTTGTTGGGATAGATTTCCAAATCCTTTCATTGCTGTCTCTTCGGAAGAATTATATTCTATTTTAGCTCACCTGCAATTTAACACTTAAATGCTATAAGTAATGAGCTGTAACATGCTTCTTTCCCATTATGTGTGTCCAGAGACATTACTGTTATCAAAAAGTTTCTCTCTACTGGGTATTACCCCTTCCATAATGGAAAAGAAGTGAATTTTGTTTGGTCACTGTAGCTTCTTCTGAGAAAAGCAGTTTTTCTTGCCTTTTCTTGCCTTTTTTTTTTCTTTTTTTTTTCTTTTTTTTTTTTTATTTTGGTTTGGAAAAAAGCANTTTTTTTTTCTTTTTTTTTTTTTAATTTGGATTGGAAATAAGGCATGTGTCTTCAATTATTTGTAATAATCCATAGTATAACATATATAAACAGCACCAAAAACACAGTAATGCTCTTCCAAAATGAAAATGTCTTTATCTCAAATTGCTTTTCAAGGCTTTTGGGAGAAAATATATAGTCAGTTGCAGCTACATATTAAGACATTTCTATTTGTCCTTCAACTACTTCATGTCTGTAATACTTAAGATTCTCTGACTGAATAAAAAAATTACATTAGCAAATTGAGCTATTGGCTTGTTATGAGCTTGTGTTGGTCTATCATGGTTCTAGCATAGAAGAGAAAATCAGATGGGTATTAAGTTTATTAACCAGAATGCTACAGATTTTCTAAATACCTCTGAAAGATACTTTAAAAAAGCCCATTTGACTTCTTGCAAAGCTTAAAACTTCTCTACTGAAAAAGAAAAGTTTACTTCAAAATGTCACATAAGGAAGTGGATGAATACAAAGTGAGATGCTGCAAATGGTGCAGGATGGCACCACTGCACTCCCTGGTGATATCACAATGCTGGTATTTTCTTCTCTCACCACAGGACAGGGGAGGGGAAGGCACAACTGTATTATCTTAGCTGTTGTGATATATTAAGCCTGACATGCTGCCAAACCCCATGTGTGTTAATAAGTTTCTCCTCCTGATCCCCAATGGCACTCAGATGGGTTCATTGGTAGATTGTGGTAGACATTTAAATGTTTGAGCTGGGCAATTTGAGATGAACTGTCATGATTCATTATCCCTATTGAGGGAACAGTGCCAGGAAGTATCTGGCTGATGACTTGAGAGACACCTAGTAAGCAGAATAAAACCCCAACTCACACAGCAAATCCCACAGCATTGCTGAGGGGTCTAAACCCAATGACCAATACAACACACTGCCACTTGTAATAAGCCAGGAATTAAAAGCTGTTGTTATTAGGGACTTAAACTCAAAGGTTGGCGAACAATATGCTCCCAAATCAGAGTCCATCACCAACTGACAGCTACTGCCTGCCCCTTGCCTGCTGGGTGTGTGTAAATGCAGATCAGAAGACAATGAATTACTAGTTACAGGAATAAACAGCTCCTGCATTTTTTTAAAATGTGGAGTTTCTTAAATATCCCTGCCTCCTTCTAAGGAGCTGATTGTTGCCAGCAGTGCAGAGCTGAGCCATTTTGCAGTATTAAATAAAAACTTTTGACTAAAAGGGTCAAGGTGACCAAGGGAAGGCAGATTGATTGCTTTCGAATGTAGCCCATATTCTGTCTTGTATATTCTAAGCAGAGTTCAATTGTTTTGCCTTCTATTCTTTCTCAGGTAACACACAGAATCTTCAGTGTAGTGATAATAAATCCTTATACAAATTTCTAGAGGTTTTACAGTTCAGAAGGCTAACATAGAATGTTGTTGCTCTAAATTTTAAAAAACCTGAACAAATCCCAAAAGGTTCTTTGATAGAACAAGAAGAATGCTAAAATTTTGGGGGAATTCTATCTGGTTTATAACCTAATATGATGAGAAACAGATACACACATCTACCTAACTGAAATATGATTTTTCTTTATGAAGGAATGCCTTTTAAGATATATTTTTGTTCTATCATTGCTGGATAATCAAAGGTCTCAAGTTTCTTCACCTGCTATTGTAATTGTAAATATGTTTACATATTTTTGTGAATAAATGGATAAAGCATTTTTACTGAAGTTCTTCTAAAGGTCTGTAATTAACTATGTTTTGGCACCAGGACTAAATCTACTCGCTAAAGTTTAAGCTTTATAGGTTTACAGTTCCAGCCATATTTACAGCACCACTTTGGTCTCTTTACACTGCTGCTTAGGCTTGCCAGCCATTGTGGATTGCTGTCAGAGGCTTTTCAAAGACCATAAAATAAATTGTGTTTCTTCAAAAAGTATTTTCCTAAATCTCTTATCTGCTCTTTGTCCTCTCATCTGTATGCATTTATTAAAGATGTGTCAGTATGAATGGTTTAGAGATGTGATTATTTAGCCTTTTTGGTGGAAGAAAAAACAGCTAAAAACACCCGAGGAGCAAATCAAATGCAGCATTCTTTCATATTTGAATGAATGCCTGTGTCGTTAGAGAAAATGAATTTTGTGACCTTTGCTGCTACTATCCTTCGTTGTGCAGCATTCAGTATGAATGGTGGTTTTTGCTTTGAAGACACATTCTGTAAGCCAGCATTAGGGTACTCAGCTGCCTGGGAGCCTTGGTGCAGAAAAACAGAGGACAATGACAGTCAGGAATGAAATGCCTTTGCAAAGTCACTATGGACAAAGGTATAATTATGTTGTATTACAATTCTTTCATGCATCTCCTAGTCTATAAGTGCAAATACACCCATTTGTCTTGTAGGGATAATGCCTTGGTTTGAAAAAGCTCTTAAGGAATCCTCTCATCTCTCATTTCTTGTTGTGGCACAGTGGTTTGATGTGTTTATAGACAGTATGATTTGGATAAATTGAAATCTATAGCCAAAATAAAGCTCATTGGGGCATGAATTTGTATTTAATATCCTTCAGTGTAGCAAAAATAAGAAGGAGGGTTTAATTAAGGCTCTATGATGATGTGTGTTAAAAAAGGCAGTATAGAAAAATTTCAGATTTTTATATTGTAAAAAATATATGATGTGATGAAATGCAAATCAGATAGATATCTGGATAAATAGTTGAAGCTTTAAAAGTGTAGTTTTTTTAATAACTTTATAGATTCAAATATTATCTTGTCAATTTATTATCATATTCTTTGTTTACATGTGTTTTTTCTTGCAAGAAATGTGACGTGCATTGGGACACATCTTTTAGGGATTGTTTTTTAATAATGATTCTTTGAATATCAGCATAGTCTAAAGAACAGATGATTACTTTTTATCTGGGAAAAAACCCAAAGAACAAAATGTGCACCAAAAGCATTGTGTCTCAAAGTAAAACTCCTCAAAGCAGAAGCTTGACTCTGAGATGTGCTACTTTTTGACATATTTAACATAGAAGCAGATGAGATGCAAAGTGTTACATTAAAATTTGTTATCTGCTGTTTAATATCTCTTCTGTGGGTACTGAACCTTATATATGTTATCAATTAGTGATTTAAATAGTAGGGAAATAAAAAGCACAGAAATAATTTCCTCCAACTTATTCTATAGAATCATGGGAAATTTTAGGTTGAATTTGCATGTGTTTAGTTTCCTCCATACCTGTGATTAGATGCAACATTAATTTTTTCGCATGTGTGTGAAAATTTGACCTACCCCAGAAACAAAAAGTTCAATAAAATANTCATGGGAAATTTTAGGTTGAATTTGCATGTGTTTAGGTTCCTCCATACCTGTGATTAGATGCAACATTAATTTTTTGCATGTGTGTGAAAATTTTACCTACCCCAGAAACAAAAAGTTCAATAAAATAAATTTAATACTGTTCCTTTATATCTGCAGTCAGGAATGTTAAGCAGATTTCGGCTCGATCATCAATTTAAATCAGCTCAGATCAGAAAGAATCAGAAAGATGCACTTGGTTGATTGCTTTAGGGCAGGATTTGATAGTTTTGAAAACCAGTTTCTAAGAAAAACATGTTTGACTTTCAGACCACACTAGGGAAACTAAAACTGATTGTTACCCTCTTTATTATTGTCAGATAAAACACTGGGGAGGGAAATAGCTTATAAAATCAAGTAATCCTATACATACCTGCAGAGAACCTACTTCTAGACTGTGGTACTTCCTAAGTAGCTGCCTAGGAGAAAATCTTGTAGTGATTCTGGATTTTGGACAGAGAATCCATTGTTTTGGACTGTCAATTCAGAAGCACAAGAAACCATGTTAAGAATTTACAATTTTAGCTGTAGGTAGAAGCTGAAATGCTCCCAACTACACTCTTAGAAAAGAATTTAAGCAAAAAAAAAATTCTATTCCTCATTTATAAGGGAGGTTAGTGAATGTGATTGGGTTCATTTAGAGTCTGGTTTTAGATACATTGTGACTAGGTAAAGTTTTGCCATGTGTATTGTGAGAAAATAAAGAGCACTGTTCCGGATCAAACTGGATAAGAGTGTTCAAGAAAAACAAATGAATGGGTTGTATTGTTCCCTAAATTATTGGAGTACAAATCGGAAAATATTTCTAACAAGATTAAGGACTTCTTGTTTCATTCTCTTTCACCTACATGTATGAAATATGAATTAATGCATATCCACAAAGAGACTAGCTGTGGGGGTCAAATGAACTTAGACCAACCATCCACCCATCCACCCATCCACCCATCCATCCACCCACCCATCCATCCACCCATCCATCCATCCACCCATCCACCCATCCATCCATCCATCCATACATCCCTCCATCCACCCACCCATCCACCCATCCATCCATCCATCCATCCATCCATCCATCCATCCATCCATCCATCCACCCATCCACCCATCCATTCACCCACCCATCCATCCATCCATCCATCCACCCACCCATCCATCCATCCATCCATCCACCCACCCATCCATCCATCCATCCATCCATCCATCCATCCATCCATCCATCCATCCACCTATCCATCCATCCATCCAAAATCTGCAACTCCCTCTATTTTCCTGTAATCAATTTTGTGTATTCATGCCTGTTTCATGCATGCAGTCATTTGGACTGGGCACCACTCCTCCAGTTTGAGGGTCTTGTTAAGTTATACAGAAGTAGCTGGTACAGAAAATACATTGTAGGTTATAAAAGAAGGCAGGAATTTTTATCAACAAACACAAGGTGTTTGTTATTTTGCAAGGAAATAAAATATGTTTTGAGTCTTTTTCTCATTCTTTTTTCTTTCTCACTTCTGATCACCATTTTTGTGAGTAAAGAAGAAAGTTATCTCTAAACAGCCAACTAATTCAGTTTTGATTTGCATGTAAACTTTTCTGAATTAATTTAAATCAATAGTTGCTTACCAGAGGGCTGATTAAGCGTTACAAAATTGATTTTCAAAACACAATTATGTTTGACATAATTTGAAGGTTTCTTACTGTCAGTTATTTTGTGGGGTGCCCTACCTAGCCACAAAAATATTTAATCAAGATTCTTTACCACGGTTGATTCCCTCTGTCAGAGGATTTAAATCACACATCCTGACTATGCAATAGTATAGCTTTGGGCTGAAAGATGTGAATGTGTTTAATAAAACCAACTGAAATCATTTTTGTAGGCCTCAGAATTACTGAAAGCAAGACAAATCCTCCTCTTAAATGACAACTTAAGATCTCAAGCTCTCTGTTACAATATTACGGTTCGTATATAAAATTCCATTTAATTCAGTAATGAGTCTAGCTAAGGTAGGTTCCAGCCATAATTAGAAGCACACAGAACAACTCAGATCTGTCATTGTTTTCTTTTTGTTCCCTTGCTTGTAACATTAGCAGTGTTGTTTCTTTATATGCAGTAAGAATTTTTTGTGGTTTTAGAGCACAAGCACTTGGTTCTTGTTGCTGTTAATGAAACTCCAGGCAACCAGAAAGTGCTGCAGAGTGACAGCTGTGAAATCCTTGGTGGACACAGGTTTGTAAGGATGCAAAACAGTCAGAAATAGGACATTTAGTGAAAAGGGTCCTTTTTTCTCTTAAAAAGTACTAGATCTAGACACAACTCTTTCATCTACAATGATAAGAAATAAAAAGATAAGTTATTTAAAAATAGATTACCATAATTTTGAAGATCCACTGACAGCTATTTCTGTTATGTTTCAAAAGAAACCTTTTTATTTTAAATCAAGTGTTAAACAGAAGTAAAAAAAAATACCTTAGATAGCCTATGTGTGAAAAGTTTTCAAGTTTTACACTGGTGTGAAATAAGTATATAAAAATGTTTATCCTTTGGCAACATCTAATCAATCAAAATTATGGTTAACGTAAATCACTAGGTGTTGTGTAAGAATGTATTTAGCCCATATAGCAAAGTTATGTACTAAAGAAAATATTAAGAATCTATTCCTGATTTTTCTGACTCAAGAGCCATATTCATTAAAGAAATCCGCTTCAATTTTCCCTGTCATATTGCACAAGTTTTAAAAATTACTGTTTTTACTGTTTTGCAATAGATGAAACAGAAAGAGTTGCCAAAAAACTTTCTAGGTTTTAATAGAAACAACCACAAAGTCTTTGTTAAAGTCTGAAAAAGGTGTTTTCAAAGTCAGAAGACCCTGTTTCCAGCCTGTGCTTTTTGCTATTTTGTTAACACTATGCTCAGTCTCTTGTGACGGAAGGATGGCCGGCTGGATTGTTTAAATGCCACCTAATGGTGTTTCTGTGCTTACCATACAAACAGTGAGACCATTACCCATGCCTAGTAGTATCTATGTCAAGGGCTGCACTGTAAAACTGAAGAAGCAATACAGAATCCTGTCTTGTACCATCTTGCCACTTCCAGGTCATCCTAACCTCTCATTCAATCTTCCTTTCTTAATGCTGTGAAGAATATCAGATGCTCTGAAATTAATCTGCCTCCCTCTCAGGGGCTACCATCTCTGAGAGAAGTTCTGTAATTCTCAAGATTTGATAATTTCCACAAATTTCAAATAGGGAGGAGCAAGGTTGGGCGCAGTAATATTTTTTTTCTTGTATTTGCATTTCTATTTGCAATCACACTGAGTGAAATTCTCTCTTTCTGTCTCATTCAGCATCTATATACTATAAACTATGTTTAAATACCAAAGTGTTATTTAATGTAGCCAGAGGGGAAAAAATAAAAGATAACTCAATATTGCCCTGAGTTCAGGGATATTCTTTGAGCTATGCCACAAGATTCACACAGACATGACTAGTTTTTATAATCCCCTCAGGCAGGGCTGAAACTATAAACATGATGGGAATGAAATCTCACCAAGTGTATCTAATGGCCCCAAAGAGAGTAACTAGAATTGGTGCTGACACAGCATTTGGCTTGTGCTAAAGGTTTAGCATACTACACAAATCCCTGTGGCTTTTAGATCATTAGAAGAGGCTTTGGTGAGAGGCTGTCCCAAAATACATGCTAGTGAGGTATCTACTGGTGCCATAAATTAGCTTGCAAACTGAGGTGCTTTGCTCTGTTTGGACAGGGCAAATAACCCTAGGAAAATACATAATATATAATGTGCCTAACTCTTGTTCAGGCAGTAAAGGCAAAGCTTGGAACAGTGAAATGTATATTAAAGTAATATTAAAAAGTGGATCAAAATCATAGAAAATATTGTTAACTATATTATCAATTAGTTTGAATTAACTAATCAATTGATTATTAATTTAATATTAAAATATTATAATATATAAATATATATAATGCATGACAATGTGAGGTAGTGATTGTTAGATAGATATATGTGAGTATATATATGTATACATACACATATGGTTGTACCTGTGTGAATATTGCTTAAATTTTATCAGACAGATTTACATTGACACACAATGTGAGTCCCACACAGAACTTTCCTCCTTGCTAACTGATGTAAGAATGGAAAAATGCCATTGTAATGAATAGTTACTGAGGGATTCAACCAAAACAAGAGTAAGAAAATCAGACCCTGAAAAATAGATGTATTCATATATCACAACTTCTCTCTCTTATTCTTTATATCTAAAAATTCTAGCTTAAGAAACACTTTGTTACAAGTGAAAGGTATTCTGTGAATACAGCAGTTTTCAGAAAATACAGATTGAAAAATATTAAACTTATTATAAGATTTCAGATAGATAATTTCTCCTTGAAATGATCTCCTTCTCATTTCCACTGAACAATTTTGACTGGATTTTCTTTCTTGTTTGGACGTACACTACATGAAGAATTGCTTTTTTTCTTCAGTGAAGTTTGCCTACCTGCTAGGAAACCTAATTCAATTGAGAAATGCTCAGCAAAATTTGTCACTCAAACATTGTAATTACAAGGAAAGCAATTTATACACTAACTGACATACACTTCAAAAAGTTTGCCAGATTTAATACTAGCATTTCTTACTTTTCTAGTTTCCTATATGAGGATTTCTTTCTTTCAGCCTTTCCTGTGAAAAATGTCTCCTATTTTTGACATTTTTCATTGCTTTCAGTTTCTTTGTTTACTTGCTATTTTATCTTTTCCATGAAATTTTGTTACTTGGGTTGCTTGAGCATTCAAGTAATAAGCCTCCCACTGTTTTTCTTTTAATGACTTCTACAATTCATGGATTTAGGCAATATCAACCATGTCTCAGTTAACTATAAAAGTGAGTTCTTACTCGTCCCTGCTCCCTTTGTTTAATAGTAAAAGTCCATATTCAGTGCAGCCCTAAATCATGAGTTCAGGTTTTATCCCTAAAGTTAATCAAGTTCCTTGCCAGCCATACCAGAAAATTCCTGTCAGATTGAATTACCAGTAGATTGAGGGTCAGCTGGGGTTATTACTTTATATTATCGTGTGTGCTGCTTAGTGTTACTTAGTCTCCAGCAGTTCCCCAGGCTTCAGTACATTCCACCTGACTCAATTGGTGTATTTCTTGATAGCCATGAAATGTTCTTAAGAATCAGTAATTAAAATTTGTTTCTATATTACTGATAATATTCTATATAAACAAAAGGTATGATAATTCAGAGAATGAATGTACAATTGTGTACCTAATTTAAAGGCTCGAAGATATAGCTAAGAAGAATTCAATAGAAGTGTTTATGAAAATTACCCAATACTTATGTAATTTTCTATTGCACATGCACGATGACCCCATTCACATGTACAACTACACCTATTTTTCAAAAAAGTTATGCAGCATTATTAATATTTGTGACCATACCAAAAATGCCTTAAAACAGTGCTTGTGGAGATCTGAGGTACCCTCCCCCTCTCCCATGAAGGTTTCCCTGCTGAGAGCCTGTATGTGATCAGTGCCTCTGGTGGTAAAAAGTGTCTAGACAGATAGATGGCTGACTGTGAATTTCCTGAAAATGAAGGAATCCACAGGAATTGTAAAGAGTCTGCTGCTTCCAGTACACCACATACCAGCTCACCTTGTAGTTGTCATGAACTAGAATGCAAGGCTACAATTTGGGTACAGGCAAGGGTGAGAATTTTAGAGAAGAAATTCTTGTGTCACAGTATTAAATGTATCTAAACTGTCCCAACTTTCAGCTAAGACAGGCCATCTTTCAGAATCAGCCTCCACTCTTCAGTGTAGATATTCATCATGCATCTTGACCATTCTGAAGATTGAATAGGGCCTGTTTAAAGTCTTATTTCTATGTAATTGCTGTCAATATTTATTAAACCTCATTGCAAAAACAGAGCAGAGCAGGGAAATCAGCCTCATTGGTGAAAGCCTGAATTAAATAGAAAGAGACAGTAGCCAGCTTTATGCTGCATTTCTCATTGAAGATTAGGTTTTAATTTAAATGTTGCTGAAATTTGGATGATCTCTAAAACAATGGCAGCATAGCTGCTGAAAATTGAAATATGTTCAACAATTTCATATTTTTTATTATATTACCCTAATTTGAACCTCATGGTTCAGCTTCCACCTCTTCCCTCTGAGAGCTTTTGGAATCATGCCATACTGATAAAAAGACAAAATTGTCATTTAAGAGAAGAATGAGAATTTTTTTCTGCAAAATGTTTCTGCAGTCATTGTCTACTGCCATCACAGGCTTATGCTTTTGGGAAGCAGTGCTCTGCCTCCAGAGGTCTTATCTCAGGAGAACCACAAGAAACAAAATTGATCTATGTGGCTTTTTTCTTTTTGCCTCTGCATGCTAGCCCTGAGGGATTCTATCTTATCTTCCTCCTTTCTAAGACTATTCCCTTGAGCAAGTTTTATCTTAGATGATGCTTCTGTAAAAATGCTATGGTGTACCATTAATGAAACAGCTGCTATTTCCTTAAGTTGTCTCAGCTCAGGCTGCTTCATCTCACCTCAACTGATTCAAAATAACATATGGAGAGGGACAGCTGGGGTCTTTAAAAATTCCTCCTTTTGAATCCAGTACTGCCCACAGTTTCAACTGTTTCAACTGTCACTTTTTTCAACCACCTGTTTTCAACAATTGTTGAAAAAGTTCAAAATTTCATTGTGTTCCTATAGTTTGAAATTTCCAATAGTATTCAAATATTTCCCCTTGAAATTTTTAAACAATTTTGGTAATTTTACTCTAAAATTCTGTATGTCTCACAGTAGCTCCTCTTTTGGAAAGCTCTTGAGTTCCTTAAACTTTTGAAGTGTCATTAATTGATAAACTTTTGCTAGATATCTGGTAACAAATCCTCTGTGACAGCAAATATACTGCTGAAAAAGTCCTGTTCTCAACAGTATTTTCTATTATGTCTATGAAATAGTAAATATCAATTGTATTTTCTAGGGAAACTGAGCTGAGAAGCCTTAAGAGGCTTTATCAAGGACGAAAATGAGTCTGTCTTAATTTTAGGACTAGAAATAAACATGCATATTGTAGTTCTCTGAATTAAACCTTAGTTATAGTCCACCTGTTCTGAGAAGAGGGCCTTAGAAAGCCATGTCAGTGAGAACTTTTGAACTCAAGCAGCAAATATATGATAATTAAGTCTCAGCTAAGATTGACATCCAGAGGTTTTATTGTAAACTTTGGTGCATAGGAAAAAAGGAAAATGCATGAATTTTGGATCATAAGGGAAGTTCATAAATCTGGAAGCTAGAGAAGAGCAGGTTTGATTTTTTGATGTGATATTTTGGATGCACACTGCAATCACAGGGAGACAACTGAAGTAGATTTGGATTAGGTGATTACAGAAAGCTATCTATTTATTTGTTAGAGAGTAAATTGTCCAAAGATGGGGTTGGAATGAACTTCAGGATGTCATTCAGTTCCCCCATCTTGAACAACGCAAAATAGATTAAACTGCACTACATAATGAACAGTGAAGTTAATTCTTAAAGGTAGTTAGTAAAGGAAATTTTGCATGCTTTCTAGTCTGTCTTGTAAGGTTTTCATTCTACTGCTTCACTGGAATTAAGGAAATAAAGGGGTTTTGAGAATGGAAGAGAGGGATTCTTTCCATATTGCTATGTCAGTTAAATTTCATGCATAATCACTAAGGAAAGTTATCTTTCTTGTGCCGTAATTAAATAACCCTTAAGGATGAAGTACCATGAGGGACAAGGTCATGGTGAAAACTGTAATTATTTCCTAGAGCTATTGATTTTATGCTAATGATTTTAAATGATGCATATAACTTGCATCTAATAATCTTACTTTGAATGGTAGGTGCTATTTTGGGCTTTCCCTATTCTTGGGAAAGGGCTTGTTTGGACATATTTCATCTCGTGTGTCTACACTGGTTAGTGCAAAGGTTGGTGTTTGGGAGAGGCAGCTCAATATCACATCAAAGAAAAAGTTTTTACTTTTTGTTAGGGCAACTAAAGTTGGAGAGGATAGGAGAAAAGAGAGACTAAAAGTGTAAAGAAAGAGGTAATGTGTAAAACAAGCCAGAACAGGATGTCTCTGCCTAACCACTGAGTATAAAAGGGTTTTGCAAGATTCCTGTGGATGAAATAGCTTCTCCTAGAAAATTCCCAAGACAAGAGTTCATCCCTGAGGTATCATATATCACAATTCCTTTCTTCTTTGCCTATCTTCTAAATATATTTATCTAAAAATTATGTTTATTTAAATATTAAATTATATTTTATCTTCTTGATGTTCATCTTCATGACTTAAAAACTATCAGCTGTGTATATATTCTCCAAAAATTGTGTATTTCACAGAGTTTAAGGTTCATAAAGAAGACAAGAAATCTGTGTGTTGTGAATGCATTGATTTTGTGTCCCTCAGTCTTTCCAGTTATCCATAATTTAGATGAGCACCATATTGTCATTATAAATTATTTTACACTCTTGTTGTTTATCATGAAAATCTATAAATCCGGGTATTCTTCTTTAGAGAAGTAACTTTTTTTTTTCCAGAAGAGGTCCAAGAGATTTTCTTGAAGTGTTCATGTTATTACAGTTTGTGTACATCACAGACCACAACCATATCTTCATATAATCCAGATTTTCATACTAAACTGCTATTTTTATGTCATCTTCTAATGTGTCCAGGAAATAACCACTTATGTGGAGTCTTCTATAAGGAAAAAAATCCCAACAATAAAAGAAATCCATAAAACAAAAGGATCTTAATTTCACATTTACCAACCTGCGCAAAAACATTCCAGGATGAGCAGTCTCCCAATAGTCAATGATTTAATGGCTGTCCTGGCTAAATGAGGAGGTTCCAGCCATCTGCAAATCTGACACTCATCTACAAGCAGGGCTGAAAGGAGGATCCAGGGAACTCCAGGCCTGTCAGCTTCACTTTGGTACCCAGGAAGGCTAAGGAACAGATTACCTCTGGTGTCATCACTTGGCACAGGCAGAACAACCAGGGGATCAGGCCCAGCCAGCATGGATTTATAAAAGGCAGGTCCTGCCTGAACAGCCCGACCTCCTTCCCTGACAAAGATCCAGAAAACACAGGTTATTACCACATTTACGGTAGATAAAGGTAGATACTCTGCCTTCCCCAGCAGTGCATGAAAGAATTAACTAGATCAATTGAATGGAACTTTCTCACTTTCTGAGTGATTTGACTTGGCTACAACACAGATGGAACAGGCTGGCAAACAGTAATAAGGACAAATTTTGTTCAGTTACAGCTCGTGTTGTGCCTATTAGAAGGACTAATATAGACTTTGGTCACTGTATCTGTCAATCTCACACTTTCCACTGATTCACAAGTCAAAAGAAAGTAAGTAAAAGCAGGGAAAAAGAAAACATTTTGGAAATATTGGGAATGGGAGAAGAAAGCACATGAAACAGTGAAAATCATTTCAATACACTGATTATTTACGTGACAGGGTTTTAATCACAAGATGGTCTTCACATACATATGTTACAGCTCAAAATATTTTTAGCATCATTTGGGCTTTGCTTGTTTTTTTTCTTTCCTGCATTGCCCACATTTCAGTGTCTGTGTGTCTCTCTTTAATCATATAGCACTTAGTGCCTCCTCTGCCTTTCTCATTAATCATCACCTCTGATTACAAATGGCACCCGGTCTCCCTGTGATTTGCCCTTTGTGGCCAGCTACTTTTAATTTGGTCTGCAGCAGCTGCAAAACTGTTAGAGTCTGATTACAGAGCAAAATGGTGGTTAGCAATAGGTATAGAGGTGGGGGTTTTTTTGTGATTTAAAAAATAATTTTACTATTATTATTTGTTAAAACTATGGGACACATTAAGATTTCCAATTTGGAAAATAATTTAGAGATATTACCACTCCACTCTGATTTAATCTGCTATTAGAATGAAAAAAGTATCCAAACCCAGAAGATTTTATATTAAACTGTAAAAGCTGATGATTGGAAATCCAACAGGCTGCATTGCAATTCTAGATATGTATTAGACACCTTTTATGATAATTTATTTACACAAGTAATACTGCTGCAGTGTTTATGTGAATAAGTGTTAATCATGGAGTAAAAAATGTTTTGAAAGAAACTGCTCATAAACAATCATGAGGCTTTCATTACTAGATTAGATTGCTACTAATCTTTGTTGTATAGTGTCTGCTAAAACCCAAGAAGATAATCTTAGGAAACAACATGGTGAGAATACATATTAGTTCTCGTGGGAGTTTAGCCATTTCTAGTGTATAACTGTTATTTAGTATCTTGAATAGAATGGCAATGCTGCACTTTAATTTCAGACCAGGACAGAACTGCGGAGAAATTTACTTTAGTTCTACTCCTGGTTTTTCTTAATGTCCTGCATTAGTAAATATACATGTGGCAAAATACATGTAGTGAAGAAAAGGGCTGATCACCTTTACTAAGCACGAGTGGATAAGTAGGTCAATGATTCTTTATTTCACTGTAAACTTGCATCCCAGCTGGAACTGCATCAACCACATAAGGATTAATTTAGCATTGAAAGAAGGAGATAAGGGTTAATTTAGTACTGAAAGAATATAATTCTAAATGATAGATCTTTCTTCACTCATGCCTCCAATGGCTTTGCTTGGAAGCAAACAACCCTACTCTTTGGCTTTAAAAATGTTGGATTCCCTTTTTGCTTCAAAAGTGCAATTCCTAGCAGTCCACACACACACACACACACACACACACACACACACACACACACACACACGCAGAGTCTTCATTTTTATGCTGAAAGAAGGCACTGAAATGAAGACTCTGAAATATTTTCTGTTCATTGTTTCATAGATATTTCTGTGGTATGGTATCTTCTAAGGCCAAAACCAAACGTCTTATAACCACCACCGCTACAACTAGTGAAACGCTGAAACACTGCCAGTTCTTTCTTTCACTGAAAATTATCTTTGATCCATCCTTTCTAATTCTTGTTGTCAGTTACCACTACTAGTCGAGGGAATGGCTGGCCTTCTCTCAGAAACAGCAGTCATATGTCAAGGCATAATGCCAACAGATTCTGAAGAGCAATAGTCAGCTGTGGAGGGAATGCAGAACCAGCAATAATAGATAAAGTTGCAGGATGAAGCCAAGATGCAGTAAGATGATTTTGTACCATGCCTTCTGGAAGGTGGTTCTAACAGAGCCCGTGATAATTCACTGTTAGTGTGCCCAAGAATAAAATGTGTCATCTTTGCCTACACAATGTATGTCTGAAGCTGTAATTCCAAGTAAAATTCTAAATAAATTCAGAGTAATTTTTAGCGAAATAAGCAATCTCTTAGAAGGCAAGTCAATAACTTCATGTGTCACTTATGTTAAATTTTTATCAGTCTTCACAAAAAGCACTACAAATGAGATCAAATAATGATCTGATAATCTGATTCCCTCTTACCAAGTTAAAAAAGTGTCTGCCAGATAGGAGACAAGAGTAAATCTATGGCTATTTCAATCTAAATTAAGATGACACTTTCAGTAAGAGGATATTAACATGCATCAGTTGATGGCAGCAGATCATGTATGTTCTTGGGCACTCAATAAACCTTAAAGACACTGCAAAACTATGAAATAACTTTATGTACATGGAGATATTGATCTCTTTATCAGAAATATTACAAGCAAAATTTTTAATATGGATTATATAAAGATTTTGAAAGTCTGAAGGGTACTGAGAACATTTTCCATACCTAGAGGACATTACAATTTTGACTTCTTCAGTACATAGGATACTGTTTTTCAGTTCTGTCCTAATGATGCCAAACGGATGACCTTGAAAACTCTGAGCTCTAAGCATTCCTTTGCTGAACACCACAGAACAGACAGAATTACTGAAGGCTTCATTTGAACTGCAGCGCCATTTGTCTGAACTTTCAGCCTCCAGGGATCTGCTCTAAGTAGCAGTGGTGCACATTCATAAGGATGTCACTTTTGGTAGCAATTTTTATGAGAATGCCTGAGGAACTAGTTCATTTCATGTAAACTACTAAAAAGATCTCTGACAGATCTTTTCAAAAGATCTCTGACTACTTTTATGGATTTGAATGTATTAGCAGAGGCAGAGTCATGCTACCTAGAAGGACATCACACAGCACAGAATATAGATTACTCCTCTCTAAAAATTACCAATACATTTTTGTAAAATATAACCCATTGACTAATTTTTGAGTATTCAAGGCAGGACACTGATTTAACTGATGAATTCTCACTGCACTGAAGTACATGAATTTTTAAAAGAATTCTGTCAAGAAATGTAACCACCAAAATTCTGACTCATGTTAAAAAATAAATGAAGATGTGGGCCATTGCTCACAAAATCCATTATAAATTGAAATGCTTCCCACTTTGCTTGAACCATGAATAAAAGCAGGGAGATTTTTAACTTCCTGCTTCACTTTGAATCAAATTTTAGTAGTCTTACAAACTTGTCTGAAAGTGAAACAGAATATATGTAGTGTATTTGGCCAGCTCCATCTCACTGAACATCTAATTTACTCATTCTGGCATGATATAAATAATAAAATATGAATAACCTTTTTTAAGCTTTTTTTTTTCAAGAAATATTTTTATCCGTGCTTTTTTAAACACATCAGATCTTCTATTGATAAAATAAATCTAGTTTAAATAAAAAAAAAAATTGAAATAGATGCTTCTGCTCTACCTAAAATTATTGTTTTGCATATTTGTCAGAGATTTCTCAGTAGAATTGACACAAAACTTGAGTTATCCAGCTGAGATGCAAAAGACTAATTGAGCATAACAGAGGAGAGGTAATTTAAGCTTCTCCTGTAACTAAAATTTCAAGCAGATATAATGCAGATTTTGTTTTTGAAAGTAGAAGCCCAATGGACATATTTGAGATACTTCAACATTAACTTTCCACACTGTTGATGGCATTGGCAAAGGATTGTTGATATAATTTAGAAACACCACAACTTAAACACACAGATTAGGGTTTGATCAAACTGAAGAGATTTAGTGTATTTCGGGAGTAATCTGATGTAGAACACTTTACTCCTTCCAGTTAAGTATGATTTTTCCCTCATATACCCATGCTGACTGCATAAAAACTAAATTGACTCAATTTAATTTTTGATCCAACTGGCATACTGACCATATTTCCAGTGGGAATTGCCAGGAGAAACAGTCAATATTTTGATGACTCACAAACAATTACACAGCTGGAGAACTTTTATAAAGGTATTTATTTTTTGATCTCTTAGTTTCTTTTCCTGATCAAGAAGTGTCTAGCATTTACTCACTACAACTGCATCCACATTTTTCTGCCTGTTGATCTTGATCTGTAAAGTCTCTGCAAAATAGTAAAATCTTGAGTAAAATCTTTTAGTAAAATCTTTTCTATCCAGCTTCATAGAAAATCCAGGTTTGATTTATTTTCTTATTTGGATTTTTTTCTTCATTATTCCAGCAGTTTTGTTTATTAATATGGTAGCTGACAGAACATTAATATCTCACACTAGTAGATAGGTTTGTCGATAATGAAAGGATCAATGGACTGAAGGTGCAGACTGGTTGAGGTGTCAAATCTTTTTAGTACTGCTGATATTCTTCTGAAAACCCAAACTATAAAGTCGAAAGTACAGAGAGATACATCAAAGAATTTTAATTGCAGTCAGATTGGTAATAGAATTGCCCTCTCCTGGGTATTCTGTAAAGCTGAATACATGTTTTTTCAAAGTCAGCAGCTGCACTTCAGTTGTTTCACCAAATCAATTAGGAGGCTCAGCAGAGCATGGCTTAACATCTATCAGAAGAGTACAAATATACCAACACTTACCTGGCATAAGAAGACACTTTGGCTGAAGAAATGGTAACATATTTAAGCACTGAATCATCAAAATGTGTAAATGAAAAATGGAGCATTAAGGCAGATGTGTAGAGACCAAAGAAGTCTAATTCTCCATTAAAAGTGGCTTGTTAACATAACACTTATTGATTTTACAAGAGGCAGAACTTGAAGCAGAACCAGATCAGCTCTTCTTCCAGAGTCAGTTCACCTGTCTAAGAAAGAGAAATATCTAGTGTGCATTGGGAACAAAATAGGCAGTGCTGAGATGACCCAGTATATTCTTTAGAATACAGAGGAAACTGAGGTAGTAAGTTCATAATAGAATACATTAATTAATTAAGAACTCATTCTATGAAAATTAGATAAACTATAGGAAAGAGATTGTAAGCACCTTGGAGAACATTGTCTCTCCTCACTGCCAGAAGGCAGGGCCTATATCACTCCTGAGATACATTCTTCTACTTGTTATGTGAAGCCTCCCATGGTCTGGATGCAGACTACACTCGTACTCACTATCCATAATTGGAACATTTATCACCAACACAGTCATGTTAACTCTTTATGTACAGTCACCTCACACTCAGTGAGAGGGTCATATTCCATTTCTCTCCTCAATTATGATTACGATTTTCATAATCATAATACTTTCATAATACTTAGGATTATTTTCAATGACCTTTGTTTTCTCCCCATATCTACTTTCTTCTTAAAATCTGTAATGCAGAATGAATCAGAACTCTTGGAAAGGAGAGATTTACAAGGATAGGAAGGGTTCAAATCATTGCTTCATAAATATAACATATTATCTATCTCTGTTCAAATTTCCTAAGAGCATAATTGAACTTTGCAATATCATAATGTTATTTAGTGTTCTTCCTAGAAGAGAAAGATATAATTGGAGACTTGGTTTTTTTCAGTGTTGTATGCTTTGTGTGACAGGTGAGCTTTCTTACATGTACTTACATCCTAGTTAGGAGTTTGGGACTCATTCCCTGTGCTGACTTGATTCCTTGATTGTAAATCACTTATAGGCAATAACATGTGGTAACACAGTCAATGGACATGATTGTGGTTGCAGTTAGCTGCCAAAGGCTGGGATAGTAAATACGTGTGACAGGAAGGAATGTAAGTACTCAGAATAGATTAACTGAAACATAAATTAAAGAGGCAGTACAAATGAAAATACTATATTGAGGAAATAATTAGGAGCTCATTTAACAGTAGCTGATTTTAAGGATGCTTTGTGTAGAACACAGAAATAAAGAAATAAGAAAGAGGAAGGTTATCCAGTGACCAGATGAGGCATGAAGCATAGCCTCATCTTGACTCTCAAGTTAAATTTTTGCCAAGAAAGCAGGATTCCACTTGTGTTAGAACCTCACAGATGTTACTGTTGCTGGGCTTTTTTCCTTAAGATATTTGAACTAGGTGTCATTGACTGTATCCAGTTTACTACTTACTCTTAAAAACAATAAGCTTCAAACTATATGTTGATTTGAATTTCATTTGGTGTCTTGTCAAATTAAATAGCTAATTTTTGCACCATTTCCTTACTCCAGATCCAGTACTGTCTATAACAATATTAAGAAATTACAATATCAATTTGAAAATATATTATTTTGAAAAATAAAATCACATTTTTCCCTTTCCTTTTTTTTGAGCTAGATCATTACTCTGGAACATGAAAAGAAAACTAGGATGCTTCTTTGATCACTTTATTTATTGCAAAGTCTGTCTTGAAGGTTCTGACAGAAATGTGGAATTTGTCAACACTTGTGTTCGTCTATGCAGCAGCTTAATATTGTTGCTGATCATCTTGGCATTTTTAATGCTATGTTCCAAACATTCCAGAGATTAAAAGTAAAGGTGATTTTCTAAATGCAGAGGTTCAGTAATTCCTACCTTGATTTTCTGCTGAGAGTACTGGGAGTGACAAGTCACTGACAGAGAAAATTTTTGCAAGCAGAAACTTTTCCTTCTGTTAAATCTTTCTCATGGCTCAGTCTAGACACAATATTTTAGATCTTTTTCATGAGCAGTCTGGATAAAATGGGGATTGAGTCAAAGGGAACAGCAGTGCAAAGGCCGTGTACTTTTGCAATGAGTATTTATTTGGCTGTCAGTGTAAAGTGCTGCTTTAATGGTTGTTCTCTGTCTTCTCTGAGGCTACAGCAGAAGAGGCATGTAATGGATGGAATCAGTTCATAGTCAGGGCATAGTCAATTTAGACTATGTAAATGTAAACAGGGAAAGGCAGATGAGGGATGTATTAGCCTAAATAAAAATTATAGCATGACCAATTTTTATGGCATCAAACTCTACTTTAGGAAAAAAAAAGTTAAATTTTTTTCTTAGTAGTGGGTTTACCTTTGTTGGATGCCAGACACGCCCCCAAGCCACTGTCTCACTTTCCCTCAACAGGAAGGGGAAGAAAACAAGAAAAAGCTCATTGTTTATGATAGGGACAGTGAGATCAGTTACCACTTGTCCAGGTTAAACAGACTTGTGGAAAATCAGTTCAATTTATTGACATTGAAGAATATAGAAGGATAGTGAGAAAAAAAGACAAAACTAAACCCCCTCTTTTCCCTTCCTCGCCCTAAGCTCAAATTCACTCTTTATTCACCAATTTTCTGTTTCCTCAAGCCCCAAGTGGCACAGTGACGTGGGGAATAGGGGCTAGAGTTAGTTCATAACACTCTTTGCTGTTCTTTCTTCCACATGCCCTACCCTGCTTCAGAGTGGAGTCCCTCCCACAGGATGTCATCCTTCACAAACTGCTCCAGTGTTTGTGAAGATCTTTCTTCAAGAACTGCCCTAGTAGGAGTCCTTTCCATGAAGTACTGTTTATCAGCAGTGCCCTGTCCCAGCATGGCTGCTCTCTGGGCCAGAGAGCTCTGTGGGCTCCTCTCCACAGGCTGCAGTCAATTCCAGAAACCCTTTTTGATGGGGGCCTCAGGGTCGTTCAGTCCTCACTTCTGCACATTCTTGCAGCCTGTGGTCTTCTCCGTAGGCTGCAGGAGAATTGCTGTGGTAGCACCTAAAGCACCTCTTCCTTCTTCTCCTTCTCTTAGTGTCTGCAGGACTGTTTCTCTCATATTTTTCTCATTCCTTTCTCCCACAACTGTGCTGGGCAGAATTTTTTACCCTTTTGTAAATATATTATTGGTGAGGTGCCATCAGCATCACTGATAGGCTCAGCTTTGAGGACCTTGGTGAGGGAACTGACCTTGACTGACACCCAGAAACCACTGAAGCCACCCTGGCAGCCCCTCTGCACCCCTCATACCAACCATATGTGACCTTGCTACATAAATCAAATATAATCTTGAAGAAGTTCTTATACTTCAGTTCTTACTGAATTGATGTTAAACCTTCTCCGCTTTTAAGGTATATATGGAACCAGGAAGAAGATGTCCATATACTAACCAAGAAGAAACAAGTTATTTTTACAATGACACAGGGACTAAAAGGGAACATGACTTATTTTCCTGGTGACTGGGGATAAATTGTTACGGTGCTTAAACCTTTTTATTTAAAACACTTCTCAAATTGTATTGCTATCTATACTGTGCTTATAAGGACCATTTCAAGTAAAAAAATAAAAAAATCAATTGCTACAAGCAAAATTTCTACTCATTAAATATTTTTCCACTTGAGATATGGACAGCACAAGCAACAAATGCAGGCCTTTCAATTAATTTTATTGCTTAGGGGTTTTTGATTTTCAAATTTTTTTTCAAAAATTCAAATTTTTTTTATCCTTTTTTCCTTTAATTTGTTTCAAAAGGATATGAAAAATACAAACCAAATGCTACTGGGTTCTTCATTTCTTCTGCCTGAATGATATAATCACTGTGTGCCACCCCAAGGTTTAAGGAAGCAGATGCAGCAGTTTCCATGCGTGCTTGTACAACTCTGAACCAGGAGGAAACAAACGGTGTTGACAGGACAGGTCAAGTCTATGAAACATGTAAAATTTACCCTTGAGCATTGCAGCTGAATATAGAAAGAACTTATGCATTTGACAGCTATTTTTAAAGATTCCTGTAATGTGAGTCTTGTTACCTTTGAAAGAAGATAAAAAGCGCTGACAGACAGACGCATGCACAAAAAAAATCTTTTTCTTTCACTGGACTTCTGAAACTGACACCATGTTTTGCAAAACATCAGTGGAACAACTGTTTGGGCGAATAATATCTGCCAAGGTTGTTAAAGAAGTGTATGTCAGAGTTAGGAGATGAATCATTCCAGTTCTCTAAGACAAGTGATTCTAAAGAAATTCACCATGTTCCACATTGCATGCGTTCTCTGAGTTTATGCAAGATTGTTGTCAAGGGAAACTGTGAATGTGAAGGTCTATAATTTCATTTGTTTCTTATGCAAATTGAGGACAACATATCCCAGCAGTGCGTGCCAAAGTAAGGACTCAGGCAGAGATGGAGTTTTGCATACTTTACCCAGGCCCCACTGGGCATGGCTTTTGGGCTCCTGTAACACAGCAGCTCTCTGTTGGCATCCCCCAGGACACAATTTTGTGATCTTGTTATTTGCCTTGCAAAACATATCTTTTCATTTGCTTAATATCTAAAGATGTTTGTGCATTAATGTTGTATGGTTTTCTCACCATACTGGGAAAATTCAGGCTTCTGAAAATTCTAGGCACTGGTTTCTTGCATAGGTTCACCAGCCTCTCCCAGGAACTCATTGCATTTGTGTGCTTCTGTTCTTTTCCTAAGTGAATTACCAAAAAACCTCCAAGACTGAGAGAATTAAATATTCTTAAAATGTCAGTATAAACATAATGAAGGAAATGCTTGAGGAGAATTGTAAGCTGCAATTTTTTTGAGGTTCCTCCTGTGCTAAGCATTTTACAGAATAAACAGAGACATGGCTCTTGCCCCAAGGAACCCTGTATATTTTACACTGTTAACAAGAAAGGAAGAAAGGATAGGATCAATACATTTAAATCATATTTTGCCTTCAACCCTACTGTTTACTTAGTTAATTAAATCAGTTTTATTTGAAGAAAATAAAAATATTATACCATTTTTTTCCTGTCCTTAGCTAAGCTGCAAACTTGTAAGTATTTTAGGAATATCTATATGACAATGGCCTCCAGATATGATACGAAGGCTGTTAACAAGCCTACATGGAACACTTCTGCTTCTACATGATACAAGTGGAAGCACTGCAGTAGGACTGCAAGAATAGGGATGCACTTGGGAAAAATATGTTACAGAAGATGAAAGTATGACCATGAAAAAGGCACTAAAATGACAGTTAAGCCAACTGAGACATCCTCTGAATTAATTTGGGATTTTATTATGGTGAAGCTAGAAACCCTATATGAAGCTATCCTACTTGAAGTATCACAGCAAAAAGACTGCGTTAAAAAAAGCAGTACACTAAATTTTGTACACTACATTTTCAAGATGATCACGCTGGGTTAATCTTAAATACAGACATATTGTAAAAGGATATTTTTAAATGCCCTTTTGATTAGAGAATTAAGTATGTGAAAATACATTTTTCCACCAACCATGTCTATACCCTGTATTTAATCTGGCCTGTTTTCTTTTGCATCAGAAGTGTATTTTTAATAATATTTACACAGGTTAACAATTAGAGATTTAGTTATAAATCCTATAATATTTTCATCTAAGAAAAATCTCAACAGAATTGTTGACTGAAATATAGTTGGAGTAATTAAGGTTCTATTCATATGACTATTAGAAGAAAAAAAAAGCATGAACTTTTTGTTTGAAAAACATGAAGAGATGATGAAGTTGCTTAATTTCCAGGTACTCTGTGCAGTAAATCTGAACTACTACAAAGCAACTAGTTTTACATGAAAAAATGAGCAATCATCTCACTTCATGCGCCATGGAACCAGAGAAATGCTTTACTGTTTAGGCTGACTCTTTAGCTGTGGAAATACTTTGAAAGGTCTTTGAATACTTTGATCAGGACCTACGCAGAAAATAATTTCCCTTGTATATCTGGACAGTTTCCAGGGGTTAATTTTTATGGAATTATTATGGGATGTTTCAGCAGAAGCTGAATGTGCACTATATTTAAGAGCTGATGAGAGAACTACCAGTAAATTTTTCTAATCCTGTCTTCAGCTCACATAGGTTTCTGGAAACTAGGAACCTGGGGTGGTGAGTTCCACAGATTAATATCACACCAGAAAATATTTTTCTGCCTTTTCAGTAAGCAGTTTCCTGACAATTTCCCAGACAGCCCTCTAGTTCTTGTGCTGCTGTTTTATTTTCTGCTTTCCTTTTATGATTTGTAGACATCTAAGACACAGCCCATTCCAACTGTCTCTTTTCCAAATTGAAAAGCTTTATTTAGACATTCCTTGTATGGTAGCTCTCTCCTATCAGAGTTTTTCTTATTATCATCACCTCTGTCATCTCTGATTTTACAGCAGTTTTTTGAGATGACATACCAGAACTGAATGAATACTCAGCATATGGAAAAATAATGTAAAAACATATCTAGTCCAATGTTCTGCTTTGTTGGAGCTTTCTTCCTAAAAATACTATGACTTGAAAAATCAGAGCACAGCAATTTTTTTCAGAATAAAAGCTACATACAATGCGATGTTTACTTATTTTAAAACTAGTCACTTCACTAGCCACATGGGCATTTAAAAAGCAAGAACTTACCGTTGTGAAAATTTATCCTTTCTTTTATTTTATTGCCCTCCTGAGTTTGTGCGAATAGCTTATGGATTTTGTGAATGGCTGCTGTGATGGAATTGATATGTTAAATCTGAAGCCTAATGACAATATAAGTAAAATTGTTATATTACTCAAAATGTGTCATTTTAGTAGAAATACTGACATGTTTTGGTAATGTGAAAGAGGATAGTACACAAATCAATACTTCCCATTCCCCCAGTTAAATTGTAAGAATAAGATTTTAAAAGGCTTTACTCCAGTGTTTCATATTCAATTTAAAAGAATTTAAGAAGTTGTGTAATTTATTTTTGATGAGTTACACAGGCATCCTGCTGCAGTTAATCTTTTGATGTCTGCTAGCATTTTGTTTGCTATTTCTTTGAGTGTACATTTTTGATATCTGTATAGAAACCTATGCTTTTCTTAAGTATTGCAAAGAAAAGTGTTCATTACTAAAGTTTTTTTTGATAAAAAACCACAAAGTATAAAACCAACATCCATTACCTCACACATACCATGAACATTAATGATACAACAGTGCTATGCAAGTGAGTGTCTTGGGTGACAATATCTTCTGTCACCTAGTAGCTAATTTATTAATGCATACTGTTAAAGTATGTGCATATTGTTCTGATTTTCCTCTTCTTCATTTTGTAATCCTGACATCTAATTTCAAGCATCTGTGACATAGCAGTTGTTTGTGTCAGAGAGGAAAAGAGGGGAAAGCAGCTATCAGCACCACAACACTGAGCATCAAGAATGTGGTCTCTGATGAAAACATACTGAAAGGCCATTTCACAGAGACACTGCCAATGGATTTTTTATGCCACCATTGCTGCCAAAGTACACTGCAACTCATCAACTTATTTCATATTGAGTTGTCTGTAGAGCCAGTGTGGTATGCCAGATAGGATTCAGCTGACTACGTTCACTTAATGTTAAATATATGTGTTTCAGCAGAATAAAATAAAATGGGAAGCTGATATTTCAAACAAAATTTTGTCTTTTCAGTGGAAATCACTTTACCAATTAATTTCAGGTATTAGGCTGATGCAAAAATTTTTTTCAGCTGCAGTTTACTTTTGATTATTGGTCATGAACATCAACTATTTGACATGAGTGTTGTAGCAAGTAAAATGAACAGCTTCTGAGAGAATTTTGCAGGACAGCTGTGTATCTCTATTGAAATGTAATCAACTGGCTCACAGAAAAAAAACCAAGTCCTTGATTACATATATTACCTTTGATATAAAAAGATCCTACTGGTGTATTCTGGAGGCTGACCTGGAACAGAGACTTGACAGAGCAAAAGTTTGAAGTAGGGATTTATTAAAAGGCCTCAAAGGGTTCACCTGGGCAGCAAAAGAGCCCAGCTGGACTACACCCAAATGCACCCCAAAATGGTCACAAAAATGGACACCTGATCACGAGGTCACATACTTTTATAAGTTCTGGTCCATTAGCATATTAGAGTCAGTTGTCCAACCATAGCTTTAGGCTCTGAAGCTCCATCCTACTTGTGTTTGCTTCTCACTTCACCACTGGTTTTGTTCTTGGGCCTGAAAATTGTCCTTGGTATCAAGCTAGAGAAGGAATTGTTTTGTCTGTCTACTCTGTGAAGAGAGCTTAGTAACATTTCATATGAAACCTAAAACTACCAACTAAAACAGCACAGAATCTAAAAAATATAAAAGTTAAAACTTAAGGCATCACTACAACTTGGAGTTTCCTTCTATTTGTTTAGATCAAAGGTGAACTCTACAGCTGTGGTAAATTTTACTCAGTAATGCCCCTGTCAGTGGTGTCTCACTTCAGTAGATGAAGATGGGCACTGACAGAAGACTCAAGCTTGGACAGAAAAGATTTCTTAAGCTGCATTAGATCATCCTCATCCATCATTTCAAACTTAGGCCGTCCTTGTCTCTACTGTCAGTCTAGGCCATCATGTTTTTCTGACCTCAGCAGATTGCCTGCTGTCTCACTAGCAAAGTATTCCTAACACTGAGCCTTTCCTCCCCTTTTATTTCTCATGTGCTTACAGGGTCTAGGAGTAATCCTTCATCTCATGTGTTTTTCCTCTCTAAGTCTCCTCTCATCCTACTCTGCATAACAGAATTGCTGTGCATTTTTAATGTGTGCTTATAATGAAATCCAGTGAAATTCATTTATGAAGTGGTCTTTAGCTAATCTTAGACTGAGAGAGTTATCATGGGATGCTCTTGACCTTTCCATTTTAGAGAATAATTCACAGCTGGGCACTTGGATTCAAGTTCTGTTTAGCAGAAGAAGAATTAAAAACTTCACTGGGCTTACCACATCAAAATGTCAGTCAACATTTTGTTCCAAAATCCAGTTCCAGGCTTTGGGGTTTATATTATGTTTGTTTGTTTGTTTGTGTGTCTCTTTGTTTGTGTGTTTGTTGTTTGGGAGGACATGTGGTTGTTATTGATTTTGTTTGTTTGCTTTATTTTAGTTTGAGGTTGCTGTTGTTCTTTGTTTTGGTTTGTGGTTTTTTTGGGTTTCTTTGGTGGCTGTGTTTTCTATCTCCCCTACAAAGTCATATGCATCGTTCAGGCTGGATTGAAACATTCTTTGTTTCTATGTGCTCCTTTTCTCTTCTCAACCAGAGATAACATCTGGATATCCATGTCTGGATATCAGAGATAATCCAGAGTCACATTCACCTTTTACCAAGTGTTCAAGTTGAGTCCTTCTGTCTAGATTTTCATATCCTTGAGTATGTTTGCATAAGGATAGGAGCAGAGTGTTTCTATTTCAGTAAGGAGATATCTAAATTTAACAGTCTCTGCAAAATTTAAGCTCTTTCATTACTGAATGGGCAATTGGAATCCTGAACAGGACAACAGCAGTAAGGCACCAGGCTAATTCTGAAGAATCTCTCTAACCCACAGGAACTGCATTAGAACATGCTTAAATCACCCACTAGCTGTCTACTAAGAGAATTCCAGACCCCAATTGTATAGAATTCTTTGCAGAATGAGAGAGTGTGTGTTGAACATCTCACAGTTAAGAAAGTGATGATTTAGATCAAATGAACTTATTACCTTTTATGAACACGTCATTTTATAGAAACAGACTCAAAATCTTATTTCTTTCGATAAAATTTGAAGAAACCCTAAGTCAAATACTCTAGTTATGCAGTTTCATGCTGCAAGAACCCTGAAATTAAAGTTCACAAAGTTTCTCAGCTTCTGTGGGTAAGATTCCTTTTATTTCAAGATTTCCATATTCAGAAACCAAGCTGTGGCATGCACAAGTGTTTACACAGAGCTTTTAGGGAGGTGAGAAATGATAACTTTGTTTTCTTGCAACGACATCCACCTCAAATCAGAAGTAAACATTTTTTCAGTTACACATTGAGGGGTAACTTTAGAAAAGTAATTGCAAAATGCATGCAGAGGAAGAAGAAGATCCAAGTGCCTCATCTGAAACCATATTCTGTATGAACCAATATTTATACATAGTCCTGTACAATACCACGGTTTGCTACCAATGCAATTGTATGTGTGTGATAAAAATATTCTGAAAATTAGAGGTTCCAATCTGCAAACTGGTGGAACATGAATGACAAATAAATTGGTAGGAATTTCTCTTCAGTTCAGTTGATGGGGGTGCTAAACTGTGACTTTCTTTTCATTATCTCAGAGAAATGCCCAAGACATCTGTAATTGTAATAGACAATTACGTCTAGATACTTCCTCTCCTCTTCATGCTACAACAATCAAATCATGTCCTAATTTGACAAATTTTACATACCAACATAATTCTACAAATGGTTTTAAGTCACATCAATCTATAAGCCCTCTATGAAAAGAGTCCAAAAATATATTCCTTTTCTGTTTGTTGCAGATGCTTGAAGTACATAGCTGTAAAATTATTTGTGAAAAATTCCTTCACAAAAAAAGTACTACTCTAATATTAGGGCATACTGGGAATAAATTATTAATGAAATAGCTCAGATAAAAGAATTTTATTTTCTATCCTTAATATTATATATATAAGATATAATTAGGCATGATGTTATTTGAAGTAAGAAACTTTCTTTTAGGAAAGATAGGAAATTGTTTTGAATGTAATAATTAATCTCTATACCATGTCTACTAGGGACCTAGCAAAGATTAACATCAAAGCAAAATGTAATCTGAAAACCTCATAATCTAGTCATAATTAAATAACATTTATTTAGCAAATATGTGGGTTTAATCAATTTGATTTTTAGAAAATATTTAAAGGAAGGTGAAGGCAGCTGTCAGACTCTGTTAAGGAACAAATTCTTAGTTTTTTATCACACAATTCTATTTTCCTGTGTACATTTTGTGCTGGTCAGTCTTTTTCTACTCTCTTGTTCAGCTGTCTTATCTCCCAATCTCCATTTTCTAGAGCAATTATCATTTAGTATTTTTAGTCCAATTAGAGCCTCTAAATATTATCTTTGTCTGAAAGTAAATAATATCACATATAAAGTGCAAGTCCTAAAATAGTCTAGAAGGAAAAAAGAGAGTGGAGATATTGTGATCAGGCAATGTTGTAAGAGAAAAGGACAACCTGCCCTTAAACTGTAGCTGGTATTTCAAGGTAAAACCTTTTATTTTTCTGACTCTGTGGACAGCAATACATGCAATATGTAGTTGGTGGAGATCACGGATTCTTCCCTGTGAGGTACTATTAGGAACAGATTAGAAAAGCACTGACGAAGAATAATACACAAGCACACTAATTTTTCAACCAGAGAAAGAATTAGAGGAACCTTGTGAACCTTGCTCTCTGTTTTGAATTTTATTATCAGATGTTAGGTGGAGCAATAGCTCTCACTTTTCTTAATTCTTGTGCAATCTTCCGTGTTTGGCTTGGCAAAAACTGTAGCATCCTGTAGAGAGTAATGGCAAAATGGAGGTAAAGTTTAAACAATTTTGTTCTGAGAATTTGGACAGGTTTGAGAGATAAATATCAACCTTTGCAAATGAATACCTAACTGTAGAATGATTCAACAAGTATTAATGCTGTGCTATGAATCATATCCTCTCCTAGCAGTGCCATTCACTAAGGCTCACAGTGGAGGATGGGACATTCCCATGCATTGGCTTTGACAGCCAGTCTGTCACCTAAATAGTGCCCAAAATCTTTTTCCTCTTAAATTTGATGTATTTACTAAACACTTTTAAAGCTAGGTAGAAAAGGGTTTCTGACTGCTTAGCAATTCATTCCTCTAAGAAAGGAGAACAGGTTTAATGTTTATTATTTGCAGTGATAGAGCAACAAGAAATAGCTAGCAGAAACAGCTTAATAATGACTGTTAGAAAGAGAAATGTAAATGGAAAACCTTTTTCTGCTACTCTCAACCCTACTGGAAAATGCCCATTAAATAGATGTCAGGCAGGCATCAAATGGGATCAATATCAGTCATGATATTGATTACATTTTGTTTTTAAAGACAATTAAAAAAGGTTTCATCTATTGAACCATTCATGCTGAAACTGGTAAGACTTAAAGCATTGTAGACTTGTTAATAGTCAACCTCCTCCTGCCTTTCTTTCCTACAGTCTAATATTGTTTAATTCTAAACAGATCTGTTTTGAATTTGGACAGGATTTTTATTCACACCTAAAAATAAATATTATAGGAGTGAGTATTATTTTAGGAGTTCAGCAGAGAAAAAAAAAAGAACAAGAAGATGGCACTATAAAGATCCTGGTAGAGTTTCTATTATCTCCCAAAAGAATCATAACTACATTTGGAAATCCTTGCATTTCAAATTGCACAGGCTGCTTCATTATAAGTGAGCTAATTTTCAAAGAGCAGAAGCTTTGAACAACCATCAGACAGCCTGCTTAGCATTTTGCATGGGACTATTTGGATGTATTCTAATTAGAAAAATTAGTCTAGATCTGAAGAATATAGTGTAGTCAACAGCTGAGAGAAAAACCCAGAGGATTTACCTTATTCTGGTAAATACAGTCATCTGCCTTCTCAGTGAGCATTGACTAAATAAATAACATGCAGTAGTAACAAAACCATCCAATGAACAGCCAGAGGCTCAATCCCTGTGATCATAAAATTACTTGGGCTGCATTTTCCTGAAGAGTACAGACTAGTGTTGGGAAAATAAAAGAAATAATTCTAAGCAGTATTTCTTCTCTTTAATTTCATTTCAAACTACTTCTGTCATCGTATTTAACTCTAAATTCCAATTCTGTATGTTGTGATGCAATAAATAGATGAAGCATGGATGTGCTGCAATTTATATAAGGAGGGACTGAATTTCTTACTTGATAGAAAAGTTTTATATTTATTAAGCAACCTCATGTTACATCAGCCTCAAGAGAAACTTCATCAAAGTGTCCAGTAGGATGTTATAAGTTATTTGCAAATCTTGGGTAATCATAAAGGATTCCTTTTTCAAGACATTATTCTATTCCTATTTGTCTATAACTAATATTCACTGAAGACCTTTACAAATATTGATTTAAAATTATATAGGAAACATTAATTTAGTTATTTCTGAAATTTTGGGTACTGTGCTTAGTAAATAATATTTCAGTAATGACGATTTTAGAGTTTTGTATTTCCTTTTTCTTATTCTGACTTTCAATATATAGTATGTAATTTAAATTATTTAGAATGATAGACACTTGCACATGCTCATCCAGTGTCTTACGTATTTCCTTCTTCTATGAAATAACAACTTTAAAGTACTTGTTATATTTCCTAGAGAGTTACTATAATTTTACTTGAGTGTAAGTCATTTTTATATGATTGATTTATATTTAAAATAAAGTTACTCTCAGCTACTCTTTCCTTGCCAAAAATGTTTCCTAACTAGAGTAACATAACAAAGCAGAGATTTGAATAAAGAAATAGATCCCAAAGCATTTAATCCAAAATTATTATCTCATATAAAATGGAAAAGGAGCAGAGTAATGAAACATGGAAAAAGGCCTAAAGAAAAAGAAATGTATTTTTCTTCCCAGGCTCTGAACATTTAATAATATATGTAACTTCTGAAGCAGAATAAATATGTAAGAGAGTTTAAGGAAAGACTCCATTTCAGTACCTTTGGCCATCTAAGACTTTATATAGTTTATTAAGACATCAATGAAAACTTTAAAATCTTCATGAGATGATTGCTGAATAAAAATATTTTTATGCCTTTTCAAGCATCCCTCATGGAAGGCATCTTAGATCATATTTTTATTTTGCATTAAGAAATTTCCTTTATTTCCCATAACTTTTCCTTTTTCCTGAACACACTCTAAAAAATGCAAATTCCTTATTGTCCATGTCTTTTTATCAATGTTCATTATTCCTAGAAGAGGACAGGACTGACTTGCACATCAAAGGATAGATTTCATTGATACTTGCAAAATCTGCATTCTGTCTGATTTTTTTGTGACCACTCATAATGATGGATTTAATTAATGAAAAAATTGTAACTACAGAAAAGCAGTGAGTTATCTTCTAGTAAATAGCATTGGAAACAAAAGTGACAAAAGAGAAATCTCCAAAATCTAGAAGTATTTATTTTCCGTCTGTCTCTTTCCAACAGTTGAAATTCAACACTTTTTTAGACTTGTCTCAGTTGAAGATGCCACACCCTTCTGCATGGGTGTTCATCTTCTGAGAGTGCCTTTTGTATGTGCCAGTATTGTCACAGATCTCTTGGAGTGTGCATATGCCTCTGAGCCACTCAATGGGGATCAGAGGAAGGATGAATGTTTTAATTAATACTTCCTATAGGTGAAGCTTCTCAACTGGTTTGAGCTAGTTCTTTCCTAATTTGGGGTCTTTTTTTGTCTTGTGGCTTTGATAATTTGCTCACTGCCTGAAAGAAAGAGCATTTCTTATCAGAAAAAACTTTTCAACGATGTGGATATGATTAATGATTTTGGCCGGTGCTCATGTTTACCTTTTTGTTTGGCTGGGTTTTGTTTTTTTAACTTTTTAGCTGATAGGCAATTTTGAAATTCCATATAACCTTTAATTTATATGTTACACATCTTTCTGTGTAACAGCTTCAATTTCACTTTGGCTTGATGACTTTACAGAGTGATCACACTTTGGTCTTGAAGCAGGAGCAATCACACTCATAAAATCATACTGGTTTGGAGATCAAGGACTCTTCCCATAAAAAATAAACAATGATTACTGTGGTGCAAATTCAGAATTACTGTAGTGTGGGTAATGCTTGGTTTAGACTATTTCTCTGTTTTGAGATTTTTAGTGTAGTTATCTGTGGTCCATAGAATCATTTGTGGATTCAACACTATTATTTTCCTTAGTATTCCTACTGTCTTATCAGGCTTTGTGATAGATATCTCTGGCACAGAGGGAGACATAACAGTCAGTAATCACCAGCTGGAAATCTATGTAGTTCACAGTTCTGTGTAAATCAGTGCTGTCAAATATGAGTTTCAGGTACCTCAGAGGCTGCCATTTATTATGTTGTATGTTCCTAGGGGCATGTTACACCTGATCCTGTATAATGCTGGTTAATCTAAGCTTTCTAGGAAGGCTTAAATTCCTCTCTTAGTCAGACTCATGAGATAGTAGTGTCTCTTTAAATGTGCTTTTCACCTGTTACACAGCTGTAACACCTTAGGTGCACTATGCAGCCAACATTCATATTCTGAATGAGTGATGGAGTGATCTCATAAGAGGTTGGGCAGAACTGATAAGAGCTGTATATGTTCTTCTCCCATATGAAGCAAATATAACAGATGTTAACAGATGTACATTAACATACTTTTACCTTTTCCTCACCAGGGATGAGTGGTAAATGCCATGAGAGTGGAACAGTATGTTGTGTATATTCTCAGGAAATACTATTCCGTCACTTCAGAATCTTAGAATGAGGGTCTGTAAATATTTATATTTATATCATAAAAGGACCATAAAAGCCAGAGCTAAAACAGTTTACTTTTTTAATATTTAAATTTGTTTCACTCTCTATGAAACTAAACCGTCATCACACATCCCTAATACTTAGAGAATTAATAAGATGAACCCACACCTACTCCCATTTACTTCTGCTGAGAACTTTCTCAAATAAAGCAAAATACCAAGTTTGAGCAGGAAACAGAAAAATCCCTGCCTCACACAGGCAAACATTGCCTTGGGATGTATTTTGACCCTGTTTGAAAGTTCATCAAGCAAAGGTTTAAAACAAAGTATGATACAGTTTTAGTCCTAATTTCTTCTAGATGGAAGGGTGTTATGGTACAATAAACAATAGTACATTTTTTTTACTGTCTTGTCAGAATCTGCTTAGCAAATACATTGCTTTTAGTTATAACAGCAGAGGCAACGTTATTGACATCAACTACATGATTTTTGAAATAGAATTAATATTGAAAAAATGTATTTCCTAATGGGTTCATATACAGAAAAAATCCTGTTTATGAGAGAATATGAATTTGCCCTAACTTTCAGTTACTTAAAAGGTTTTCCTATGATTTTTATAACACTCCCTATTAGTAAACACCTTTCTTAGGTAAAAAAAAAAAAAAAAATCTACTTATTAGCCATTCCCATTAGCAATTTTGCTGATGTAGAGAAGAACACAAATGGAATGATAATGAAAATTAGCAACTCTTGTTGTTTGTACTGAATTGAAATTAGCCCATCAGCTGTGACTTGGCACAAGATTTGTTTGGACACTTTAACTCTCTTTTTAGCCTATGCTTCAGTCTGGTTTTAGTCTATACTTGAGTCTGTATTTCAGGACTTCTAATTTCAGCTTTGCTGTAGACATTAATTGAATCCTGGCTTTGTCTTTAATTAAGTCTCTTTCCATTTTGTAAAACAGGACAGTAATAATACTGAATGATAGTGGTCCAAAACTAATGATAAATTTAAATATGGTCTCTGTCTCTAGTCTAAAATTTAAAAAACCCTCAATTTTTATTTTAAGATATAAGCCCTAAAAATGCTTTTTGTTCAGTTAATATAAACTGCTTATAAGAGAATTTGCTATCTTGCAATCAGTGCTTGTATAGGTCTATTTCAGATGCAGGTCAGGAGAGGGGAACCTTTGCTTCAGAACCACCCGGGTATTGCAGTAACAAAGCTATTCAAGCCCTAGATATATTAAGATCTTAAACAATGAGAGTTCTCACTGCCCTTCTAAGTCAAAAAACAGTGTTTATAAACTGCTTTTGATGAAATATTGCATTTTAATAAAAATCACTTTGGTGAAAGGGCTAGGAAAGCAGAATGGAAGCCAGAAGGGATAGCAGGAGTCTTCTGTCTGCTTTCTCTACTGTCTTAAAAGTGCTGTAGTTCCATGATTCTTTGAAAAAGAAAAGACAATAGAAAGCATACATAAATAGCATCTAATTAAAAGTTAAACTGTATGCTGCTTTGTAGGGCACACAGAAAATCTATTGACCACATTCTTTTTGTTTTACAGCCAACTTTTCTAGTAGAAAAGAGAGGGCATATGCTTCCTTATGGACTAATAATATATTGTGAAATAATAATTGAGAACTCAATGTTAAATCTAAGAGAAAATTCTAAAACTCTTAACTTCTAAGAGAAAATGAGTTTTCATGTTAATGTGAGCATTTACATTACAAGTGTGCTGGGCTCATTTACCCAGGTGATGAGTGCCTAAAATCAGGTCATTTTTGAATCAATGTGGATATAACAAATGATTAAAAAATTGAGTCCATACAATAAATTCTACCTCTGCAGTGTAATATACTAAGAAAATTGGTGCTTGACATGTTCTGATTGGTCCTTTACAAATAACAACTGCAACTGCTGTACCCAAATGAAACTCTCACAGTTCTTTCCCAAAGCACAAATATATCCATTATTTGTTTGTCATGGGAAGCCCTGCACTGGCAATGATAGGAGGTAATACAGAGTAACCCCCTTGTCCTGGCCATGCCCCCTCCTGGCTACTGCAAAAATTAACTGGCCTGGCCTGAACTAGGGCAAGAAGCTAGGAGCACACATGGTTAATATGAAAGTGGCAAGAGCCATTTTTATTTGTAAGTGATGTTTTGGGATGCATGGGGATGCTCTAAGTGTAACTGCTGTCTGACTGCAAGATTAGTGTAAAAGAAATTGATTTAAGATCATGGGAACTCTGGTGGTTACTATACCTGGGGAAAGGAATCATCAGCTTGTCTACTTGCCACAGACCTAAGCCTTCTACTTCCTTTTATACGTACATTAATTTACATCTGAAGTGATGAATTGGAGCGTTTGATGCTTTCTGCCTTGACAGTAGATACTTTTACTTACCAACTATGCTGAAATATCAGTTTCTTGCATGTTACCCTCATTTTGAGCCTTCCCTGGAACACATATAACTTTACAGCTTGAACAGTTTGGCCTGCCCCTGGAATCCCAATTCTTGATGATTGAAGATGACAACAGTTTGTTCCCTAAATAATCCTATCATACTAAAGGAAAGTTCTTGGCAGTGGCTAATCTCTAAGTAATCCCATCACAGGCAAATTCTTGGCAGCCACTCTTTGAAAAGAAAAAAACCAGGGAAACTTAGTTTAAAATATTAAACCAAATAAAAACCATGATCACATTAAAAAATAAAACAAGATGGGATTAAGTCAAGAGAGTGGGAAAACCAGATCTGATTGGATTTTTTCCATTGCAAATTAAAGTACAGCTGCTTGGGGTAGAGACATGATGCTAGGTTCTTCTTGCAGTAATTAGAAAGCCAGTGCTGCCAAAAACTGTTTTCCCATCTGCCACTCAGTTTGTGGGATGTTCCTAAAGCCCCTCTCAGAAGGCTGGTGTTCACTAATCCCAGTCAGCCATGAAACAGAACCTGCAGCATGCACCAACAAAACAGCTCCAGAAAAAGAAACTGGGAGAGTACTCCCCTCTGTGGTCATGTCACAAAAGCATTTTAAAATCTCAGAGAAGGTAAAACCTTGATCCTGAAAAGAACAAAAACTTTGTTGATGTTAGTTGTTCCTACACACATGGAGGAATGGTGGACCTTTCTAGCAATGATTAAATCGTTATCTTTTTATTCATTTTGAGTTGCTTTAGAAACAGTTTTAAGATGTTTTGAAATCAGACGGATTTTGTTTTCAGGACATTGTATCTTGTTTTTATTTTCAAAAGATCATAACTATGAATAAAAGGTACGTAGTAATTTTCAGTTTTTGCGATGAGGAAAAATTGGGGAATTAACTGAGTTTGGTTGAAGAGGACTAACAAGGGAGGAGATCTCTCCTACTGGAACATAACATCTTAGGTCTCTTTTCCACAAGTGCAGTGTCTTATTCTATACTACAACTCTTCAAACTATTCTGATTTTGTACTTGTTTCAAGATGAAGTTTCCATTGGATAACCCATTATCAGACTGATTTCTATATTTCCCACATGGATTAGAACTACTTAACTAATAATCAGTAGATAGAAGTTAAACTGATCACTTTTAACATTAATATGCAATTAATTAATTAATATGCACATTAACATTAATATGCAATACAAAGGCAATGGAATATACACTCAGTATTATGCCTAAAAATGCTTCTGTATGGTTTTTTGTTGCATGTGAGCTGAAGGTTTCTTAAATGCAAGGTGTTGATTTTTTCAGAGACTAATATAGAGAATTATTACTTTCTAAATCTCTGATAAGCAGAGATATTTCAGGTATTTCACATTCCTTAAGAAAAATGTCATCCAGTTCCTTAGTAAAACTAATACTGAACTTGTAATAGTATTATGTCTTATAATTTGAAATATAGATTTTTTTTGGATAGATTTTAATCCATATGTAGTTGGCATGAGTTTTAAGGCATTACTCAAACACATTTTCACTTTGTCATCATTACAGTTTCTCACGTACAAAAGTGCAACAAAATGTTTAACTCTGTTTTATTGCACGGACAAGTGAACCTGTGCTGTATTCATGCCAAGGTGGTCTCTGTCTCAGTGTGCATGGGTATTCTCAATTTACAGTGTGTCACAGTCAGACTCTTCAGGGCACTAAAGGAGAGAGATATTCTCACAGTCAGTTCCAAATGTCAGCACTCTGCAAGTACATAGCTAGCAGTATGAAGTCCTTCAGCTGAAGAGCTGATGTGACTCTAGCTCTGGCGAGACAGAAATCGGTTGCCGATACCTGGAATGGCAGGGAACTGCAGACCAGCCCCCAAGAGCAGACAGGCATTGATCCTGAGCCACCCACTGGGTGAGCTGGCAGAGCCTCCCGTGGCAGACAGAGCCCTTAGCATGGAGAAAGAGGTCATTGCACAGCATGCTCATAGGCATGGCTTGCTAGCCACTTCTGGAAAAATTTCCAACATCTCCTCTACCCAAGAGCATTCTTTACCTGTTTCTCAACGTTTTTGGATGAGCTGACAGTCCAGAAACTCAAGAGATGAAGCAATCCTGTGACCTTTGCTGCATCATGCAAACACCATTACATGCACAGCTAGAGCTCAGCAGCCTTGAGACAGAGAGTGAATAAACTTCTTTCAAGCAGTGGCTTAAATCAGCCACAAAGAATGGCACCAGAAAACGTATTCCTTTTGTCTTCCTTACTTCTTTTTTGCTCATACCATGGCTACACAGAGGTCAGCTGTTGCTGTACTTTCTGGAATATCAGCCTCCACTGATTTATATTACCTCCACTCAGGTAAATACTAAGAATTTTTGGTCACTGAGCAAGTGGTTGAAATAGTTGCACAAAAGAAATACTTGTAAAATTAAAGAAGCTTAACCACAGTGAATAATTAGAATATTTTAGTATAACATGTTTAAATATGTCATATAAAGACAAGAAGTTTTGTTGGATGAATTCTAATGGCTGGAATAACATTGTAACAGGTTAAGCAGCCAAGATCAGAAGATACAGTGTGTATCTAGGAGGATTTCTCAGTTATTTTAACAGATTTACTACTCGCTCACAGCAGGATTCTTGGCACATCACCCAGTATCATAGAATCATAGAATGTTAAGAGCTGAAATGGTCCATAAAGTGCATCCAGTCCCAATCAGCTCCACCACTGGCAGGATCTCCTCCCCCTAGACCAGTCACTCAAGGCCTTATCCAGCCTGGATGTGAACACAGCCAGGATTGGGACATCCACAACCTCTCTGGGCCACCTGGTCTCAGCAGCCACACAGCTCTAGAGTCTCATCACTCTCATAGTNATGGTCCATAAAGTGCATCCAGTCCCAATCAGCTCCACCACTGGCAGGATCTCCTCCCCCTAGACCAGTCACTCAAGGCCTCATCCAGCCTGGATGTGAACACAGCCAGGATTGGGACATCCACAACCTCCATGGGCCGCCTGGTCTCAGCAGCCACACAGCTCTAGAGTCTCATCACTCTCATAGTGAGGAATTTCTTCCAAACTTCTAACCTAAACATTTGCTCTTTCAATTTGCCCCCATTACTCCTGTCCTATCACTGCAGTTCCTGACAGGGTCCTCCCTCAGCTGATTGTAGGCCCCCCACTATTCCCAGATAGTGGAAAGTTGCAATTAGGTCTTTGTGCAATCTTTTCTTCTCCAGGCTGAACAGCCCCCACTTTCCCAGCCCATCTTCGTAGGGGAGCTGCTCCAGTCCTCAACTTTGTGGCCTCCTCTGTGCTTGCTCCAACATACCCATGTCCTTATACCGGTGACTCCAGAGCTGGATGCAGCACACTGGGTGGGAACTCACAAGAGCAGAGTAAGGGGTCAGTCCCCTCCTTTGCCCTGCTGGTCTTACTCCTTTGGATGCAGCCCAGGATTGGTTTGGCTTTCTGGGCTGAGTGCACAGTGCTGGCTCATGGTGGGTTTTTCATCAACCACCACACCTGAGTGCTTCTCTGCAGGGCTGCTGTCCATCCCTTTGAGCTTCACTTTACTCCCATGCTAATGATGGAAACTGGGCATGTTTAACTGTTCTGAGAATTACACAGAGCTCTGATTTAAACTGCAGCTGCATCATTAAATGCAAAAGAAAGCACCTTTGGCTGTCCATGTGGGTTTTAGATTGGCTGTTACAGAATTGACCAGATACTTTAAATTACTAGAGAGTTCCAGAGAACACTGTATGTGATAAAATTAAATTAAAATTTAGATACACTTCATAGCAAAGTGTTTTTAACATTTTTCATAATGGATGTGTCATGAAAGAAGATGTTTACAGTACCTTGCAAAAACTATAATTTTGCCAGGCCAGCAGAAAAATCAACCCAAAATGAATCTCCACTCCTGATACAGAAGTAACGACATATGAATATATTTTGCAAAAACATAAGGATGCAGGGGCAACTTGATTTATGACATAAATAAATGTAAGGCGTATTAGTAAGATTAGTGTAGAGGGATGTCAGCACAAATCAAAATATGCAGTACCAAATTCAATTGCTTGCTGCATAACAGAAGTACAGCAGTCTAATGGAGGAGACATAGTATGTCATAAAAAAAGCAGAGTGGTTTCCAAGTATTAAATATATTAATGTTATTAATAACAGGGTAGTGCAGGATCTTTTGCCTATTCTTATTAAACATCCTCATTAATAACTTGAACCAAAGGGTAACATTATTAATGAAATTCACTGCTACTGATGACTTTGTGAAGTTGCAAGGCCTCTCAAATTATATTAAGGCACCTGAAAAGCCTAGAAATAGGAATGAAAATTTAATTTAGAATCAGTCTGTGAAATGCATGCGCTACAATTTTGCTATCTTCACTGCATAATGAACTGAAGTTTAACAATTCCTGAGACATACATAAATATAATATGCATATGAAAGACATCCAAAAACGTGGCTTCAGTTGGAGAGAAAAGCATGAGAATCCTGAACCTGAAACACAAGACTGTGATAGAAGAGCCTGTTGAAAATTATTTTACAATGCAATATGGATGTATTTTGGGCTGTATCCTACAACATAGGAGGAATATTTTATTTACGAATCTATGGTGTCATAGACCCCATACTTCAATATGTGAACCCTACCTTCAATATGTGCACACCATCAGACTCATGGTGAAGTAAATGATTTGGAAAAATGGGTATGATCCTTGCATAATAAGTCATATCCTGAATACAAAGTTAAAAGCAAATTATTCTAGGGAATCTGCAGAAGTGTAAAAATAAGTTAGCATGCAATAAGTTCACAGAGGCAAAGATGCCTTATTTATGTCAGAAGTATAAAAATGATAACTAAATTTCCATTAGTGCTTTTAAATGAGAAATGGCTAGTTTGTGTGTCAGTCACAGAAGTTTTGGAAGTGATAGTTAACTTGGGTGTTCTGTTTGGATGTATAGTCTAAGACCTTGACAAACACTTTCTTTACATGGGACAATACCTCTCATTAGTTAATAGAGCAGTTATATCATCTGGTATAGTGAAAGCTAAGTTTGACAAATAATGGTAGGAAAACAACAGTCCTTCAAGTTGTAAAGATAGCTTCATGGATTATATGGGCTTACAGAAAGCAGTTCCCTATCTTCTGTAAATACTATCAATATTTATACCACTAATACCAAGTTCCTACCCATATCTGGTATGTTAAACATACTAATAATAAAGTATGGGCTTTTCAAACTTCACTGAAGCAAGCTATACACATATTTGCATTTTCGATTTTCATAAAAATAAAAGAAGTTGTATCTTAAAATACTGTATGACAAGTATTAGAAGAGTTTAAATGATTTGTCAGAACTTCAATAGGAAATAGTCACATATTTCATAGGAAAGATTCACCTGAGCTATTCCTTTGGCTTGGATCTGTGCTGTCATTTCAGTACAGTGCATACTCTGCCTAATATTGATTCACGTGCTGCTCAGAAATGTCAAGAGAGATGTGTTCAAGGCCAGGCTGGATGGGGCTCTGAGCACCCTGGTCTACAGGAAGATGTCCATATCCATGGCAGGGAGTTAGGAACTAAATGATCAAGGTCCCTCCTAACTCAGGCCATTCAATGATTCCATGAAAAACAGATGTTTCTTACAGATCTTATGTACCTGGTGGTGCTACTGGCCCAAGAAATGGGAAAGTGTCCACTGATTTTATTCTTGCCAGTTATTGAAAATAATTGGCTCTAAGAGCCTGTTACTGTTTTTCACAGTAAATAATATATTTTCTGGATGTGTTGTATGTTCTCTACAAACACAACAAAACCTTAAGCTGCCAGTTATGCTGATTTTACTGCAGTTTTGTTACTGGTTGTCTCTGCCATACTGAGGTTTTCTCAGTGCTTTAGTGAAGAGGAGAAATTTTCCTTTAAGTATTAAGATAAATTTTGTATTGTTGAGTGCAGATAAATAAACACATTAATTCCAAGTTATACTTAAATAAAAAACTATATACACCATTATTAAAAAAAAAGGTGATGATAAAGTAAACTAAGTTTGTCAAATGACATTAAATACTTTCAAGCCTCTCAATTATGTTGCAGTAATAATGACTGCTACATAAATTAACACACCTTGCTCAGCAGATCAGAACAGTTGTGGATGAGGAGCAGCTTGAACATGGATGTTCAAAGGAAAGGAAAAGTTGAAAATTGTGTGGTATCACATTCAGTGTCCCATGGCACATAAAGAGCAATATACTGTCATTCATGCAAACATTAACTACTGTAATATTTCAGGTAAAAGAGTATGTATCTCTGAGGGATAATATATTCAATTAATTAGGGATCAGAGTCAGGAATAGGTTCTCAAATCATTTCTGCTTTTCCTCACAAGATAATTTCAGAACTGTCAGTAATATAAATGAAAAACAGTAGCAACGCTCTCTGGCACTAATTATAGCACTTACCCCTACTGTGATAGTAAAGATTGCCTCCTGCAATGGTAATAGCTAACATTTGAATAGTGCCTTTCATCTCCAAAAATCCCCAAATACCCTACAAATTAGAAATTCGATCTTTCTGGGTATATGCAAATCCTCGATGAAGGATGTCTGAGACAGAAAGAGTATTGCTTTTTTACCATCTACGTGTCTGATGACCCTGCAGACTTCATCCAGAAGCACACATTGATTTTTGGAAGTTAAATTACTCAGATTGAAAAAATCATTTAGACATCAGGAACAAAAACAAGAGTGCAAACCACATCTCCAAACCCTCAAACATGGTTTAATTGGCACAAAATTGTTCAAAGAATTGTACTTTGTAATGACATTTCCTTCCTCCCTCTTTACATTTCTTTCATAAATATAATTTTCCTTTACCCAGTTACTCACACGTAAATACACAAAACTCCTTGTAACAGAGCTGTGGCTCAGTATATGTATTTTTTATACATTTTTACCAGTATTAATTCTACCATCACCACACGTGAATAACTCCAATCAGGTTATCTGACACATTTAGAAATAGGAATTTATTAAACAGATCTTCATGTTATGAAATATGGCAACTCTGAGCTAGCACAGAGGTTAAGAAACTATATAAACAATCTATTTTTCTAGATTGAAATGACTGAAGAAATGGGCTATTTTGTCAGGGCAAATGTGGCTACTGACAGTGACATCTGGGCCAGGTATGTAACTGAGACACAGGCTCTTATGAAAAGGTTGAGAGGTCTTGGCAGAGTCCAAGAAGTGAGAACTCTGTTTTCTGGCCCAGCTGTGACTCAGTGGTAAGAACACTGCATTTCTAGACAACTGATCTTCCTCACAAGCATGGTTATTCACCTTGCTAGAGGAATGAAAGCTCATTTTGACCGAGAATTTTTTAATACAGAGGAGATAAAACTTTACTTCTGATTTATCTTTTTAAATGTTAAACTATATTTTCTTCATCAGCCAGTGAGATCTCATATGGAGAGAGGAAATGTTCTTGTTCATTGCAGATGCATAACACCTAAGCTGGGGCTCTGAAATTCTCAAAGAGCTTTAGAGAAAAGCCAGAAATGTAAGTGTTTGCAAATTTAGGCTTTAATCGAGGTGCTAGCCCAGCTTTAGCAGAGCACTGAAGTACATTTTGGAGACTAGTTTACTTTGATGGAATATAAGCACCTGCTTAAATTGAAACACATATTTAAATAAGCACCTGCTTAAGTGATTTGCTGAAACTGAGTTTCCACTACTTTCTCTGGGGGAACCTTTATGCCCTTCTCAGCAGTGAGCATCAATAAAGAGGCCTGATTACATTATAAAATGTCTAACAAATACTGTTTAATGCTGACTTTTTAGGTCATTACTGCTGGGAATAGAAAATAGTTTTTACTTTGCCAGGTGAGATTAATTTCTAAATAAATGAGGCTACAAAATACCCTACACAGCACCTGTGGGCTGTTCTGCTCCTGTAACTGGAGAGAAAAAAAAGATAATGATGCTTTTTAAGAGCTTCCAGTTTGAAATATGTGGCAATATCTTTTGTTTATTTTCTCTCATTAAAAAAACAAAGGAAAAAATCCCAGCTAGAAATATTATAGGTAAAATAAAAGGCAGTGATTTACTCTTGTAGCTGCGCTTTAAAACAAAATGCTGGGATTTTTTCTGTCTGTAGTGTTTAAATGTGCCAGAATGGATGTAAATGGAATGTACAAATAGAGGAAGACTGACCAGCTCTCTTGAGCACAAGCTGCTAGTTTCAAATAAATACCCTCGCTACTTAGAGCTTTCCAAAAGTTTTATTTCAAATTGCGAGAAAACGAGCAGTCTTTATCAGCAGAACCTAACTGCTGTCAGTACAAGTAAAGTAAGGCTCACTTATGCTATTCAAATTTAGTCGTGTCCAGTATGAATCTGCTCTACTAATCACTTAACCTTATTGAATTACCATTAAACAACAAATACTAAATTTCTCTCTGACAATTTTTATGCATGATTTCATCATTGGTATCACCTACTAATAGGAATTTTTTAGAAGATTTTGCTTTGAAAGAGACATAAAAGAGGCTGGCAGTGATCTGTCATAGAGGACCAGTGCAGACAGGCTGGTTGTGAGATTGTGCTGAAGTTCCCTTCCCACTAAGAGGAAGTTGCTGTGCTTCCTTGGGTTATCGGGTTCTTAAAAATCCATAGACATAAAGATGCTGTTCAATATGCAAGGGAAAGAAGCCTAACAGAGAGGATAGGGAGGAGTGACTGTCTTTTAATGGCTGAATACACTCTAGAACAGAAGGCGTCTGTGTAGGACAGATTGGTCCCTTTCCACTTCTAATCCATCCCCAGAAGAATCTGTTCTACTGCTGAAAGCAGTGTGACATAGGCAACTGCTGTCAGCCCATTCAAACAGTGCTGAATTAGTGTTCAGTTAGGATTTAATCAGGGTTCCTGTGGTAAAATGCATTTAATTCTGCCATACCAAATTTTAGCTCATTGAAAAGCAATATGTTGAACATTTCCCTAAAAACTTCAGTGATGAACACAAATATTAAAATTATAATCTTTGTAGTTTGACATTTCAAGTGTGATCCAAATGCATCCAAATGGGATAGAAAGAAGAAGATGGTGAAAAATACTTGCAAATATAGATTTTCAAAACTCAATTTGAAATTAACAAATCTGGGAATAACTCACCTGAAAATTTTGTTTCGAGATAGAACAAATCTTCCATTTAACTCATTGCTCAATCTTTTATCAAAATATCAATTCTAAAATTAGTAATTATGAAAATCAAGAAAGTAGATGTCTGCACTTTCATTTACATATTTAGAACCCATAATTACTGTTTTTCTGTATATAAAGAGAGATTATTTTTACTTTCTTGATTCTTGCTATATTTTAGCATAATTTCAAAACATGTCAGTCAAACAAAAAAAGAGAAACTAATCTGTTTCTTTGAATCCTTTGTTATGGTATGTAAGTTTATATTATATGAATATATATATACATATATATATGTATATATGAATGAATATAGTGAAAAAATGTCCTTCTGAACAACTGAGAGTTTCCTCATTGGTATGAGCACTTTCTAATTACACTCCAGAAGAACCACATTCATGGCTTTTCAAGCACAACAGTGAATGACTTCGCCTTCTATAGAATGTGGTGAGAAAATTATCACTTGAAACAGGAGAAATATGGGGACTTTTGTAGTCAAAGATTTCAGCAGCCCTGTTCCTGTGTGGCACAGATTTGTCCCATCCAAAACATTATTAATCAGCACGATGTTATGAATGACTGAAGGTCTGGACAATCCCCTTGTGCAGAAGTTTCCAGCATATTCAAAGGTTTTTCTGAAGCCTTCCATAGTATGCAGTTCAGATTCTATTGGCAATGTGTTTATTGTAAAGCTTTTTTAATAATAATGTATTAATTTGTGACCTAAATCACACGATCTGACAACTCATATTATTGTCATACTGGTATTGGCACGTCTCATAAAGTTGTAAATTTCTAGCAAAATCTCAGCTGCAGTAAATAGTTGTGTGGAATACACCTTGATTTCTCCTCTGCCTTACAATCTGTAAAAAGTCAAATCGACTTCCTTTTTTCCATGTTTGTGTTTTTTAAACCTTTTTTCATCAAAATAGGCTGATGAAAGGCAGTCTGGGGAGCTGGTTGGTTTTGGAGGCTGTCTTGTGAGACAGAATTGAGTATTCAGAGTTGCTTTTGGTTGCTTGATTACAACAACAACATCTCAAGGCTGCAGACTGCAAAAGAAAAACTTAGTTTTATAAGTCAGTTATAACCTGCTGCAGCAATGTCCCTCTGTGCAAGTGACCAGCTAAATATAAATGCCTCAGCAGGGTGTTAACTTCTAAGCCTAAAAAATAATTGTTAAATTGTCCAGTCCCAATGCTGTTACTTTGTGGTCAAAAGGGGAAGCTATTTTTTCTTTCCACATGTTACTTTACTCAGTAGTGACAGGCAATTACCTCCATGTTAAAACTTTGAAAAATGCAGATTAAAAGTAAGAGGATGAGGTTAAAATGCTGAAGGATCTTATTTTCAGCTAAAGGAATAATTTAATCCTCATAAGTTCAGTGATAACAGAAACATCAGGCTAGTCTTATTTCCTTTTACAATTTCTAAATAGCTGTTCTAGGAAAAATGGACTCTATAATGCCATTTGTTTATGTATTTCTGTAGTTCACCTCTTGCCATTTTCATTTAAGAATATACAAGCCTAACATCTCACTTAACCTCAAAATTACCTTTTAACTCAGAATCAAGTTGCTCTAGCTCTACCAGCTATTTTTCTCTATTGAGAAAAAAGCCCTCATCTACACAATATCTATGCAGCTGCATTTATAACATCATAGGTTGCATTGTACATATGATAGAAATAATTTTCTTAGCCTGAATATGTTATAAATCATTGTGCCAAAGACTACAGCTCTCAATTTGTCAGGGAATACAAAGATCTGTTTAATTCAGAACACTCCCAGTTCATTTGAGTAAGCACCCCAAATGTTGGATCACTTTCCATTGCCATTGGTCAGGGTCAGGTGCCTTCCTGCCTGCCTTTCCTATCTTTCTTTCTGTCTCTCTACCTTTCACTTTTGTCATGAGTCATGGTTTTACATTATGGCAGGTAAGCAGCCTAAAGTATTCATGGCATGTAAGAGAAACCCAACGGCACTTCAGATACAAGAACAATTCACATTTGTAGGTCTTCTCTCACAGTTCTGCCTCAGGATAAAATCCANAATAAGAGAATGGCATGAATAAGAGAAACCCAACGGCACTTCAGATACAAGAACAATTCACATTTGTAGGTCTTCTCTCACAGTTCTGCCTCAGGATAAAATCCAAATTCTGCTTCATGTCTTTTACTCAATAAATGTATCTATTTTTTCATATAAAAATAAAATTCTTAATAGATTTACTTCTTTGTGGAAGTAAGCATCAAAACTCAACAGCTGCTGAAAGAAATAAGAGGAGATCAAGATTAGACTGCTTCCTCAGTCAAAAATATTCAATTCAAATAATCATGAGTCTACAAGGCAGATAAATTGATCAACTACATGATAAAATTTGTCTCTAATCTTTCCTTTATGTATGCATGCAACAAACATTTCCAATGGCCTAGGCAAAATTATTCATTTCCACTTGTTTCAGCTGTTTCAAACTATTTCTGTACATAACATTTACCAAAGGAAATGTAATAGGTTATTTTTTAAAAAAAAATATGTCATGGAGTGATTTTTACATTGTTAACTTTTCCTTTGACCGCTTGGATGTTTGTCACTCGCATGAAAGAGGCATTTTGAGAAGCATAACAAATTCTTGACTCTATCTTTTTAAGCCCTTTTTTTTAAGGCAGAAGTGCTGCTTGCCTTTTCCCAGCTGTTTGTTATTTCTTTGCTGTTTCTTTCTGCAGCCTTTTGACTGGGTCTTCCATGCTTTTGCTGAACCTCCAGCCCTCTTGGGACTTAAGCTGACATGAAATTGTCATTGTAATGCTTTCAGGTAAGAGCATGAGTCAGTGCTTTAAACTCTCATGTTCTACTTTGAGGAATCCAATATGAATACTGTGATTCACATTACAGAGAATGCCATATAAAAATGACATGCCTGTCGCAATGCTGCATTAACTCTTTTTGATTTTGTACTGCTCTGAAAAAAAAAAAAATAGCTCTGTCCCTGCCCAATGCTCACAAAAACATGTGTTCCAATGAACTTATCAATACAGTGCTACAAAAAGGGGCTATAAGCCCTTGGGGTTCTGAAAAATAATTCTATCTTACCTAGAGAAAGACAATTTTATGAAAAAGGGAGATAGGTCTTCTTTTTCCCTTCATATAACCAATTGAGCAGTTCACCCCGAACTGATGCACAACTTAATCTGTCTCCCATCAGGCTTCCCTTTCCCTGTTTTTGGAGCAGTAACTTGCAATTTATTTTATATAATCCCATGCCGTGTTTTAGCAGACTGTGTTTCCTGTCATTTGTTAGCAAAGGTCAGTGTGCCTCTGGGTTGCGTGCTAAAGCACAGCTGACCATGCCCTAGTGGGCTCAATCCGACCTGTGCAGTGACACATCCTTGCTCTCCTCATCTCCAAGGCTGCTAACTCTGATGTCCTATAGGTGTCCTTTTGAGTGTTGTCATAGTTTATTTTGATTATTTTATCAATTCTACTTCTCTTTTGTGCTTGACTTTACAAATGAGGCATAAAATATCAGGAAAAAAGTCCTTTTAGAGGGAGTATTTTAATATGTGGGAGATATTAACACAGTATCATGTAAAGCTGGAAAACTAATGGAAGATTGTTATAGAGTTTAAACAAAAGCATTCCATTCTTTCTTTGATGATAAATATTTTAAAAGTTATTTCTAACTGGAGGAGTTTTAGGTGGATCATTGGTTTTTGCAAATCATCTTCCCTAGACAAGAACATTTGCTCAGAAAATCTTGTTTCTTGGGAGGGTATGTCAGTCCTTTCACTCTCTACTCATCAAAAAGAAATCAAAATCAGGCAATACACCCTTGGGCAGATGATCTACTCCTGAAGTCTTCAAAGAAATTTTAATTAAAAAAGCAAGAAGGAATTTCTGTTTGCTCAATTATTACTATAAAATCATTTATGGACAATGTGATTGAAGGCATGCAACAGTTATGAAAAACTTGTCTTTCAAATGAAACAGTCCCTTCTAATATATGATCCTCCTGGGAAGACCAAATAACAGCTTGAAACTAATGGTTTAGATTCTGATGGTAAAGTTGCCTTACATTTGATAGCATCTAAGGAAGACATCATGCAAAGAAAAGTGAAAAGAAGTTATCTCTTCCTGGTTTTAAGATTTTTGCCAGAAAAACCACTGCTGTAATACGAGAGAAGTATTGGCATGCCCCCAGCCCCTGAGTCATCTAGAATCAGGCATCACTTTTCCATATTGGCTGATTTCTTGCTTGAAAAGTTTGCACATCTGGATTTAGAGATATATTTGATGGCAAGGTGACATTTGCAAGATACATACATTTTGCCAACTCTCTCTTTGCAATGCAATTAATTGTACTTTTAGTTCCTTGTACAAGACTGATTGGAAACTCATAAATAGCGTTCATTTAGGCTTCAGTTACATAGAAATTGATTTATTTGCTGAAAAATACTGTATGACTCCATTGAAGAAGCCTTAACATTCCAATGTTCTACTACTTGTTTTAGCTAGAAAATTCTCATCATGCCATATGTGCAGTAAATTTTTTTATGTAAATCAAGTCCTCCTTGATTTACAGACTAAACTCTGTCCCTAAGTGCCACATCGACATGTTTTTTGGACATCTCCAGAGATGACGTCTCAACCACTGCCCTGGGCAGCTTGTTTCAATGCCTAACTTCCCTTTCAAAAAAGAATTTTTTCCTAATGTCTAATTTAAACATCCCTGGCACAACTTGAGGCCATTTCCTGTCACTTGTTACCTTAGAGAAGAGACCAATCCTCACCTCCTTACAACCTCCTTTCAGGTTAGGCTTGAGAACCTCTTATACCTAAATGCTGGAACACAAATGTGGTTTTTTTTCTTTTTCCTAGCTGTCCTAGGAAAAAGGATAACTGGTGTCTTCCTCCAACAGGGATGATTTGCTCTTCCAGCTCATCTCTGGCCCACAGGCAATTTGAAAGTCAGGCAGAAGGATTCATGGATTCGTGGTTCTGACAATGATAACCAGCCTGCTCTCCACCACCATTTTCCCCCAGAGACTTATCAGAACACTTCAAAGTGTGTAGCACAGAAGCAATGCAGCTCAGAATGATGAAAAAGACAGCCATGAGCAGCCTGTCACCACTAGAATAATTTATCTAGCCTAAAGTCTTTTCCCAGAAGGCCATCTTAAGAAAAATGGCATTGAAGAGCAGGTGGAGAGCCAGGTAAGTAGACCTAGTTGACCTCCTATAGCATCATATAACTCATATACTCTATGAGTTGTAGCGTCAGAGTAGGTGCTCATTTTGTGGCCAGCACAGAACTTAATGCTAAATCACACTTCCAAGTATTCCCTTCATGTTTAAGTCGACTAAGAACAGCTAAGAAACAAAATGTAAAATTACCTTTCCTGCTCCCATGGGAAATTTTGATTTTTCAGATTTGTTTTCATCAGAAATCAAGCTGAAATGCAAGAATTTCTTGTGGAACATATAATTATGTTTATAGTTTTAATTGATCATATTAATATATGCCTTTTCACATAACATTAAGCTGAGTTGCCATGTTAGTCTAACTGGAAGTCCTTCATCAGGGAGGTATGGAAATGGGGTCAGAAACAGAGAGATTTCCCAGGGGCATTGTGACTACTTAGATCAATAAACAGACTGAAGGTAGACCATTTCCAAAACAAACATAGTTTGTTTTCCTGATCAAGAAGTGATCAGTTTCCAAATTTTGTGGTCACTGTTACCATCTTGTGAGGCCTACATTTTCCATGAAATCATCATTATTATGGAAAGCTGGCCATCCCTTATATTTATAATGAATATCTATTGTGATCTTAGCAAGTCATTATTATATATGATCTCCTTACAAGCTTGTTTCTATGTTTATGTTTGTATTTCCATGCAAGGTACAACATGTTGATTTAGGGACATCCAACCAAGCTGCAGACATGTTTGAAAATGAGATGCAAAGTCAGATGTCAATGAGAGATGATGCACAAGACAAATTAACTAACACCTGCAAGTACAAGTTCTCAAAAAGCCCCAGTGCATAAGTATGGTAATAAGAAATAAGACAGTCCCTTTATTCATTCACCTCGCACTGCAAGTGGTACTTGGATGTTTGCTTGGCTTTTTTTACTGACAGTTTTCCAAGTGTTCTTAAATTAACCTTATGGCCTCATATGAGGGAAAACCGTGTTATCCATCACTACTTCACCACTATCCAATGCTAAAATAAAACTAGGTTACCTCTAGATCATTCCCACTGAGAACGTACTTGGTGTTAAGCAGCTCTGTAAGTGCTTTCCAACTTAGGGGTCTGTCGCCCTGATTCTTTCAGGTTTTCTAGTGGACTTTCTAACTCAATGTTTGGTAGTTCTTAGTTCACTTTCTCATGAATCGATGCTATTATTAGAAGCTTGTTTATGCTAAGACAAGGTCGCTGCAAATTCCTTCTCTTGGGAGTGGAAAGTGACTGATTGACATTTGTCTTGACCAGTGTGATGGGAGAGGTGTCCAGCTTCTCCTCCAATCCCTGGTCCTTGTGAAAATACTATATATATGGAGTCAGAATTTTGAATAAAGAGTCTTTCAGCCTTCTCTTGAGAACGTGTCCTGTGTGTCCTTGGGGAGTGACCCACAGCAACAGGGGTCATAAATGGATTTTTAGTAGTAATTCATCAGTAAAAAGAATCTTGAAATCATTATTATGACAACCCATCATAGAATCTTTGTAATATTTTGTGATTGTCATTTATGCCATTGACTAAAATAAAAATTATATGTATACATAAGCCCATACATGCACAACCAATGGATTAAACTTACAGGTTGGGAAGGCATTTAAACTCCCTGGCTGCAAAATGACATTATTTTAATAGGGTGTGTAGAATCTGTCTTCAAACAAATGAGCCCATTGTTTGGATATCAGAATCCAAAAGGGAAATGTTATTTAGCGGTTAAAAAAAATTTCTCTGTATGGTGAGGAATAGAGGCTGCCTCACAGTGACTGAGCAGAGATAATAGAAGATTATATGAATGTGGAAATAGTAATTTTCAATAGGCCTTGTGACACTTGTAGAACATATCTGAAAAATCAGAATATGGTAGAATGGTTCTACCTTTCCTTGCTAAATAAAAGATGTGTTCCAGTCATTTGCCTGACTGAGTCTTGTGCAACCAGAAGTTTGCTGACTCTTCTGCTCTATTTAGGACAGGCTATTTAAACAGTTGCATTAAACAGTGTCAGTTTTCTTTTAAACAGAGAACATGCACCTGTAACCAAATTGCTGAAAATAGCAGTTCTAGCCTCTCAGTTTTGTGGCATCCTCTGCACTATTTTATTTGGCTTTCAGAAATGAAATTCTTTAAAATATTTACCTTTAAAAAAATTCTCACCGCAGAATCATAGAATCATGTAGTATCCTGAGTTGGAAGGGACCCACAGGGAATCATTGAAGTCCAACTCTTGCCTCTGTCAGTGGATGAACCCAAGAATCACACCATATGCCTGAGAGCGTTGTCCAAATGCTTCTTGAACTCTGTCAGTCCTGGTGCCATGACCATTTCCCTAGGGAGCCTGTTCCAGTGCCCAAACACCCTCCATGTGAAAAACCTTTTCCTGGTACACAACCTAGCCCTCCCATGACTCAGCCTCATGCCATTCCCTCAGGCCCTGCTACTGGTCACCAGCGGAAAGAGATCAGTACCTATCCCTCTGCTTCCCCTCTGTGGGCAAACCATAGGCTGTGATGAGGTCTCCCCTCAGTCTCTGCCACTCCAGCCTGAACAGACCAAGTGACCTTAACTGCTCCTAAGGCCCTTCACCATCTTCATTGCCCTCCTTTGGACACTCTCTAACAGCTTTATGTTATTTTTATATTATGGCACCCAGAACTGTCCCCAGCACTGGAGGTGAGGCTGCCCCAGTGCAAAGCAGAGGGGACAATCCCTTCCCTTGCCTGACTGGTGATGTTGTCCCTGATGTCCCCAGGACAGGGTTGGCTGCCAGGGCACTGCTGACTTATACTTTGTCATTGACCAGGACCCAAAGGGCCCTTTCTACAGGGCTGCTCTCCAGCCTCTTGTTCCCCAGTCTGTCCACATATCCAGGGTCACCCTGTCCCAGATGTAGAATCTAGCCCTTGCCCTTGTTAAACTTCATATGGTTGGTGACTGCCCATCTCTCTGATTTCTCAAGGTCTCTCTGCCTTCGAGGGAGTCAACATCTCATCCCAATTTATTTTTGTTGGCACGTTTACCTAGTGTACCTTCAAGTCCTGCATCCAAGTAATTTGTTATCCATGCTCTGCAGGAACCTCCTGAACAGTGTGTGCCTGGCTGTCTTTCCAGCCTAAAATAGGGTGGCTAAAGCTCCCTACGAACACCAGGGCCTGTGAGAGAGGGTTCTTCCAGCTGAATGTAGAAATCTGGCTTTCTCTTCCTGATGAGGTGGCTTGTAGCAAACACCCACAGCAGTGTCACACAAGTTGCCAGCCCCTGAATTCTTACCCATAATTTCTTTTCTTATTTTTCACACAGCCCTAGGCAGAGCTTGATATGTCCCAGTTGATCTCTCACATAAAGAGCTGTTCCACGCCCTCACATTGCTGGCCTGTCTTTCCTAAAGAGGATGTAGCCATCCATGACAGCATTCCAGTCAGGTGAGTTATCTCACCATGTCTCTGTGACTGCAATGAGATCATGGCCCTGCAACCTCACACCGATTTCTCATTACTACTGTTTATTCCCCATGTCGTGTGCATTGGTGCACAGGCATTTCAGAGAGGTAACCAAGTGTGCAGATTTCCCAGAAAGGATGCAAGAGGCCCCACCACAGCCATTCACACCCTTGAGGTGCTTTGCCTTCTGGATCTTGTCTTGGGAGGCAGATAAGGAATGTTTGTCACTGCTCTGGTGGGCCTGGCTTATTCCCCAGCTAGATATGATGTCATGAATGTTGTCTCTTGGGATCCTCTACCCTGAGTCCTTCAGTTTAAAACTTGCTTTACCAAGCTGGCCAGCCTACTGCCAGATATTCCCTTTCCTCTTCTAGACAGGTGCGTGCCTATTTGAAATATATTTGAAGGCATGATTCATAGAGTTGGAAGATGGTGTTCTAAATTAGTTGCCAAAAATAGAAAAGAATGAAAGAGATTTATCTATCTTTGTCAACGATGCAATATTAACAAACTCAACAGCTTCCCTGGGGTACCTTGAGAGTCTATTTGGTACTGAGAAGTTGTGCAAAGCTGCAAATTTTTCACAGTACTGCTAAGCACACAACAAAGTCATCCTGACCGCCAAGGTTCTGTCTCCAGATATTTTTTTTAACAAATGATGGCCCAAGCAGCCAGCTGGACTTAAACCTAGAAGGAGATTTTCAAAACTCAAGAATCTGAAAATTAATTATGGTATGTTATTGAAATAGTTTTATTGACAAGATGATGTTCCAGATGCTTCAGAGGTTGATTCCACCTTGTCTTTTGTCCAAAGAAAAAAATCACAGAAAATTCGAACACGTGGAATTATGATAATGACTCCATCAGGACCAGGGTGGGGCCAGAAGTGCTTTCACAAAAAAAAAGATAAACAAAAAAAAAGACAATAATGACAGAGGGCTCTCTGCCAACTCTGGCAACCTGCATATTTCTCTGCTTCTCTGACTTGCCTTTGAAGAGGGAGACTTCAGTTGTGTTGCTTAATTGTCAATGGTTATTTCATGAATCTTGGACCTTTGATTAAAAAAACAGTTGCAAGAACAAGCTCTTCTGCTACAGCTGGACTTTGAAAACAACAGAGGAACAGGGTAAAAAATACCTTTCCTGTTATGTATTCATCCTGTTTTCTGGGTGTTAGGCACTAGAAGGATATCCAGCTCAATTTTATCTCTCTTAAAAATGGTGTTTCTACTCACCATATCTATCAGAATGTTGTCTTTAATAACCTGGACTCAATATTGTCTAATCCTTTGCTACTTTACTCCAATGGAATGGGTGAGCATAATGCCACCAGATCAAAACTGTATTTTTCATATACATTTACAGTCACTTTGTAGGAGAGTAAATGATAACATATTGAGGGTCTGGGTGCAAATTTCTTTCTCATCTTCTTATACTTTCTTTTTAACAAACTATATTTAGAGCTGCATTAAAACTTAATTTTTGTGTGGCCTTTTCCTCTATCATTATTTTCCACTTGGTTTTAGTTCATATTTGCACAGTTCTTTGGGAGAGCAAGCACCAAGTCTTGGTTTTTCTTTCCTTCTATGTGAGTGGAAAAACCCTGACAGCCCTATACATAAAGATGAATGAATGACTTATAAATAATTTGAGCAGAGACTGCTGCTCCTTTATCATTCATTTATATCCTTTTCATTGACTGACTTGGAATTGCAGGGAGCCCTGTATATAAAAAGAGCTATGTACTTTCATCTTCTTTAAGCAGCAGAGCACCTAACTGCTAAGTATATGAGCATTCAAATACAAAGAATTATTTAAGGGTGTAGAATATGCCCTAGGTGACTTGTTTAGCCTTAAGGACTTGTCAATTCTTTCAAAACGGATGCAAGAGTGTGATGGGAAAACAAACCCACTATCTTTCACCAATCCCACTGACTGCAGTACACCTGGAAAATTATTGTGTCTTTTCTACATGTGACCAAACTGAGATATGAGAGTGACATCACTAGAGAAAAACTTGTAGCATCTCTGCATGTTGAACAGCTCATTTGACTTGAGGGTTTTTATGGTGGACAAGCAAGAATGAGAGGTTACTTTTGAATATCGGGTTAGCACTTGCCTTAGGATTTTCTGTACTATCATCTCTTCCTCTTTCCCTAACTAGGCAGACCATGTATGATATATTTTGAGGGGGACTTTAAAAAATGCAGAGATACTAAGTGTCACCAAGCTTTCTCCCATAGGGGTAAATACTAATTACTGAACATGAATGATGTCTAAGGAATTTTCATTGAGATCTATGATGTGATAGTGAATAACAAAAAAAGCATTAATAGTTTGACTCTTATTATCAGAGATCACTGCTTTCTTTGTACAGAATGGCCATTTGTCAGAAAGTGGCCTGGGCAGCACTTAGCAGTGAAGCTTCAGAAAATGTGTTCATATGATAAGCAAGCTGCACGTATGATGGGTTTTTCTAGGGGAACAGATTATAATACTTGCTGGGAAGCATGCAGAGGAATAAGGTTTCTCATGAGTCTCTGATGAAGTGATATGTCACGTGCTACATCATAAGCAGATGGTGAATCAGTCACACCATATTCATCATCACTTCTGATTCTTGAAAGACTGAACCAGCAGATATCCTACAAGAGTGGATATTCGTGAGCTGCCATGCCCTAAATCTTATTTCCTGAGGACAGGTTCTGCAAGATATATCAGCTATAACTTGACAACTGCATAAAGAGAAAGAGAAAGACACACTGTATACATCCACTTTGAAGAAGGTTAAAAATGCCTTTTCATACTTTTCTGATGTCCATATCCTGATAAAATCTTGTAAAATACTGTCCATACTTTTTTTTCCAATAAATTTTGTTACAGTCTTTATTTTCATTTTGCATGAGAAAGGGATCTTTTCAAGTTCCAATCTCTTCCAAGTGTCCTTGTTCAATGGAATGTTAGGGGACTGTCATTGTAATACATTTCCCTGGAGTAGCCAAAGAACTGCAAAATGCAGCTGAACTGGGTGGCATAGACTGTTCTAAGAACTGTACAGTACTGACCTGTAGAGCATTGCTTACATTACCTAGGAAATTTCTTGGACCTGTCACAAGAGAGACTATGAACCACAAAATCACAAATTATTTTGCAACACCAGCTTATCTTGGAAAATACAGATGAGGGACGTTGCAGTTCCCTTAGTTCCCTACACTGTCTGCAACTTCAGAAAGAGAGTGAAGGATGAGAAACTCTCATTCCTTCCTTTATTCCAATCTATTTTATCAGGTATAACATAATCACCTATTCAGGCCTCCTAATTTCCAGTGGCCAGCACTTAGAGAAGACACAACCAAGAAAACAGGAAATGGAAGTTGCTACCTGGACCAAAACTGTCTAAATGAATACGAGATCATATTCCTCTTGTTGGTACAGCTGCACAGAGACATGGGAAACTCTTGGCTCAGCTATTGGGTATTAATGGCCAATAACCCATTTTCTGCACAGTGATACATTGCCAATATTTTGTTTTCACTGGGAAGTATTGATTCCCAAAGGAATTTGGTAGTGTTTGATAGAGTTCAGATTTTACTTAATTATAATAAATTTTGATTGCATCTATTGCAGAAACTAGCTTTCTGGTGCTTTTGGACTTTAAGGAAAACTTTTTAGGTATAAAAGTGCTTCCCAAATTCTAAAGTACCTCTTTTTTGTTCACAAGTAGAATCTCTGTTGTAGACACAGTGCTCAGTTCTTCCATGGGGAGCTTCACAGAATACATAAGAACATTTCTAAGAAAGGTCTTGACAACCATGTCATGCACAGAAGCACACAGGTCATTGGCTTCTTCAGTCTCATTTAATAATGTCATATCCCTTATAAATTTGTAACAGCCTGCTTTGATACTGACTACAAGCCTTTAGGTGCCAGATGGGTCTCTCTTAGGAGGGATGTACTTGCCAATTCTTTACAGGAAAGACTCCATTTCATTAAGTTGGAAAAGACCACTCTCCCTCTCCCAGAGATATTATTAATTGGCCATGCTTCAGCATCAAAGCATGTGCACAGAGATGAGAGCAGAAGCTGCTGAGAAGCAAGCACACCTTGTACAAATAATTCCAACTTTAGTTCCTCACAGGAAATTCAAATGTTGTGTTTTGTACACGCAAATATACTGTTTTGGAGTATGGTAAGACAATTATAGTCATTCCACCATATTTTTTTTTATTTTATTTTTGTAAATTAAAACCCATAGAGACTATTTTTCCTCTCTACTGAAGTGTCTTCTGTCAGAAAGCAGTTGAATAGAGCCATGTTATGGGGAATAGTTCTGGAGGATAGTATGAAAACATACCAAGGCACACACAGTGCTCCGTTTGTACCATCAGATTGAGAAAAAGAATGTCTACTGAGCCCTTTCATGCCTTTGAGTGTATTAGAAACCCTACTGAGGGAAAGCAATTACATAATTGTGACCTGGTTTGCTTACCTGGTCATGATTAAATCCTTGTGCAGGTTTTACTGGAGTGATTTTGTTTATTTCTTTAGTCAGTCTCTAAGTTATGCTTACAGTACACTGACTGCATATGTCTGATTATTCTGCTCCTAAAGATCACTGGTTTACTGGAAATCATTTTCCAGGAATCAAGCAGTGCAATTTTTATTCCTGTGAGATAAATCTCAATAGTGTGAATACGCAGCACATCCTTACAGATGTCAGAGCTCTGACAGTACAGATATTGCAACATTTGTCAGAGTAAAATTATATTAATGATACATTCCATCATTTATTCCAAATCAAACCACTATATGTCTTTTACTTCTGTAGGTCTGTGAAACTGCAACAGACGTAATAAAAATTCCTCTTCTCACCTTAGAACAGTGTCACTGTCTCAGCCAGCAGCTAAGTGCAACACAGGCACTTGCTCAGTCCCCTCCCCACTCGACCGTGACAGGGAGAAGAATTCTAAGAGTGAAAGTCTTGAGCATTGAGATAAGAAAAGTTTAATAATTGAACAAAACAAGGAATTACAATTACAACAATAGTAATAATTTTAAAGGAAATGAGAGAACTACAGGAACAACACCTGAGAGAAACAAGTGGTGCACATTTCAGTTGCTCATCACTAGCTGAGTGTCCCTGAGCACCTTCCAGAAAACTCCCCCAATTTACATACTGGGCATGGTGTCCCATGGTGTGGAAAATCCCTTTGGCCAGTTCAAGTCAGCTGTCCTGGCTGTGCTCCCTCCCAGCTTCTTGTGCACCTGCTTCTTGTCAGAGCCTGGGAAACAGAAAATTCTTGACTTAGAAGAAGCACTACTTATAATGAAAACCTCAATGTGTTGTCGATATTGTCATATTAAATCCAAAACACAGCACTGTACCAGCTACTAAAAAGAAAATTAACTCTCTCCAAAACACAAATCAGGACAGGTAATCAAACCACATGTTCTAAAATTGCATATTCTGGCACACAAATCCTCTTCAAGCTCTCTGATTTAAAAACATGGCATGGCAAATCTTCTCTGATATAAACTTCCAAGACTTTAGTTCTAAAATACTGCTTTCTCACTCTGTTTACATCCTCCTGTTTGAAGGAACAGACAAAACTTAAAATAAGGTATATGAGAAGTTAAATTACATTTTTAAATATGCCTAAGAACATTTGATGGGCTGAAGACAGCCTTGGGAAGTCATCAGAACCCATATTTATCAAAGTAACTACTTTGATAAGTGACTTTGACAGCCTAGCTGCCAGAGGGTTGACCTTTTGCCTCATTTTCACAGATCCAATAAATCATTTGGAATCAATGTGAAAGGAAGATGATCAGAGTTGTGTTAAATCTGTACATACATTTCTCAGACTGTATATTCTCAAATGGAGACAAAGTCTGTACCCTAATTTTTGTCTATTAATAATAAATTTTTTTTTCTGCCAACTGGGGTTAAGAATTTGGCATCTGGATCCTTTATTCTCTTTGGTGAAATATGTGAGATTGTCCATCTTATTTATAAAATAAGAGCTGATGAGCTGTGTCAAAACTGAGTCTTACAGATTAGCAAAGCATAAAGTGCCACGCTCTGGTAAATAACAGTGATAAAATAACTTCACTTTTTATTGATATTCCACTGTTCTGGAAAAAAAAGCTATTAAATGGGAAAATGAGGAAAGTTGTTTTTCTCTCCCATAACTTACTCCACTAGGCAGACATCAAACAAGACCAACAGGGAAGCTTGGTTCATAAACTGAAGTTTATGATGCCCTATTCACTGGTAAAAATTGCATAATGCTTTGAGACCTCTTGATGATGTATGTGCAGAAATCTCTGCCTCTTAGAACCAAGATTGTGCAGACCATGGTACTGTGAGGAGTAGATGAGGTCCAGAAGAACAATGCCTCTAGACTTGTGGCACAGAAGAGAGGGAAGAGGGATGGCATACAGAGATCAAAAAGAGAACTAGTTTCCCATTTCCCATTTTCAGTTATCTGGTTTTATAGGTGTGACCTGATAGAAACAAATGTTTAGTTTGCTATCCTGAAAACTCCTTTTCTTTGCTCATCTGTCAGATGGGTAACAAATGAAGACAAAGACAATAGATAATAATCCATCCAAACTTGAAAGAGCTTAGTTGAAGAGGCAGAATGGAAACTTCCAGACAAAGTCCTAATAAACACCACACAAATTCAGCCTGATGATGTCTTAATACAACTGAGTTTACTTTTCTCAACTTGTGGGGAGCAGTTCCTGTGGGAACTGTGAAGTGGGAACAAGGATGGAGAAAGTAAGTTGCTGAAAATTTTTCTAGATTCCAATATTTTTATTTCTGTGCCCTTCAAGATTCAATTTTTTCTAATAATCCATTTAAAAGGATAAACACTCTAATTTTGCATTCTTGTCAATGACATTTCCTTCTTATTTAAGAATTCAACAGGGTTATCAGCCAGAGAATGATGGCAAAAGCTGTCTTAAGTCACTACTACCTCTGCAGTCTGATGGCAAGAAATGAAGTAAGCAGCAGGCAGAAGACTGGGTTCTTCATTTGTTACACAGCTAGTCTTGAAAGTTTTCTCCAGTGTAGCCAAAAGGCTGTCATTCTGTAACTCATAGCTCTAGTGAAAACAAGCAAAACCCCAACATTTTTCTTTTTCTGAAAGACTCTGCACAACATGTTTGGTCTGTCAGCTAACACTATTTGGAACTGAAAATATGGCCTTAAGGACAAGGAAGACACACCTTCCCTTGACTATGTTGTGTCTCTGTCATAACAAAACAAGATTTTTACTGTTGAGTTACAAAACCAAGTAAGGTTTGGGGGAGCTGTCTCAGTGTATTTTGACAAATCTCTTCTTTCTTGTGCCAGCTAAGGCATCACAATATAAATTAGTTGCTCCAAACAGCTTACTACCGTAATTAACTCTGCAGCGCTCTAGGGTCGGAAATAGCTGTTTTATAACTGCTGCAAATCAAACTGCTCTGCCATCCACGTAGTCACTTGCCAAGAGACCATGACACCTCATCCTTTAGATGGATATTGCTTGAAAACACCCCCTTTTATTTGTCCCTGTGAGGCTGAATGGGCATGCACTATAAAATTGTGCTGAGGGAAATGGGAGTTGAATCATTGACGCATTTAACAATGCATAACCTTTATTATTCTGCTCCCAGGAGCATTGAATTTGCATGGCTTAGCAATTTGCAAGCTGTAATGACAGCACTTAGGACGGACATTGGCTGCAGTAATATAGATCCAGTGAGAGGAGTAGACATAGCCCAGCTTTGGAACTTGAAGAGACATTACAGAGCTGTTCAGCCACTGGGTAATAGCCTCTAATTCCTTGGATATTCTTTGTAAGGCACCATTATCCTTGCTAAAGCTATTTGCTTTTAATATGGACATAATGTGTAACACTATCAAGAAATCCAAGGGATCCAGCCATTATGCTTTCAGTACTTTCTATTTTTGCTATTATGCTTTATCTAGTTGAGAGGTGAGAGAAAACTATGCCGTGTGCTAATGCAACTACATCTGGAACAGAAAAACCCCACTGCCTCTGTTCCAGTGGTACAGTGTGTCAGTCAATAGATATATTTTTGTATGAGCAGATGCATATAGAAAGATAAAGTTTAGCTACTTTAAATATCTTTATTTAAATGTCTTTAAATATCTTTATTTAAATATTTAAATATCTTTAAATCAGGCTAAAATATATGTGTTTTGCTCTAGCTAAAATAATTAAGTATTTCTAATATTCTTAAAGCAAATTTATTTCAAATTGGTGTTAATTAGGTGGTGAAATAGTATTTAACATATTGGAAATGTACAGCGTATCAAATATAAAATTGTTCTTTCTGGCTCCATTTAGAAGATTTTTAAATTTGTTACAGCCATATATTCAATGAAAACATTTTTTATTTCCTTATCTGAACTCTTTGATTTTTTGAGGTGATTAAGACAGGCAGGTATGTCTCTGTTTAGGGTATTATTTTCACTTGATCACTGGGTAGGATCAGTGACACTAATTTATTGGGGACTAATTTTCCAATATTCTTGTCTGTCACTGAAAAGTCATAGGAGATTATATGAAAAATCCTTGTGCTTTGCTTGAGAATAATAAAATATGAGATGTGCAACAGGTGGTGGTACATTCAAATACTAGACCCTTTCAGAAAAGGATGACTTTGAACAATGGTATATCAGTTTCTCATGTCTAAACCTTCCTAGAATATGGCACTTAGGTAAGAGATCACTAATTGCATCTGATGACAGAAAGGAGCTGCTGATTATAAAAGAAAGAGGACAACAGGAAGAGGAAATATAAGAAAGAAAAACTGATGGAAGAGTAGACAGGTGTCATAGGCAGAAAAGCAGTGGGGTGAGCACAGGCAGCCAAACAAAATTGTATTCCAAAATTCACATACAAGCAAAAGTTATGAGACAAGTGAAGTAGATTATGTTTAGTATTCTTACAACTATCTGGGGTTTGTACTCTTTCAAATGAAGAATAGTGTGTTTTAAAACAAGGACTGACCTTTGAATTTTAATCAAAGTTATTTTAACGGAGTATTGAGAGCAAAGGCAGACTGGTGATTTTACCAGAAAATGTTATAAAATTTCTAAGTAAGTAGAAAGCAAAAGGAGATATACTTATGTTGTAACAGGTAACTTACCTCCTTTTACTCTGTAAAAACTTCAAGGAATGCATTCGGATTCTTCTGCTTGGAACTATGGAGAAAAAGGATCAATGAATTAGGAGTTAGACAATGCACACTGTCCAGTAAAAATCAGCCAGTACCTAAGTTAATACAATGAAAAGCTGTTTTGCTAATATAAATTGCATTCACTCACAGAAGAAAGTAAATAATTTCAGTGTGTCATCATCTGGAATAAACCCAAATGTTGTTCTTTAGCTGAGGCATCTTTCACAATGAAAGGGTAATTCAAAACAAGGCCCCTAAATGTGTGCAGGTTGGATTTTCTTTGAGTTATTATATTTAGAGTAGGAATGCAGTGAGAAACTATATATTGACTAAGAATTCAGTTTGGGTTACTGGAAAACACTGTGATTATTAAAAGTTATTAATAAAAAACATTTTTAATAAATTATGGTGGGTTGAAAGGTAATTGTATAGCTTTGTGGATATTGGGCTGAATTTAAAGTTACGTGTACTGGAAATTTAATGACTCCTGACTTTTGAACAGGGCTGCACTAATTAATCAATTGGTAATTACAGCTGTGATTAACAGCTGTGATCATGACTGGTAACAAATATTGATTAATTCCCCAATAATTCTGGCACAGTTTAGAGTAAGAAGCACTTTGCAGGATGCAGGAAACATGATTAACAAAAGCAATAATAAAAACACTTCACTCTCATTACAGAGCTGTCTTGGGGGAAGAAGATTTGTGAAAGTGGGAAACCTAGGTAGATTCACGAAGGTAAAGCAGCCAAAGATTGCCTTAATGGAAGAGAATTATTGGGAAAAGTAGGCACATTTTTTCATAATGATAAATTTGGTCCAGACTCACAGTCATTATGTCCCCACTACTGAAGTCTTTTTTCATAACAACAGTGTGTTCATTTTAAACTGGACTCGGAAACTCTTTTTATTCCCATAAAAGATAACATTTACACACTTTTCAAAGTGCCATGTGAATAAAGGCTCATTTTCTACTCCTACAAAGAGCTGCTAATGATGGGCACAAGGAGATGAAATATACATCTGCTAACCAAAGCTGACAATTTCATTTTGTGACTATGTCCTCAATTTTATTTCCTTTGTTCCACGGCAGAACTGAAAAGAAAGCTTTTGAGAAAGTTTGCAAAAAGCAGGATTTTGCTAACATATGTATTCAGAACCAAAGTCTGAATTATTTCAGAAAAGTTTCATATTATCAAAAATAGGTAGATTTTTATGTTATCTACTGGCCAGAGCATTGGCATATACAGCTGGGGACCAAGGCTCCTATTCCTTTACAGATGGCACAAAGGTTTTTACCTAAGGCTTCTGTGGGCCAAGTGCACATGAGTTTGAAGCTGGATATATAAATAAATAAATTAGAAAGCCTTCTGGTTAGCTAAACAAGCAAACAAAAAACCAAAGGAAAAACTCCCACAAACAAACAAAGCAACAAAAAAGAAGATTACTGTTAATATTGAAAAGGATATAGATAAAGAAAAACATTTTCTTACTTTGTCATTTATTACATGTCAACTTTGGGCACCATTCCCACGTACTATGAAAAAAAAGTGAGTATGAACTGTTATATTTCTCCTCTGGAAAACTAACAGTGACAGTGGGCTTCTTTTTTTTTCAGTGGATTTCTATCAGTTAGGAAAAGAAAAAATTAATTCAAGTCAAAAACTTTTCTCCCAATTCCATGATCTTAACGTTCAATTTAGAACAGAGACTTCTGAGTCATAATAATTTTTATAGTCTCAAGTCTTGTCATTTTATTATGATCTTTGTTTTTTATTATGCTATTAATGTTTTGGGTCTGAAAAGTCCAGTCAGCTGAATATATGAGTAGTTAACCATTAAAAAAACACAACTTAATATTTGATAAAAGCAAAAAGAGCTTACTCATTCCCTTGACTTTAAAGATTAGTTTGAGAGGTACAGGTGGATGGCATGGCATAGATGATTTTTAAACACTTGAAATTAGGAGACAAGGCATGAAAAGAAGTTTTAGTTCTAACTTTTAAGCTTATCCCATGATTTCTGAGCATGACACCATTTTTATGGGGTATTGTTACTCTGTTTAAAGCAGCCTTCACAAAGAAAATTTCTGCTTCTAGAGGTCTCTCGTGCCTTTGTAGATCCCTTTGCCTTTATACAGCTCTCCTTCAGTAAAATCAGATGCTCTTTGTATCTTACAACCCTGTAAGATGGACAAGGCCCTGCCAATGCTGTCCTCTACCCCCAACTGTTTTACTGTCATACTTAGTGTGATCCCAAAGTGGTGTTGCATGAAGGAAGGAAACAGGGTAGGTGAGGTTTTCATGTGCAGTGAAGATTTTGCCACCAAGGCAGTTTAAATGTAGTATAAGTTACTAAATTTAGACCCTCCTCAATAAAGTCTATATTCAAAAGCTACCCAACGCTGTTAGTGTTCATTTTCAGGGCCATGTAAATGGTGACCAGAGCTAAGAATCAAGAGTAGATATAGCNTGGGCCATGTAAATGGTGACCCAGTATCTAAAGAGCTAAGAATCAAGAGTAGATATAGCTAGTTCCTTTATGACCTTCATTTTAATCAGAAATTTTTGTTTGTAAAAATTAGAAAGGACAGTTGAAAGAACAGTGCTTGGTTCCTGCATATTTATTTGGGTGTCTGGTTTCTGCTGCAGCTGGGATTCTGTGGCCTTTGGTTCACATGTCCATCTGCAAAACTTGAGCTGTAGGTATGGGCTAGGATCCAGGGTCCTTGACAAAGCATCTAGAAATGGTCACAGATCTGCCTGAGGTCAGGCTCTTCAGGTTATGTAGTTTTTCCAGGTTTCCTACCTTTGTGATCTGAGCTGCATCTTGAGATGGGCAGCTGGGATGTGTCTCACTCTGGATTTGGTAACCCAGGATTTTTAAATACTGTAGTTCATTTTTAGCTCATCTGCTGTCTTGAGACTTGTTGCAGGGCTTTTGCCTTCCATTGGGTACGGGAAATGGCTTAGAAATTAGAATTACTGGGAGTTTTAGTTGAGATTAGAGGCCTTAGGCTTTGGATTCCTACACTCCTTTGTTTAAGCAAAGTGCAACATTTCTACAGTTTTGTTTTGAATTTTATTTCTCTGTATTTAGAAATTCTTACCTTTTTTCCCTATCTTTTTCAAAACAAAGGCGGCTTTTTTTTTTTTTTTCTCCCTAGAAGACTGACTTTTCTTTCAGGGCAGACAACTACTTCTGCTCAGGAAACTGAGTTCTACTTTTACCACCTGGTTAGATGATAACACCTCTGTCTCAGTTTCTTTATTTATAAAACTGTATTTATTATAATCCTGATTCTATTTAAGTCATTGTATCTAATATATTAGAGCTGAACTAAATATTTTTTGTACATCATGAATGAGCCCATTAAATGACATGCCTGAATATTTGAGGGTGACATCAGGTTCAGATTTAGTCTGAGAACAGGGGGATTTGATTTCCTCCAGACAGACAATTTTCAGAGCTTTGATCCTCTCAGAAGAGAAACAAACAAAAACTCTGTTCCTGATTACTTTAAGCATAATGTTTGCTTAATATGCATCAGAAAGATTCAGATCAAAAAAACCAGAGGATGCAGAGGTCATACAGATTATATTAAGGGCATGAAAATATCTGTATATTCTGGTGAGCACAACTGGTGATGGTTTACTGCTTGACAAGTTTTCTTATTATAAAATCTAAATCTCACTGAATCACTTCTAGTACTGTTGTGAGGAGCAAGGAACAGACTGTAACCTGGTAGGTACAAGTTTAGTTTTTCTGTGGTCCCCTGGAATCTCTTTGCTTTCATGTGAGGGATTAGCACATCTTTTTCTATATAATTTCCATCCATCTGGCACTGAAACAAAGGAATGAAGGGGAGGATGAGGGTGGTCACTTCTGTATCAGGTATATGCAGCAAAGCAGCTAAATTTGGCCAAATCCATAAATTTCCTTAATCAAGCAATTTCATTCCCATGCAACAGGTAGTATCAATCAGAGTGTTCTTTCATATGCTAATATCTACCAACTTGTCTCCCAGAACAGGCATAGGAGCAGGACCTTTACAGACAGCAGGGAGGACAACAGATTAGGAGGAATTATTCGATCTGAAAGCATTACGATTTAATGAATACTTGTACAGTTACCCTTTGCCCACCAATAAACTTTCCAGGCAGTGATTTACCAAATTTAAAAAAACTTGCTGTCCGGTTAGTGGTACAACTGGAAAATTTGAATCAGCTTCTTTTCTAGTAGTTCTATTTGTCTTGTCATTAGTCTATTTTAATTACACAAAAAAAGATTTCTTTATCCACATGGTGTATTATGCACCACACAGAAGGGATATCAGATCCAAATGCTCCAAGAGAGATTCAGAGGACAAATCTGGCTCTTCCCCAGAAGTTGCCTGTAGGAAAACAGGCACTATGCAAAACATCCACATATGCATATTAACTCTAAAGGTGACTTTCTCTATTGAACCAATCTGCCAGAAACAGAACAGGTAATTCATATAGCATTTTCTTATTATTGATTTTTCTAATATCACAAAAATGTGCATTTGCATTTGCTGTCTTTATAGGTAAATAAAACCACAAATAGCACTTTGCTCTTTAGCAACTTGTGTAACCTTATTTATGAGTTGCTTATGAATACAGTTTATTTGGCCCACAGGTCCCAGGAGGCTGCAGTAGTTGTCTGCATTGTAATGATATGTAGGCAAGACATAGCAGGAAAACTTTTCTTTCATATGCTGGTTTGAATCAAAATGGGCACCAAATGATCTGTATTTCACCCTGCTCCTGTGGGCATTTGCAATGTAAGGAAAATCAGTGTGAAGAAAGATAGAGAACACACCAAAGCCTGCAAAGGCAGCAGACACAAGCAGCTGTGGAAACAGAACATGAAAGGCAAGAGACCTACACACAAATTGACAGGATCTACCTGTAAGAAACTGCAGGTTGTGTGGTGGATTTATCTCATGTATATTTCCTTGGGAGAAAATGAAGTTTGCCTTGCTGGCAGGAGGGCAGGAAGAAACACAAAAAGAGAAATTATGTGAATATTTTCTTCCCAGAAGATAGTCTATCTCAAAGGAAAAAAACTGTTTACCAATCTTAAAAACAGCTTCTCTTTTGTGTCTTAGCAGATAAAGTTGGAGGTTGCTCACACTTGTGGAGCATACTGAATACTGAATACTAAATACTGAAATATATGTTTCATGCATTAAATTTTCTACATAAAGAAGAGTCAGAAAAAAAAATATAACTCTAAAGGTGGAGGGAGTGTTTTTAAAGTTATTAAACTTTACAGGGATCATGGTCATTCAACTCAGTTCTTCATTCTCCCTACAGTATGACTACATCCTGTTTCTGTCCTTTTTCACAGTAAAAATTCCCAAAACACTTAGAGTAATAATCATGAAAAGTTAATAGTAAGAGAGAAACCCTGACTGATGTCATGGAAGGTATGGTACAAGAAAGCATAACTATTTTCTAAAGCTGGCAGTTTATTCATAGGAATGTGATGACCACAATAATATCTGCTACAAAGCAATGGAAATTTGCAGGCATCTTTTAACTGAGGAAACAACACTGTGATTCATTGTCAACTAGAAACCTTCAGGGAGATTCATGAAAAGATCCCATCAAGCTTTCAGTAGATAGCACTAGAGGTAATAGTTTAGTAAAAATTCATTTAATTTTGATGTTGCTGTTCAACAAACCCTTCTAATTACCTCACAACCATGCAGTGATAATAGATCAGAAATAATAAAACCTCTCAGAGTAATAATACATAATTAAAACAGTCAATCAAATTTAGAAAGAATGTCTTGAGGTTTCTTGAAAAAGCAGATGAATATATGAACTTTCTACGTAGTTCTTTAATGGCTGTGATAATGATATACATTTCACTTGTATGATCCTTTTCTGACTCTATGGACATTGAAGATATTTACTTCCTTTCCATGAAGATGGCACCAAGCTTCGTGGTGCTGTTGACATGAAGGATGAGATGCCATCCAGAGGAACCTGAACAAGATCAAGAAGTGGGACCATGGGAACTTCATGAGGGTTATTTAGACCAAGTGCAAGGTGCTGCACCTGAGCCAGGGCAGCCATGGTCATCAGCAGAGGCTGGGGGATGAACAGACCAAGAGCAGCCTGGCCAAGAAGGGCTTGGGGGTGTTGGTGGATGAGAGACTGGACACGTCCTGGCCATGTGCACTTGCAGACCAGAAAGCCAAACACATCAAAAGCAGCATGGCCAGCAGATCGAGGGAGCTGATTCTGCCTCTCTGCTCTGGAGAGATCCCACCTGGAGTGCTGCATCCAGCTCTGGGATCCTCAATACAAGAAGAACCTGGACCACTGAAGCAGTTCAGGGGATGCCCGTGAAGATAGTCAGAAAACTGGAGCACTTCTCTTACAAATATAGACTGAGAGAGTTGGGATTGGTCATCCTGGAGAAGAGGAAACTCAGGGGATACTTTATTGCAGTTGTTCAGTAGTCAAAGGGGCCCTGGAAGAAAAATTGGGAAAAACTTTTTAGCAAGACCTGTTATAATAGGACAATGAGTAATGGTTTTAAATGAAAAGAGAAAGGATTTGGTATAGATATAAGCTTTTTATGAGAGTGGTAAAATGTTTGTGCAGGTTGCTCAGAGAGGTGGTGGTTGTCCCATCTCTAGAAATACTCAGTGGCAGGTTGCACAGGGCTCTGAGCAAGCTGATCTAGTTGAAGATGTCCCTGTTCATTGCAGAGGGGATGGACCTCTGAGGAATTTTAAAGGTACCTTCCAACCCCAAATATTCCATGATCCTATGAGACATTATTTTAGACCTTGACTAGAACTTGTAAAAACATAAACCCACCATCTGTTTAGCTAGAGAGAATATGGGTTATAGCATAGAACAGGAATGGAAGAAAAAAATCCATTTTGAAATTGTTGGCCAAAAATTTGGAATTGAAGCACCTGACTTTGGACAACACCATTAAGAGCAATGAGCCTTAACTGCTGTGGAAATGCACCTTTTTAATACACAGGTGTCTAGAAGTTAGATTTCTTTTGTTTTTGTTCTCAGTACAAAATTACCAAGTGAGAAGCAAGGGGGCTGCCCCTCAAGGGAAAGTGAGCTGAGAGCAAGGCAGCACAGGGACTTCTCTGACTTCTCTGACAAGCCTGTACTCCCATGGGGGTCCAGAGTCAAGCCAGGGAGTCAAGTCAAGTCATATAGAAGAAGCAAGAGTTTTATCAAGTTAACACAAGGACTTTATTACCTCCCTACTTTATGTTTCTGTAATCTTTTACATATGCAATACAACCCTGAAAATGTCCATAAGTTTTCAAGTGGATATATTTATTTACACAGAACATCATTGTACTGCTCATCATTAACATCACAGAAGGATCCCAGTAAACACACCACGTATCCTCATGCATTTTTCCATGAACAATTTAGTGAATGATGTCACACAGTGGTGTTAATTAATTACATTTTTAATTATTCTCTAAAATTAAAGTTGGTTATATTTAGAACTTATCTAATTAAAATAGTCAAACTACATTTCATGTGCCTACTGTAGATATTTTCAGAACTTTCTACTCTTTGCTCCACCACAGGCACAATTAACAGGCAAGTTTTCGGTGCAATTTCAAGAAGAAAAGCCAGAATATCTTTTCCCTTTCTAATGATAACCAGCAGCCTCAGCTCCCTGCATTTTTAAAGTGGGTAGGTAAGGAATGATTGTTATTCAGCACAATATGCCACAGTGGCATTTCTTATCATTACAGCACTATAGGACCAGAGGATTCATAAATAGTATTTGCCTCCTGGCAACTTTATTCCATGATAATATCCTTTTGATGCTGGGGCTGTGCACAGCTGAAAGAACCCCCAGGCTATCTCTGTGCTTCCAAAAGTTGGTATATTGCTTCCTGGAGAAAACTAACTAACTAAATAAGAATTAATAAACAAAATATGCATCAAAACCAAGAGTAACATTAATTACTGAATTTGTTTGCCTGTAACAAAAGCAAAAAAGATAGCTTAAAGGTTACAAGAGGATCACAAATGGAGAATACTGTCCTATAGATTCTCTTCCAGCTGTGTATAATTACACTAAACCCCTGAAGATAACCATGAAGCACTTCAAAATTCAAGACTTATTATTCCTGCTTTCCTGAAATTCTGCATCCATATGGTTCTTTCTGAAGTCAGGTTTTGATTTGCTTGACATCTTTGAAAATCAAAAATATTTTGTATTAAATCCCTTTTATTGTTGCAAACGCAGAGACCTTTTCAAGTCTGCCATTTGTCTTGACTTCAAAACTGATAGTATTTATCACCATTTTCAGAAATGTTCAAACATCTCTTAAAGAAAAAAGGACAAGATTCATGTCCAAAGGTGTTCTAAGGAAAAGGACTGGGAGTGGAGGAATGGCAGACCAGGAGCAGGTGCAAGAAAAGAAGCAGTGGTGGAATGAGGCATGGGGAGCTGATCCGGGCTAAACATTGCCTCCACAGCTGTCTGGAAAAGCCATGGTGCAACACAGACAATCTAGTTCCAGGGTTTTGTCCATCATTGCTTTCCATCATGGGCTTGGGGATGGGAAACACTAGCACAATCCTACTTTAGTCCCGGTCACCACACAGAACTAAGTTGAGGTGGTGAACAACTTTTTTTGGGAAAGAACCTTCTCATTCTGTATACTTTTGTTCTTAATGTTGTTGCTGTTACCATGCATTCCTTATTCCATTTGTGTTTGTTTTCAGGGAATTGTTATCCCAACCCAGAGTCTCTGCTCTTGTCCCTCTCTTGCTGGCAGGGGGGTGGGAAGGGGAGTGCATAATTTGGAGTCTAATTTCTGTGGATGTCTGTGTTACAAGGAAGGCTTCACAATGTGAGACTTAAATATGTGAACATCACTTTGACAACTTTTCCACATAACATACGTTTCTTCTGGTTTTTAACTCATGTGAAAGCTAGCAAGCAACTGCTATTCATGCAAATACACTTGTTCATAAGCAAGGCAGGCTGCTTCAGCTGATGACTTAAAATAAACCCCTGCATTTCCTGAAAATATTCCTTCTTACTTCATTCATTGTAGAATTGCCAGGGTTTTCTTTCCTTTTTCTTTTTTGGCAGTGTTTTGTCCCTAGTGAATATTAAGGTGCCTCCTCTCATGAAACTGAGGAGCAAATCAATGCAATGTCTTCATTTGTTGTGTGCATTTGTGGCTATAGCAAACCTAAGAGTGTCTTGGGGCAGCCTCAAAGCTTGTTTTCTACACAAAGAAAAATTGCACAAGACAAAAAAATGCCTCTGAGGTTTAATTATCCTTCTTGGTTACCTCTCACCAGAAAAAAAATGTACTGCACCTCTGAGTTTTTCCATGACCAAGACACCTGTACTTGTTGCTTTTTTTCTTGCCGGTGGTAAATAGGTCTTTAAAAATGAATTGTTTCTTCTTCCTTTTTTTCCCCCCTGTACTCTCAAGAGTTTCACTCTTCTGCACAGATGTGCAAATGTGGTGATGGAGCCTAGGAGAAAAATTAATCTAACACTCCCCATGTCTGTTTTTCAGTTGATGTATTTATGTTTGATGCCTGGGTTTTCATTTACAGGGGTGGACGTCTCAATTATGGAACGGTTTTCTGATCCCCAGGGTTCTCCTTCAGCTATTTCTTTCATTGGGCATCAAATTCTTCTTTCTTCTTTGCTTTCTTATTTCTTTTTAACATTCTGCTAAAATAATGAAAAAAAAAAATCTCACTAAATTTTTATTGAAATTTTGAGTGGAAACCTTGCATCTGCCAAAACCAGCCAAATTAGTAGAAAGCTTCCATCATCTCATTTCTTGTGGAGTTTCCTGAATCCTCTTAGGAATAAAACCACTGGTGGGGCAGTTTAGAACAAATATGTCCTCATTCTGTGATACTGGAGACTGACTGGTACCATCTGGTTCTTCTCCATCTGGTACTTCTAAAATTTTTACTGAATGTGCCTTATTTGACTACTCATTTCCTATAGGATAACATTTGCTTCACCTGCATAAATGAAAAATGAAATACAAAAATTGACCCTGTCATGTTGTGAAGGTCTGTAGCAGCATCTTTCACTCCCATGACATTCGTCATTCCAACTGACTGGAATCTTTCCAATGGCTCTGCATGATCTGAGGCCCTTGGAATTGTTATTTTTCCAGCAGCACTATGTAAGGCCAGGACAGAGGCCTCATTAATGATCTGGAAAGGAAGCACGGATTTTTGACCAGTTTTCCAGCTGCTGACATAGGTTGTGCTGTGGAGATGCGGACTGTTGCAGAGGGCATGAGTTATGAAATTGTGAAAGGACTGGCCTCCCAGCCTGAGATCACCAAACATAATTACCCCACACTTCTACAAAATAAATTCTGTGTAGTTTTATGAGGTAGAAATAATGAATATATTTTATCCCACAGATTTACTGATGGAGATGTTGACTATGTCCTCTGTGGTTGGTAGAAAATCCAGGCAATAGAAATCATAGAAAGTAACTTTCTACCATACTTTTTATTCACACAGAGAGTTTTAATAGTAAAGGGATGTTAATTAACTTTGTTCAGTAATATTTTCTGCTCATACACTTACTTGATTATCTTCAGCTGTAACGTTAAATGTAGAGATAAGAACAGATTTAAGATTCTCAGCCCACCAGAATGATGATGAAAGACTAAAGTAAGTATCATCTCAGGCAGATTATAGGAGGAAAATTAGGGTTTAGATTTTGAAACCTTTTCTTATCCTTTTTTTATTTTTTTCTTTTTGGCCTAGAGCTAATGGGGTCCTCTCCAACTTCTTTTTACCTAATTACTTTTTCACTCTTGTGGAATCATTCTGCTGTTTGCTGGATGATTTCCAACCTCTCTCACTAGAAGGGGCTGAATTCTATATGCTTGGAGAGCGAGATGAGATGAAAATGTCTGGTACTATCATAAAAAGTATCATGAAGAAAAGACTTTTAACCAGGTGTTTATTACTGTACTACACAGTACAGATAATTTTTTGTTTGCTAATTAATAGAAGCAACTTGCCCATGTTTCTGAGGCTGGCTGAGTGTGGTTACCTGCTGGACAGGACCATTGGCTGGGGTGGGAGTAAACAGTGGAAGACATCAGGGCTTGGGCACTGTGGCAGCCCTGTGGCAGCCCTGTGGCAGCACCAGAGCTGTGCCCAGGACACTGTCACCTCATGGGGGTCCAGGGCTGTGCTGCCCCCAGCTGGGGCCACAGTGGGTGAGGGAAGGCCCCAGTGGGGAGCAGGGCCAGACCTGGGTCACTGCCTCCCGGGGGCTGCACGGGGTCCGGGGCACTGCAGGCGCCGAGGGGAGCAGGGCAGGACCCTGGCTCTGGGCAGCCGTGTTCATTGCCAGCTCCTCTGGCTGCCTTGGGTGATGTTGGTTTTACAGTTCTCTCCTAAAAAAAAAATATGTTCCAACTAGGTACTTTAATGTTTCAGAAACAATTTATTTTTTTTCCTGGGGGGAAGGGATAAACTGTAATGATTTCCAAGGTTTAATATGACATTCTGCTGCTTAGCAATTGCTTTCTTTATCTATACAGTGCCTGGATACACAAACTCCATTTGCAGCTCAGGTACATATATCAAGCTGTATTGTTTTGATCTTGCCTCACAAGGATGGTGTTTGACAGTGAGTGTCAATTTGCAAAATTGTGTTGTCTGCACTTCTTGAAGAACAAAGTAAGACACTGATATTTTTTTATTATTTTTTTTAAGCCAAGTATAAAGGTCTTATTTTTTTTAACATTAATTTCAATGAAGTATTAGAGCTCAAAGAATTTAATTATGAGACAAAGTGGAAACATCCCATAGAGAGAACTTATATGCTTGATGACCTTTTGCACATGTTCTACAGTAAGAACAATCATTTTGTGCACTAAACTGACAGAAAAGTATAATTGTTTTATATTTGCTAGAGGAAGATCCTGCACCTGAAACACATATCAGTTGCATCAACAGAAATACTTTTCAATACTTTTTGATTGTGACCTGTTTTATTGGTGTTGTACAGAAAATGTGGAATGGTAGCATGAGATTGAGAAAGATAAATGGACACTATAACAAATGGACTGGGTAAAAGAGAAACTATATACAAACATTTTGTACACCAAAGTAGATGAAGGATTATCTATTGAGGTTTAATGAGGTTTTGCTAGCAGTAATGATGCATCTAACCTGCATGTCAAGTAACCTTCTTAATCACATGTCAAAAACGTCAAGATTTTTGTCTCTGTGGCCTTTTAAAATCAGAAAAACTAGATGCTGTAATTTGGGAACAATTTCTTCATATGCTTAAGAAAAATAATACATCCTTTAACAACATGTTTGTGTTTAGTTTTTAGGTTATTTCCAAGCATGTTGTGATTTTCAAGGGTGCTGTTCCTGAGTGTCCTAGGCTAGGGTTACTGGAATATTGGTAACCCAGTGTGCTAGAGGGCTGTTCATGGGTGTACTGGACTGCTGAGGTGTCAGCAGCCATTTCAATCAGATGCACTGTATTCTAAGATTGCATACGTTCTGATACACAGTTTTACCAAGTTTGTAATATCTGGGAAGAAAGGAAGGGTTTGAGCTTACATGGCACAGGTTAAGACACAAAAGGTACAGTGGAAGATTTGTAGATGTCAAGGTTTGGATGAACAGTCAGGTTTGCTTGTCATATTCAGTCAAGTACCAGGGGCAACATGGATCTGGTCTTTACTGTGATGGTTGAGAATCTGATCAAGCAGAATGCCTTGAATTGATGCCTTGAGAGGGTATCTAGAACAGAGGCTAGACAGCGTTAAAGGAATAAAGTAGGTATTTATTAAAAATGCTCTCAAAGGATACACCTTGGGCAGTACAAGAGCATGGCCAAGGCTACACCCAAGATGGATAGCATGTCATGAGTTTTCACACTTTTATAAACTTTGGTCCAGTTGCACGTTGGGGTTAATTGTCCAATAACAGCTTCAGGTTATGAAGTCCCATCCTCCCAGGTTGCTCTCCTCGATTCGCTGTTGTTTTCATTTTGTGGATCTGAAGTTGCAACGATGTCCTTGGTTCTCAGGCTGGGAAGGGATTGTTTTGTCTGACTGAACTGTGAGGAGAACTTGCTAACTCTGAACTCTATATGAAGTTCAGAGTTATATACTAATGCAGTATAGAATATGGAAAATATGAAAGCTAAAATTTAAGGCATCAGTATGATAACTTCTCTCAAAAGCACTCATAATTTTTGTTACACTTCAATAAAGAGAGGAGATTATTCTTTTAAGTTCTGGTAGAGGCTGTGTTTTTTCTTTTTTTAGACTAAAACTGGATAGCATCACAGAAAGATTCCTTATCACACACCCAAAAGATACATGAATGAAGTAGCAGACACTTACTAAAACTTTTTTAACTAAACACACACTTTTCTGTGTTATGCAGTCTTATTAAAGGAATATAATAATTCTTTTGATTTGATCCTATGAAACTCCATACAGATGTGGATTGATAAATACACTTGCATTACTTTCTTCTGCTCAAACACCAAAATTAATAGGGGTAACCTAACTCTCATACAGGAGTTCTATGTAGTAAAGTGTCTGAGCAAATATCTTCTTTACAGTCTTTAAGGATCTTTTTTAGAATGTAGAAGAGGAAATTCATATTCTGGCCACAGTGGTCTAATAATATGGCTGTATGTAGCTTCTGGACAAACCAGAGCTGACTCACATTAGCCAACTGGAAATGCAAATAGAAAGAATTCACACATGTGCACACCTTACAAGCCCTCTGTCTTTAGATGCCCTTGAAAGTCCAATCGGATTATTGAATATAGGTACCAATTAATGTACCAAAAATTGATATCAAAATCACAGAATCTTAATTCCAGGTTACAGACTCAGCTGTTTCACCTCCTGTCATACTGAGTTATCAGTGAAATAGCATTCCATTTTGCTGTACTTTGCCAAAGAGAGAAAAGACGGCAGAAGAAAGAACCAAATGATTACAGAGAATTTGCAGGTTAGTTAGTAATAGTATCTGTGTATGTGTGCATGCCTATGCAAATCTTCTGACTTCTAAATTCAACTAAATTGTACACAGGCTCATTGGGGAAACAGAGTTTCATGATGTTGTTTTTATGGACTGGGTTTTATAACAGGGCTTTGCAGTTAAAAATGCAAACAGTGCATAGTGTTCACAGGCTGCTGAAAAAACATTAACTTTCTCAAAAACATCCTCACTCATGTTAAATCTAATTTAAATAACTTTTGCTTTAGTTTCATCATTTAAAACGATACAATTAAATATTTTTCAAACGAAAATACATGCTGATGTCTCTGCATACTATTAAATATTTAGTTGAACATCATTTCTGTAAATTTTGTGATGGAAAATAACTTTACCAAAGCTGATCAAATGAGCGCATCATATCTCCATAGCACTAAGTGTATCCTTCTCTTTGAATTAATCACCACTATATATCTATATATATACACTAAAAAACATGCAGTAATTGTGCAAAGCAGAGCTTGGGTGAGTCTGTTGAAAGGATGCCTTCAATATGCTCTGTCATATTTCAAATCACAGATCAGGCACAAAACAGGAAAGGATTTTCCTGAAAATTACTAAGTACTCCAAACTCTGGTGAGACTTAAAGCTACACTGTGTATGTGACTGTCTCTTGGGGACAGATTAATTGGTGAATATGAAGGCAGCACAGGAATACTGTGCACTGTTCACCTTGACCTCATTATCATGCAAAAACTCAGTTATGTAAAGCACTGAAATGCGAAGTTGCTCTTTCTTTGATACTGTATGTTCTGGATGAGAACTCTGCTCTTCACACAGTTATTAGCCAACCGGTTTGTCTTCAGCAGATTTTTACAGCCACAGCTTAAGTAGAGAGTGCTGTCAGGAAACAACTCTTATGCTGATTTGCTGGAACAAGTGACAGTCTTTCTCTGTTCATTTATTCTTGGCTTTGCCTACCAAAGCTAATCTCTGAAAGAAAGATGGATAAACTCTCCTGGCTTGTGTAATCTCTTGTAAATATGCTTTAAACTGAGCAGATGTCAAATTGTCATGCTTGTAATGCCACACATGTATGAAAGTTTATGACATGCATGGCAGCGTGCTCTAGCAGCAGAGCTAATGCCATTAGTAACACAGCAGTCAAGCATCATGAGTGGAAACAACAAAATTGGTAAGAGGAATGTGCAAGAGGCCAATCGCTTTAAATCAATCCCATCTCACATGACAGAACAGGGCTACACAATTTTAGCCCTCTTAATTTCCTGTTTTTCTAAGTCTTACAAAAAGCATGAATCATAAGAAGAAGAAAGACATGTCTCCAAGTCTTTCTTTTAGCAAGGGAGAAAAAATCTTATTCCCCTCAGACCTACAAGATAACAGGAAGATGCCGACCCTGGTAGTTGTGAAAGGAGTTTGAGTAATGCCACAGTTACTCTGTCTGATTCTAAGCTGTAAGTCAGGACACCAGAGACCACAAATAGAGCTGTGGTGGCCTGTCAGATGTGGATACAGAAGCAAAATTATCTTCTGTGCCATCAGAGACACTGGCTTGTGACAGATGATGGTCAGAACTTACTAACGGTGAAATGTGCTTTTTGTACTTAACTCTTGCTGTTTTTTTGAATTTACCTGAGTTTTGCAGTCAGCTGGGATTGATGGCATCAGAATGCAGGGATACCAAAGGAAATCAGAAAATGTCAAAACCATCCAAGTGCTGACAACTAATTGTGACTCGGCAGGCTAAGAAACAGTGGTACTTTTCTTCCAGCTACCTTTTCCAGTCTGGCCACTAGTCTTATCACACTAATAGCTGGATGCCCTCCTGATGTCCCCATTGTGACTAAACTACTTTAAGTTACACCAACTCACTCACTGACAACAAAGCAGTTGTTAGGAGGCAGTGCAGTGACTTGGCAGCTGTTAGGTCTGCAACTGAGCAGCAAATCAAATATTGTAAGGCTTTGTCAGCAGCCTTTACAGATTGCTTTATTGAAGAGAAGGACAATAAGATAAATGTTTTGACTTTTTTTGCTACAAACACTTTGTTTTTTCATATGATTCTGCAAAGAATTTTAAATCTTTCTCTGAAGACTTCATACAACCATATGGATACTGAGAAGTGAAACTTGTCTCCAAAAAGATGTACTGGCAATTTTATTCCCTTCTGTCTGTGCTTGGATTCTGGCTGTTTGCTGTGAGAGGTGTCAGAGAGCTGAGCATCAGAAACATCTCATGCTGGCCATACTCATGATAGGCAGGTACCACATGTCACCTTCACTTTCCCTAATGCAAGGAGACAATGTCATGAGGAGCTTCAGTGAAGATTTACAGCCCATTGAGATCCCTTTTTCTCTTCTCAGGAGTTAATGTAAGCAATAAAGTACACAAGCTCATGGAGCGACATAACTCTTTTTGTCAGCTGTGTCATTTGGATTCAATATATCCCATACTAGGTGACAGGAGTGTCTGCTATTGTGTGGTGAATGTTCTGAAAAACCAAGGATAACACTCACCTCTTCTCTTACCACAACCCAAGAAACAGAATCAAATCCTTGGGCAACAGCAACACAAGCTTTGCAGGTGCAATAATCTATTTGGAAGTGCTTTCCTAGCTAGATCTTAATTTTTGCTTTTATACATACCTTCTCTCATTTGCTCCCTTCCCTTTTCCACTCCCCAGATACAACAGAGGCAAGTGCTGTCATGTCATCCTCTGTAGATCTTGACAGTGTAGTTTCCCTAGGTCAAAAGTAAGGCAGTGCAAGTGTGAGGAAAGAGATATTCTTCTTTTCATAATGGCAAAGTGAAAGTTCCAAAAAGATTTGTCACTTTCAGGAAATAAAAACTCGTGATGAGTGTTTATATAACTTTTGATTTAACTTCTGTCAGTGTTTTTTCAATATTTGTCAGCACTATTGCTAGAATAAACAGCAAGTTGGGACAATCTGGCAAGTCTGTGTATTCTTTTTTTGCTGAACTCAAGTGTGACGCTGCCTATCATAAATCTGCTTAACTGAAAATTAGGACAGTCTCTTTGCTTCTGGAGCACAGTGAAGGAGGAGAATTATGATAGCCAAAAAATAGCTATGATGTGACTATATTATTGCCACAGGTAAACTGGTTTGGGAAAGGTTGATTTCTGTTGCAGTTGTTACTGCAGAGATTTGAGTTGCTACTGAGATGACCAGAGCTTCGTCACAGTATTGTGGCAGGCTGACAAATGACTTTGTGCAAGAAAGGTGTTCTGCTTCCTGGGTGATATTTCAGGTGACATTTATTAGTTAATAATCACACAATGCATTTATATATATATATATATAAATTTATATATATTCTAGCTATAGGAATTATTCATAGAGCTGCACAGGAGAATCAGTGATCCATTCCAAAAGAATCCACACTTACTACATTGTCCAGAAGTTAGGCATCCTTGTTTATATCTAAAGGGGAAGATGCAGAGGAAAACAGTATTTTATAGACAAGGAGTGGATGAAGGAGGAAGCATACTATAGCATCTGGACAGATGTTAATTTAGGAGACTGATTTAACTGGCCATACCAGTCATCTGGATAAAGCACCTATATTTGATCTCTGCTAGAAATCTGGGCCTAAGAAATTCAGTAAGAACAAGATGCTTCAAGGTTATTTTCTCTAGATCTGGAGGACTCATTCAAGCTAAGTCTATTCTCTCCTTTTAAACTGTAACAAACTAATAAACACTTGTAAAATATTTTAATCCTGTAATATCTTGTCTTCGATTTCTCTGTATGTATACAGCCCTTTGCATCTCATTACTTTGTTTGCATTGAAGAAAGACTGACATTTCCTTCAAGGGCTGAAATGGGAGATTTTTTGAGATAATGAAATGTGTATTAAAAAAACCAAAACTCAAACCAAGGAACTAGAAAAAGATCTAAATTAGAAAAATGAATGTGCTGTAGGCTTAGTTAATTATGCCAGGATTTTTATACGGTTTCTTTTTAATCAGGCACCAGTTAAAAAGCTCTGAGCTACTGCCTTATTTTCCTTCTCTATTTAGTACTTGAAGGAAAGGAAATGATGCTCTAATTTTGCTTTAATTTTATTGTTTGTGTCCTTTGTGTCCATAATTAATATGTTTTGTACTGCAGGAGGGTGAAATTATATGCTCGTTATAGAATTAATTAAAGTCAGATTAAGACAATTGATTCACCACCACCATCCCTGCTGTGATAAGACTTTGGGGGGACTTCTGCCACTAAGGCATTATTATCTTCTCTTATTTCCTCTGGAACTTCTCCCTCATCCTAAAAAAATGAATGCAATTGTACCTATTTGTTTTCAGTTTCATTAGATTAATTCAGTGTTTCAATCTTGCTTAAAATTTGAAAAATTATGTAAGTCAATCTGAAGCTAAGCTTTTCCTTGGTTTTGGGTTTGTTTTTTTTTTTTTTTTTTTTCTGGTTGGTTTGGGTTTTTTCCACTTTTCCTGACAGATTCTTCCCAAGTCTCAGAGGTCTCTGATCCTACTGGCAGGGATACTTATGTGTATATAAGTAAATCATGTAACTCAGTATAGAAAATCTCCAGTGACTGCTTCCTTCAACCTCTCTGCTCATCTCTCCCCTTTGTAACTCCTGGATGAACTTCAAGGGCTTACATCAAACGGATGATTGTAAACATCTCATTGAAATTTGAACATTTGGACTACGCTCTCTATGGAGATAAGAGTCCTGTTTTGTTGTTTTATCCAAGCTCAAACAGAATCCACTGTGGGTAATGAGAGTAATTTATATTGTAGTATATGTTTATGGTTTAAAAGATAACCAATCAAGAGAAAAAGGTAAAAGAATGTTAACATTCCCCACAGAACTGTAAATTGAAGCATTGGAGTTCTTACTTGACTCCAAGACTGAGAAAAGCAAAGACTAAAAATGGAATGTGTAAGTGAGAAGTTCAAAAGCGAGTAAGCACATTTGATGTTGTGCTGTAGGCGGAAAAAGCAAGAACAAAGTCTTAAAATTGGTGTCTCTTGCACTGGCAGGCTAGTTCTATACTAAAAGGAAGTCAGTGAGCTGTAGCTACACTGGAATTGGAGTTGTTTAGTGCATAGGTAGAGCAGTACTTCCCCAGCAGTATGATATTTCCCATATGACAAAATCATAAGGAAAGATATTGAGAATAAAAAAAAATCAATAATTTTTAGAGAATTATATTAGATGTCCAGTATAATTACCTGAAGCTCTTAGTAAGCAAAACTTTTCCTTTCAATAGAGTTTTTTGATGTTCAAAATAATAAAAACTATTTAAAAAGTTTTAATGAAAAGGATGTCATCTGCTGCAACATTAGCAAGTGCTTCCCAGCTGTGATTGTGATGATGATGTAGAGAAAGTGTATTCTCAAATTATTGCATTTGTACAGTATTCATCTAGTAGTTTACTTGAACATTTTGTTGAGGATGCATTTCTTATCCTTTTTGTCTTTGTCTTTTTTTCTGCTGAATTTTATATCCTTTTAATAAGAGAGTTATTTTGCTCTGCTTTTGCCAAGGGAGTCATGCAAGTTCATTCTATTTTGTTGAAGAGTCCTTTTTGTTGGAACAGCAGATAGCCACTAATTAAAGTAAATGGCACACATTAATGTCTCTGTGGTGCTTTCTTTACTTCAGATTGATATTTCTTGTCACCTATTTCTCCCTTTTGATAAGGAAGATATCTGTGCCCTTCATTTACTTGTGTAGCTTTGTAATATTTACCCTGTTTTATGAAATATCAAGAGACTGTAGTGATAACATTGGTGATCTCTGAGCTGTTTTATAATTTCTGACACCGGTTTGGTAAGTGATCTGAGAAAGGCTACGACAAGGAATTGTAATTTGAGTTGGTATCTTTGGACATTGCTAAAAAACCCTACTGAGACTGAGCTTTGAGATGTTTACATTTATTAGTACAAATCATACTAAACCCACTGGAATAGTTGAACATCCTACTTCAGGCTTGCTTAGTGATTCCATTCCTTATGGAATAAAAACTCTTGGAAACAATGCCTGTTCAAAGTGATCTCCTCAGTCTTACAGGTAATTTGTGATAAACAAGGACCTCAACATAGATTGCATAATACTTTTTTTAGTAAGTGCAGGTATCCTTAAAAAAATTGACTCTAGCATTGTGAATTCCAATTTATTAATCTACATTTAATTTTGTGTGATGCAAAAATGGTTAATTATTTCAATCTTATGGGATAAACTGAAGCTTGGAAATGCTGAATCTAATCTTCTTTTCCTAACCATGTTTTTCAGAAAGGGAGGAAAATCTGGAGACTCCCAACATTAATGAGAAACAGACTTTCTCACCTGATGTCTGTCTGGTCCTTTATGCAACTGTTTCTCTTCAGTGTACCTGCATTTTTTAAAATCTTTTTATAGAACACTATTAAAAAGTTATCTTTTCTATCACTAGGCCAGAAGACACATGACTGCAAAAAAACCTGGCTCAATTCCATGACTGAAAGAAATAACTCCATGTCAGCAACTCATTGCAGTGTAGAATGAAATGAAAATAAAACACTTGTCAAGGTATGAAAGTCTGATAAGTCTTCTAAACTCATATATTGAGGTTTATATTCATTTTTGAAGTGGATACAAATGTATCCACTGACATGCTGTTCCTTGTTCAGGTGATCTTGATGAATGCAGCTAATTGTTCTGCTGCTGTTATCTGTTGTAGGTTGCCTAATAACTCTTCATAAAACCCCTGTGTCACTTCCCTTTCAGTCGTTGAAAGGACACTATAAAGTGGAACTATTAGAGTCACCCTTTGAGGTGCCACACTAGAGGCTGATAACTCCAAAGCTGATAACTAACACTACATTATTAGGTGAAAAAAGCATTAGAGCCAGTAACAGGAGTGACAGCAAGAAGTGGTGAGCTTTTATTATTTATTATTTTTAAATTATCAAACTCTCATAGAAGGTGTCTCTGCCCATGGCAGGGGAGTTGAAACTAGATGATCTTTAAGGTCCTTTCCAACCCAAACCATTTCATTATAAGTCTTTGGGCCAAGAGGGAGGTAACAAAGCTTTTCTCTTTCCTTGCTTTTCTTCCGTCACTGTTCCTAGTGGATTTTGCAAAGCCTAGAAGGTTTAAAGGGGAGGCAAAGGAAAATAGCCCAAACAAACTGAGGACTAAAAGTAGGATTTGAGTTGCGTTTGTACTTCTATAATATTAAGGCATGGCTGAAAGCCTTTGATTTTGAGTCAGCTTTTTGGACACAGTCAGAAAGTTTTCTGAATTAAGGTGTACTTAGGAGATTACTATTGATTAATCCTGAAAGAGTTAAAAATAGTTCTCTAAATGGATGCTGATACAGAAAAAAAAGAAGTGAATCTTGGAAGAATTTAACTCTACTCTTTAGAAAATTGACGATGTCTTATATTCATTAGAAAAAGACTTTTTTTCAGGGGTTACAAGGCAGGTGTGAATCAAGTCAACAGAAAACTGCAGAGGTAAATTAATGCCTCTTTACTGGTCAATAGATTAGGAAACTAAAATATGCATAACAGTTAAATGGATTCTCCAGTGCCTTTGGCCTGTGAGGAATTCAGGAGACTTGATGCAGGTAATCAATTACCTGGAAGGGAAACTATTGACAACACAGATTCTATCAGTCTATTTCAATAACAAGCCAAGTGAGTAAACTGACTTTTTTTACAGAACAGTCGAATGTCCTCAATGAGTTCTTTCAGTCTGAGATCTGAGTCTATGCCTAATTTTCCTGTTGCATGACTTAAGAGTTGATACATGAGTTATGTTTTTTTCCTTTTAGAAAGTAAGAATATACATCTTTACACAATTGGATGGAATATGCATATTAGGGACAGTAACTGGTCAGCAGCTGGTATGACTGAGGCCCTATTTCTGTGTGTGAACTCCTAGTCAGCGACGTGTTCTTGGGCTTATCTTTGACCCCAGCATTAATCACTCACTAACATGGTTGGATAAATGAGGTAGTTGGCATTTGTTTGTTTATTTGTTTTAATAAGATCTCTTCTCTTGCACTCCAAAATAAATAGTATCCTACTGAAGAACTGGGAAAGTAGCAAGATTAATTGTCTTTTTGTCCTGGGCTTCCAAGTGAGCCCTTTCATGTAAAAAGCACATGTAAAGAAAGAACCTCATTTGACAAGTATGTGAAGACTACTCAAATCTATCAATATTTTCTCAGAAAATTTAATGATAAGAACAGTAATAAACTCAGAGTTTTTTCCTCAAGTTGTGTGCTGTTACAACCAAGTTGATCTCAAGTCATTTAAAGGACTGTTTTAAAAGCTAATAATTGTGTTGGTCTTTTTGGATTTTCTGTGATTCAAATGAACTCGATTTTTAAATAGACATTTGGTATGCGCCCATGATTTCTGGGCCTTAGTCTCTGGATGTACATAGCTGAACAGTTAGTCAACTTCTCCAAATATTGCAGACATTGACTCTTCAAGGTTATGATGAAGGTAATTTCAATGGCATTTTACTCCAGTGTAAAATTTTCTCAAATAAGAGGCTTACAGCTTATCTTTTCTGTTAATATATGTTTGTTCTTCCCCCCTATCCATAGATTGACCTTGGTGATTTTAGTTTCTGGGAAAATTAAGGTGTATTGTCTTAACTATGTTTATACCTTATATATGTCTGTTCCTGAGGTTAAAAAACATAGTAGTTTTAAAAGTTATGAAACCTTGCATTTTTTGCAAGAAAAATCTTCAGAAATAATTCATTCATTTCTGAAGGGTCTGACTGGTTTGTAGAAGTCATATGTGGACATATTTTTTCTTCAGATACAAAAATCTCAGAAACTCTCAGATAAAGAAACATGAGAGTCTGCAGGTATCTATAACTAACAGGGTAGCTTTATCTAGATTGCAGCATCCCACACAATATTTGGTATTTCCATAGCACATTCTTGATTTATAAAACCTGAGAACACCTCAGGAAGGTGGGAAAATGTTAATCTTCCCATTTTTATACACTTAGAAAGTAGGTCATGTTATTCATTCATTTCATGAAAAGATTTTCCTTTTCTTTTGTTCCACAATGATTTTTTTTTTGGTACTGTCAATCAAAAGAAAGTGTAAAGACCACATTGCAGGACAAATGACATATAAATGGATTTTGTAAATTCTGTCATATCTATGCCAACATGACAAAAAGAAGGCTTCCAAATGTGGATGGTTAAAACACAGCACAGTTCACTGCTAGATCAGCCTCTCAGTTGCAGTCATTTTCACTGTATTGCTTTTGGAAGTTAAAAACATGAAACTTTTCTTATAGCAAAAGTTAACCCCATTTCACTACAGAATGGGCCAGAAGTTGGGAGTACGGTAAATTAAGATGTGCAAATAGGTGCTTTCAGCCTCTTTTCACAACTCCATTTCCAGTGCTGCTCTGTGCCAGAGGGTATAACTGTTATTGAAACCCAGGGGCTGCCTTGGTCACAGGAGTGAATATGCATCAGCTGGGTGTGAAGTAACTGGCAAGTTCTTATTCAGCTCTATAAATGTGAAGTTAGTTCCTCTGAATGGATTAAGGTGCAGTTATTCCAGGCACTTACACATTTATTTTGATTATACCCTATATTTTATTGACATCAATTAAAGGCTTATGTGGATTTGCAACCATTTCTACTGGCTTTAAAAGAAACCAACAGAAGTGTAGCCGAGTCGTTTTGGATATTCTGGCCTTGTATCAGGTTGTCCTTAACAAATGCCATTCCACTTTGACAAAAACCAGTATCTTTCTTTGATTAGAAGGATTGCCTTGACAATGCAGATATCGTCACTGTTTTGTCAGGCTTAATTGCTGTTTTAACATCAGTGTGGTCAACTGACCATGCTAATAGGATTTATGCATAGCTTGAAGAAATTGTCTTCCATGTTCTCACTAAAGAGTTTCTGAGCACAAGTGCCAATACAACAGCTTGTGGCCCCCCTGCTGCACAGACTCTGATCCAGAATACTGGCATCTTGAAAGAATCCTAATATGTACAGTAAAATGGAATGTTACAGCAATGCATGCAAACAACTGGCCTCTTTCTTCTTCCCTCTTCCACAGAGCATATGTGAAGAGATCTGGAGTACCGGAATGTCTATCTGTAAAGGAAGTCCTTGACCAGAAATGTCAAGGACAGAGAAAGCCAGATTTTTTTTAATATTTAGCTTTGAAAAATCCTATCATTTCAGAGTAGAAGATTAGCAAGGATATAAGCCAATCGAGTTGATAAGATGCCTAGTGGATACCAGAGATAAACAGCTTTATTGTGTATTTATCTTGTAGAGCCTAAATTTTGTCCTTACTGTCTTCTCTTTCTACGTTTATCTTGGAGTTTCTTTAGAGATGAAAAGTTTATTGAAAGCTCCACAAGGAGGCACAGTTCCATATCCTGCTGGGAACTTTTTGGCATATCACTAAAACATGAGGATGTACAAAGATTAGACACAGGAACTGAACAAAATCAGTGACATTCAGTCCAACAGGAGCCAGAGAACGTTGCAGTTTCTAATATCTGTAAGAGGAATGACTCGGACTGCCACAAGCTTTTCTCACTGGTACTCCAGGAAAAGTATTTGAGCCCTGAAACAGTGCCTCTTATGAAATAATGGCTGGTAATCTAAACCATCTTGATACAGAGAGAAATAGTCGTAAAGGGACCAAAAAAGCTTGAATTTTTATGCCCACCTCCAAGGTTTTGAGTAAGCTGAAAACACATAACTAGAGTTTACATTCTGTCATATGACACAATCATTAAAAGTGGAGGCAGGTTAATTGGAATACTAAGTTAGCATCTGGGGAAATCTAAAGGTAACAATTAATGTGTCCTAAAGCTACTGAACAACAAAGAGATAAACTTCTCCGGTAGTTGTTAGCTTATTGCTTTTCCACTCTCCTTTTCTCGCAGCAGGGACAGCTACCTTAGGCATCCCAATGCATGACTGCTTGTTCTAACATGGCTTTTATCACCATCATTCAGAGCTCTGTGAGGGCAGGGAACCATTTCTTGTGATGTACACTGGAGTTGTGAAATCTACCTTTAGGTGGCTCTGAGGGCCGAAACAGAGGTAATCAGACAGGGCAGGCCCATATTCACCAGAATTCAGGGAGTGGAAGATCAATTAGTTGAAATGATGTCTCCTTGGCATTGACTTTAGAATGCAAAATATGTTGAAATAAAGTATCTCAAATCTAACCTTTAGTTTCAGTGGTCCTACGTGTCAAGCAAAATAAGGATTATTTTCCTCATCAATCAAATAGGTGAAACCAAAGTATACAGGTTATGCAGGGTTAGATTACGTGTTTTGGAGGGATCAGGGTTCGGGCTTGCAGGTGGGAATCCTAACGACCCAGATATCTTGTGTTGTTTGTGCTGTAGTAAAATGACAACACCATGGTGACACTGATGCCATGCTGACAATGCTATTCAAGTAGGGATGTGTCTTGCTTGTTTTCCCAGTGGATGCAAAATTTTTCCAGCTCCTGTCTCATGAAGACTTGGTCAGCAGCTACACTTCAGATCCAAGTTTAGCTGTGAAATTCTTGCAGGGTATGCAGAAAAAGAGCCAATGTTGTGCTATTAATATTTATACTTTGGGTTTTCTGTCTCTCACTATTTTTTCCTCATCTGTTGAAGACCTGTCTTTTCACTATGCCAAGTGCAGCTCAGCTTCCCAGTTTGCAATGCCTTCACACGCCCTGGGGCCAGCACAGACAGCACTAACTGACGCTGAGCTGAACACAGTAACCACTTAAGGAGCTGAGATGCAGAGGCATCCTTTGTTCAGTTAAGTATTTCCTCCTGCTGGAGCTCTGTTGAATTCCTGAACACTTATTTGCTTTCTCATTATTTCATTAATTCAATTGCGTGTCCTGAAATTTTCTTTTATGGGAAGAGAAGGCTCTTCCCTACATGCCCCTGTGAGCTTTGGGGACTCTGCCAATTTTTTTGCTGCTGGTAGAGAGAAGCAGGCAGCTTCACTCCTGTTCTTCTCAATTAGAATATGCAATGCTTTCTCATTCGTTCACTGCTCAGTAGATATCTCTTCTAATTTTATTGCTTCACATTTTTATTATTAAATTTGCATTGCTCTCAAACTTTCCTTAAAATAAAGGAAAAATCCAGCAAATTGTGGAATTGTTTAAGTTGGAAAAGACCTCTAAGATCATCATAATTTAACTGTTAACCCAATACTGCCAAGTCCACCACTAAACTGTGTTCCCCAAAGTGCCACACCTGCATGTCTTTTAAATACCTTCAGGAATGAGGACTCGGCCACTTCCCTGGGCAGACTGTTCCAACACTTCATAACCTTTCCAGTGAAGAATTTTTTTCTAATATCCAATTTAAGACTTCCCTGGTGCAACTTGAGGCCATTTCCTCTCCCCTGTCCCTTGTTACTTGGGAGAAAGACTGACTCTCATCTGGGTACAACTTCCTTTCAGGCCTTCAGTGAGACTCCTTTTCTTCAGGTGAAACAGCTCCAGCTCCCTCAAGGACTCCTCATAAGAGTTGTACTCTAAATCCCTTATCAGCTTGTTGCTCCAACACCTCAATGGCCTTCCTGTAGTGCCGAACACTGGACACAGTTTTTGAGGTGTGGCCTCTCCAGCCGGGTCCAGGGGATGATCACTGCTCCTCAGGTCCCGCTGGCCACACTTTTGCTTATACAAGCCAGGATGTATACTTTTGAGGTCCTGTGAATTCCATTTACTGAATGGATGGCTGATTGGTTTTCCTGGAACAGAAGAGATTTTGGCAGAAGGTAAGATGAAAATATTTATCACTTGTATTTATCACTTCCGAAATGCTAAATGATGTGTATGTTTTAAGAAGACATTAAACTCCTTTAGGACTGTAATATTATAATTTGCCTTTGCAAATTTCTATTCTGAATATAAGGTTTCTATATTCTATCTAAAAATGATGTAGTTGTTAACTAAACCATAACTAATTATGCTGCAGGGTAAAAATGCTTTGTTCTACCACAACTTCTCTAATGCTGTATTAACTTACTGGTTAGGGGTTTATTTAGGATGAGAAACTTGATCCATATTAGCACTCCTAAAACCAAGTAATTCCTGGATAGATTTAAAAGCTTTGAGTTTTGTGTTATGCCCCTAAGATATTAAAAGCTCAGTGCACCAAATGGAGTGTTCCAAATTTTCAAAACTAAGCCAAGTCAGCATTTTCCTGTCTAAATCTACTATTCCATGCACTTTATGAAAATCCAGGTTCCATCACAAGGGGCACCTTCCACTGAGGCTGAGATTCTTTAGTGGGGTATTTGGCCGTGCATCCTTTCAAGACAAGCAAGGGGAAAGGACACCAGGTAGTGTTTGGTTTCAAGAATATCTAGGGAATCCATATTAGCTTCTTCAGTTTTCTGAGCTAACTGGAGACCACAGGGCCTCCAAATATCCCTTGTAATCAAACTTCTCTGTGTTTCAAAACTAGTCTGATATTCCAGCTGGTCTGCTGTAAGTGTCCATATAAATTCCTTGAGCATGCAATTGGAATATTGACATATCATATGCAATTGGAATTTCAACAGAAAGTTCTTAGGGTGTGTCGTGGTTTCAATTCTCAGTCAAAGTAACACAGGGTGCTTTTCTGTTTTTCTGAGCTTAGCATTGTACTTTGCAGTGTTAAAGGATGGTAACCACCACCCTTTAACTCTGCAAAGTACAATGTGTAGTGGTAGCTAAGAGGCATAAGTGCCCATTGCTGTTACTACACTCAAAACAAACAGGAGCATCCTGCCTCTTATTGTAGCATTGCCCAAACACTCCTGAAAGCACTGAGGCTTTTAGTACTCAATAGGGACTGATAAATTTATGTGCTTAGAAGGAAGTGCAAGAAGCAATGTGGTAGATCCCTTGGGCTCTTGACATGAAAAATCAGTGGTTGTGAGCTCTCAGTAAGATCTTCTGTAGTAATTTCTACTTTATCCACCAATCACAGACTATGTGCATTGGAATTAAACATCTCAGCCCATTAGCTGATATCCTTGAGCAAGTCAAGATGCCAAAAGACTATTATATGTAATAATTGATTTCCTATAATTATCCCAAGATTATTGAATCAGCAGGCAGATGAACTTTAGTTTGTGATCTTTTGGCATGGTTCCAGGTACTGTAATATCTGAGATGATTTGCTAGGCATTTATACATTTTCAATAGTAGGGAAAATTCTCCGAACAACTCCAAATTAGCTGAAGAACAGGAGGAAGAAAGTCCATGCATTATTTACAAGAGAACATATGCTCCCTCCCATTCTTTTTTGCACATGGCTTGTCAAACATCTTTTTCATACATTTGGAAGCTCTAAGGAAAACACTGTTAAGGCAAATGTATGTACATCTAATGCTCTACAGACAGGTATAGGAAAGCAGAACCCCCAATAAGATGTGTCGCAGACAGAATGTGCACATTGTGTTTACCTCTTGGTACTGATGTTTTTCAGAGGCTACTTAGTCATGTGCCTGAACATATGAGTGTGTCCTGAGGGAACTGTGCATAAGTATAAAGGTTTGCATGTAAGGGTTTGGTCGGCAACGTGCTAATGTTATTATTTCTGAACATTAAATTTTTTTTTTCCATTTACCATTCCATTTTGTGACGGAGTAACATTATTGGGTTTCTTTTTCATCTGCATAAGAGCTTTTGATGAGTGTTAAAAAAATCTAAAGTTTCTGAAGGTCTCAGGTTTAAAATTCAGTGCATTTCAAATAACATTTAAAGGCATCCTGTAAGTAACATCAAAGTCACAAATTTTCCTAGAGAACTGAAAGCCTCACTTTCTCTTGCACAGAGGTTCCTGATTTTTTTCCAATTGTTGATGAACTTAGTCTCAAAAGATGTACCTTAAAATATGTCCACACAACACAATGCAGTACTGTGTTCACCTGAGATATCTGTGGAACAGTCTACATAAAGCAAGCCAAAACATGAGACCATACAGAGAAACTGCTCTGCAGCCTTGAAGCAATACATCTCCATTTCAACTAGCTCTGTACCTTAGAAGGCAGTTTTTGAGGCCTCTGTTTCTAGTCAGAGATCTCAAACCAGCTCATTTGGCACCAATATAGAGCCTCTGCCTGATGCCCAGTTCATGCTGTAGGACATTCCTGCTAGGACCTTTGAGAATTTAATTTTTAACCCCTTGTGCTGCAAGTTGCATGTCTGTAAAACAGAAAAGGAAAAAATGCAATGGTACATCTTATGCATTTGTTAACTGTTTTATCATCTGTTAATGATGAATTTATGTAAATAAAAAAACATATTAGAAAACACACACACACACACACACACACAAAAGACATTGTATCCATGTTCATCTGAAGCAAATTCCTCCGTAGATGTGTAGGACCTATCATCATCTTTCAACAAAGCACTGATATTTTTGTGCTTCTTTTCTGAAGACTTTGTTGTGTGTGCCAATTATTGTAGTAATGACACTGTGTAAGTGATGTCCTGGAGTTCTCAAAGCTTGCTATCATAGCTGACAGCTATTAGAGAACGTTAGCTTTCCCCAGGGGAGTGTTAGTCCAATTCCCTTCTTGCACTTTACTGTTCCACCTTAGGTATGTGCATGCACATGTGCACAACTTCTGGGGACTGAAAAAGCAGAGCCTTTCTGTTAGGTGTCCCAGAAGCATTTCACTGTAGAATTCCAGCAGAAATACCAAAACAAGTTCCATATTTCCCTCTCTCTGGTGACCACCTACTCCACCTGTTTACTGTTGCTTGCATCTGGCCTGGGGAAATGCAGGGACCTGGTTATCAGTCAGAACCACACATGCAGCAGCTGCCAGCTGGTTTGATGAAACTTGGAGAGCTGTTTCCAATACATTGGTAAGCATTTGTTATGATAAAAGTGCTGACATAATTTCAACATGAAGCAATTTAAAAGTGTCAATTTACATCAAGGACATGAGTCAAACGCTTTTGAAAAAAATAAAGGAACAAAAAATTAATTGTGATGCTTTGTTCTTCTCGTTCTGTGTTAAACAGAAACAGTGAGTGGTCCTTGGGAAAAGCAGATTTCAGATTCTGTGGCAGAGCAAAAATGTCCTGTAATCTTTGCAAATTTATAGAGTTTTCAAAGTAAATATCAGAATAAAAAGTAATTAATTTTCATGTTTCTGTGGATCACTATAGATAAAAAGTAATTACTAACCTTATTCTGCAAAGGAGTTGGCAGAAATAATAATGGGTTTTTTTGTGAGTAAGATTGTTTTTATGAAGAATTGTTACATAGCAACCTGCTTCTGCTTGAAAATAATTACCATCTTATTAAAGTGTGAATAATTTCTACATTAAATTAATAACCCAATGCCAGGAAAATTTTCCAGAACTTTTCCATTTTTATGTACAGAATTAGGATGTTCTATTTTTATTAATCAGTTTATCTGCATCTTAGATGAGTGTTAATGTTTATGATTATACCTTTCACTAGCCACTGAAGAAAACAGATATGCATTGCTACATTTTTATAGAACATCTCCCACATAAAGATTTTATGGATGTTCATTTATTGACTCTCAGAACCATATAAATCCTGAAATCAATGGTTAAAGAAAACCTATGTGGACATTATGCTGCTGTTTATACTGGAGGCAGGGGAATATTGGCAACTGGAAGGAAACTTAGGCAAGTTCTAAAAAATCCACTTAAAGATATCTCAGATTAAATACTAAAAAAGGTAGAGACTTCTGACTTCTAAAAATGGTGAAGGTGGCTTCTAAAAAAAAAACAAAAAAGCAAGTCAATTTATTTAAAGAGAATAATTTCTTAGTCTTCTGATTGAGTTTTGTATATCTTGAAAGAAACCAGTTAGAATTTTGCTTCCCATCATCCTGAATGACTTAGTGAAGTAGGAGAAACAAAAGCATGTTAACTGAGAAAGGAAGGAAGACCAAGATTTACCAATGAAGGCCACCTGCTGTCACGATGCAGTGTGAATTTAACGGGTGTTTGAAAGTTCAGTGCTCCAATGAATGACAGATACTGCTCCTACTTCCCTTTTATCATGTTTTATTCTAATCTGCATTGGTAGATAGCTATGATTTCCACCTGTGTTTCCAAACAGATCACACATATTTCAGTTTAAGCACACAAGTGCAATGACGGTGAAAGTAAAATCTCTGCGAGAAAATGCAACACTCCTGTGTTACTCCTGGAGGAGTGTGCAGCATTCCTGAATTTAGAATAACATTCAACTTTGGAACAGAGCAGGCAGTTTCATTAAATTAAAACTGTACTAGTTTGCATAAGCTATATATGCTTACCTTGGACATGTGTTGTGAATCACCCAAGAATAAAATTAAGCCGAGGTAGGCCTACCTCAAAGGATCTGTGAAGAATTTTCTCTGTCTGACCACTCAGGAGCACTCTGGCAGTCACACTCCCAGCACTAGATACATTCACTGCTAGGACAGAAGCCCCTTTACAGCAGGTGGCTCCAGTGACCCAACAGGAGCCCCTCTTGATTCCCTCCCTGCACACTCCATACTCATGCAGACAAGATTTCCTTATCAGCTCAACTTTCAGGTTCCCATTATAGGGTGTCAGACATCACATCCTTTAAAGCATTTTATTCACAGTGCAGTAACAGAAACAGCTTGAGCTGAGGCCTCAAACAAAGAAATCCCTGGGATTGTATACTCTCTTGTAATGTGTGCAGTCTAAGCACACTGAAGTCTACCTGCATTAAATGTATTCCTCAACAAATCTTATCATTAAGGTTGGAAAATACCTCTAAGATAACAAAGTGCAACCATTAGCCCAACACTGCCAAGTCTACCACTAAACCATGTGTCTAAGTGCTATATCTGCAAGTCTTTTAAATATCTACAAGAATGGTGACTCAACTGCTTCCCTGGGCAGCCTGTACCAATACCTGACAACCCTTTCCTTGAAGATTTTTTTCCTGCTATCCAATCTAAATCTCCTCTGGTGCATCTTGAGGCCATTTCCTCTGGTCCTAGAGTTTTTTTACTTGGCTGAAAATACCAACCCCCACCTCACCACAACATCCTTTCAGGCAGTTTGTAGAGTGATGTGATCTCCCCTCACCCTCCTTTTCCCCAGTTTAAACACCCCCAGCTTCAGCTGCTTCCACTAAGTCTTGTGATCCAGACCTTTCTCCAGCTCCGCTGCCATTGTCATGAAGGGCTCAAAACTGGATACAAGACTTGAGGTGTGGCCTCACCACTGCTGAGTACAGTGTGACAATCACTGCCTTTGGTCCTGCTGGCCATAATATTGTTGATCCAGACCAGGATGCCACTGGCCTTCTTGACCACCTGGCCACACGCTGGCTCATGTTCAGCTGACAGTGGATCAGTATCCCCAGGTCCTTTTCCACCAGGTAGATTTTCAGGCACTCTTCCCTATCCTGTAGAACTACATGGGGTTGTTGTAACCCAAGTGCAGGCCCTGGCATTTCACCTGGTTGAACCTGATACAATTGGCCTCAACCCAACATTCCAGCCTGTCCAGATCCCTCCGCAGAGCCTTCCTGCCCTCCAGCAGATCATCACTCCTGCCCCATATGGTGCCATTTGTGAACTGACTGAGGGTGCACACACTTGTCAAGGTAATGGATAAAGATTTTAAACAGGGCTGTCCCCAGGACTGAGCCCCAGGGAACACTGTTGTGACTGTCTGCCAGCTGGATTTAACAGCCAGCACTAACGCTGGCTATGGGCTTCTCTTAGCCCTGTGAGGGGACATGGCTGCTATCACTCCTGGTCCTGCCCAGGTCTCATCAGCCACTGTTGCATGAGCTGCCAGCTCCTGGCAGCTCCGTCAGGAGAGCTTTAACAACACTGAAATAGTTTACAAATTCATCTTGAGTTTTGTCAAGCTCTTCATGTCACTTTTACAGAAACCTACATAAAGAAATTTTATCCATTTTAATTAGGGAATAACAGGAACTAACTTAGTGAAGGACCAAATCTATAATGAAACAGTACAAAATAAACAGTACAAAATTCCTAGTTTGACAGGACTCCCTGGAAAAGGGAGATTTTATGCCACAAAAGAAAAATAACCTGAATTGACAGAAAATTTTATGTGTTATGTTTTCTAGTTCTAGATTAAATGCTAAAATGTAATGCATGGAGTTTTGTCTTGAGCTGCAAAATACTTGTAAGATTTGGTCACAACTGCAACACTGATCAGAAATAATAATTTAGTTTGTAAATGTTTCAGAGGCCAGCTTAATGTCAATCAGCATATCCAGGTAGAAATGAGTTTGCCTTTCTAAAAAAAAGAAAGAGCTTAAAGTGGTAATCAGCCAGCCACCTTCAGATTATATATGTCTTTCTAGTGTTTATTTATTCAGCAAAGATAGGTAGACAATTGGTATGAGCAAAACAGTTCTGAACTTAGTTAAAATCTAACCAGTCAGATGGAACAGCATATGCTAAAATCACATACTTCAGGCTCATCACTCAGGAGATAAAAGTTGTGTGGAGGTGAAATTCTGTTCCACAAAAGAAATCATACTTGAACATGTGAGAGAGTTAAATAATTTTAAAATTTTCTGGAAAAAAGAAAAATTTAAAATTATTTTCTCCTGATAAAAATAATTTCAGACCCTTAGTGTATGAAGTAAGTGATTTCAAAATACAGCATAAACTGTTGTGTTTCGATGTTTAATTGACTGTTACGAGCTATAAAAGCTTTTGAATTGCAGGAGACAAACACTTCTCATTTAACAGTGTTAACCCAATGTTAATTGTGGCTTGCCCCTGATAATCCTACACACTGCTTGTTTCACTGTGATTTTCAAAATACCAAACATGTACCATGAAGTAAGGTTTTATCTTCTATATATTCATTTATTAAATTAGTTCCCAATATCTATATTCATCTTTGATGTTTTTATTACAGTCAGATGAACCTACCAGTTCAACAAGTTTATGCAGAAATAAATTTTTACTAGAATGAACTGGGAGCGAGATAGTAAGGAGAAGACAAATGTATTGGTGGGTTTTTTGTTTGGTTGCTTGGTTGGGGTTTTTTTGGTGGAAATAAGCAACCTTTGGATTCTAGTTTAATTTAAAGTGTTTTCTAATCTAAAGGCCATAACAGAAAGCTTTTCAATCTTATGGTTATACCTGTACTATTACCCTTAATCTGCAGAAGTCTTCCACTCTGCATGTCAGCCCCACTGAAGTCTTTCCTGTGCATATAAAGTTGCCTAAGAAAAAGCCTCTGTGGGGATTATGTAACCAACCATTGTCAAAAGTAAGGAAGGACCACTTATACAAGCATATTTTTATAAGCACAAGCATACACAAAGCATTTATCTTATAAAACATTTATATTACAAAGCATTGACATTAAAAAGCATTTATACTGCAAAACATTTACATTATATCATATGCCTAAATAATTGAACTTATTTTCAAACCTTTTTTCATTCTTGGGTAAATTTGCCCATCCAAGCAATTGTCTTGTGAATTTTGAGGTGGACCAAGGCTTCTTTAAAAATTTTTTAATTCTCTTCAAACCAAAGTACAAATATCAACCATAAGCAAAATCTTAGCTTTGTTTCAGAAGTCATTAGTGCTTGAAAATGAACACACAAACTGATACACAGCAGTAAGTATATCTCTCTAGGGAGAGAGAGGGTGAGTAGGTTGCAGTTGTAATCCCACTGCTGTTAGCAATGGCCCTAAGAGGGTCAGGGCAGTTTCTCAGCCTGATATCAGGTCTTGATGACAGGTGGAGATTCGCTTTTGTTTCAGAACATTAGAGTAGCCTGACTTATAAAACATTGACCAAATAAATGATGCTAAGGAACCCTGTTTCCTTTGTTTGCAAAATCTAATCCATAACCAAGTTGAAGAAAATAAATAAAATAGAATTGAGTGTGCCTGTTCTCTGCTTTTTCTCTCTCGAGTAGTTGGGGCTTTTGTTGTTTTTGTTTTGTCACTTTTGACAAAAATGCAAGGATTCTGATATTTTTATCTTTTTGGAAATGCATTGTATACTCAGCTGATTCCCAGCTGATTTCACATCAACTTGCATGAAATGTTCTGTATGGTAATAGAGCCTGCTGCTTGTGTATTTACCATGACACCTTTCAGTGCAGTGTATGTCAACTGGCTTTTTCTCTCCAGTCTGCAAAAAGTAATCTTTTGAGATAATGTTTGAAATTAACCTCTGTGTGGAGTTTTTTCATTTGTATTTTATTGTTTGATTGACCACTTGTGTGTTTATTTGATTATGATTATTATCTAACAGGGTTAACAGCTTCCTAATAATTGGATATTGTGCTTTCTCATTTAAAGTATTAGTATTCTTTGATGTCATTTACTATTTGCCAGATAATTAACTTTTAAATCAAAAAGGCCTTGTTGTTTTTTCACTATTTTGCCAGCTCTATTAATTCAATATAAAATTTTAAAATACCTTTGTCTAATACTAAATACATTGTTTTCTGTTTGAAGACATGAAAAACTAGAAAGCAGAACATTTCATTGTAATTTCAAAGAAAGCAAAGCCTGGAGTTAGTTAAAACAAACCTGACACCATACTCCTTGTGTAAGTGGAAATTTCCAGGCAGATGAGCAAGAATTTCACTAAATAAACAGATAAAATAATTTCAGAAAACTGAGCAATCCAGATTGGGTCATTTACAAGGTAGACAATTGTTACTTATGTCTGGCAAGAAACTGGTAGCTGAAAGATACACAACCATTTATAAGTCCAATGTTGACAAACACTTACAGTGTAAGTAAAGAGACAAGTAAAACTTGTCTCTTTTTTCTGAAACCTGATGACGACAGCAAAAAATCCCATTACAGACCTGCCAGTCATAATAAGATGCACTATGCTGAAGTGATGTAGAAACACAAATAAAAACATTCAATAATAGCTAAAGAAAAAGGAAGTGTCTTCTGCCCACATAGAAGCCCTTTCTGTCTCACACATGTCCTTGCTAATGAAAACAGATTTAAGAGGTGGGAAATTTATTATGGAAGAAAGTTAAAGAAAAGGGCTTGTCAGTTTGATGGAAGATGTTATTTGTGAGACAAAAACAGAACATGATATAAATTGCAAGACTAACTCAGGAAGGGCCAGCCCTGCATGGGTAATACGTATATTGTATATGCATAATAGATATATTTCTTCTAGTTGATGTAAACAACTTGTTATCACTCTGGACAAGATAGCAGAGGATTGAACCAGAGGAATTGACTGTATGGAATATGTCTTGTACAATACTTAGCAAATACAACTTGCTGTGAGTGAAAAATAAGATTGTTTGGTATGGCTTAATGCTATAATCTTGGAAGAAAAGGATTGTTTGCTCTGTGGGAAGTACTGTAGAGTTTATCCCAGCTTTACCACAGAAGGGCATTGGTCATTTGTTGGCATCTTTAAACCTCAGTTATCTATTGCCTCTTTGATGTGTGAAAGTTGGGGCAGCCTTGACTTTTGGGGTCACCAGTAGTACTTAGATGGATTTCTAGACTTCTTCCAAAAAATTAATGACTATAAGACAAGTGAGATCTAATTGTTTTAGAATCAATTTCCAGTTTGTATGCAAGTCTGATGTACTGATTTCTCAATTGGTTACAAGTTTATAGAGAACCTGCATCCTTGTTAAAAATCTGAAACCCTGATGAATAAATCCACAGATTTTATCACAGGGCTACCCTCTATGTATGCTCTAGATCTAATGGTTTATCAAAATCAATCTTATAGTCTTTGCCTTTTGGAAAGAACTACTTACAGAGAACAAAGAAGAGGAACTATTTGTTAATAGAAGTCAGTTTAGAATGGATTTGAACCTAGCTGGAGACAGTTTTCTCGTATTTAAAAACTTACAACAAAGAATGCAGTGATATAGACATGTATCTCTGAACTATTTCCTGTAAATGAATCAGGAGAAATATAAGTAGAATTCAAATTTTTACTACAGTCATAAAAATTTAATGTGCAATTTTCCAGATACTTTCAATCATATATCCCCTCAAACAATATAAACTTGCTTTCTTCTAAAATTAACAGTAAAAGGCCGCTAAACAGTGAAAGGCAGCTAAATTAACGCAAAATTGTTAGTGTAAATTGCTAGGAAAAACCTTCAGTTAACCATATTTGCAGCTTGCTACTGAAGGTTTCGTTTTTACAGTGGTGCATCCACCCCGGCCTTGCCAGGCCGCACGGCGCCCTCAGAAACGCTCGTGAGGCCTCGGCCTTGGCGAGCAGCCCCTGGGCTCAGCGTCCCTTGGGTGCCTCAGGAGCACCCTCTGCTCCCAGGAACTGCTGCTGCCTGACCAGCTCCTGCTTTGTTTGTTATGAGCAGCCTTGGAAACTGCTTTTCTTGCCTGCATGGCAAAACACCTTTGTTCTCAGGCTTTCCCAGAGAGTGGCCCCAGCCGTGGCCAGGATGAAGCGTTGCTGTGACTGAGGCCCACTCGCTTGCGGCCTGCGCGCAGTGATTGAAAATGGGGGCCCTGGAGCTCTCCGGGTGCAGCGAGGGTGACCGGCACCCTCCCTCTGAGGGGACACCTCCGAGAGCCAGCGAGCTCCTGGGTGCTGTGCTCCTGTGTGCTGAACACGATGGATCCTGGGCTGAAACCCCCATTCCTTGAGGCCCAACCCTTCGGCCCTTCAGGACATCCAGAGGCACCCGAGGTGAGCATTTCACTGCCTTCCAGGGAATTTGTCACAGGTACCTCACACTGACCCTTTATGTCTGAGTGCATACAAGGATGCAAATGTTATGGCAAATATGGGAGAAATGCTGCTCTCTTAGATGTTTAAGTACTTTTGACATCTAAGTTAGGCCTGAGAACAAGTTTAATTTAAGTTATGAGCTAAGAGAAATGCTGGTAAGTCTTGTTCCTTTGTTAAATTGTCAAGCCTAAGATATAAATTTGAGTACTGTTAAGTTTGAGTGCTGTATTCCTTCTTATCCCTGCCATTCCTATCCTTTTGTCACACACACACACACATACACACACACACACACACAGATAGTTCTCAGTATATTTCATTTTGGATTGATTGACTGGATTTTGTTTGTAGCATTTTTTTTCTGTAATGTGCCTTAACCAGCAGGTAAGCAGTAGAGTGAACCTTGCCAATGAAATTTGTCGTGCTGTTGCTTTATATTACATCTGGTTTTTACTGATGCCCTCACTGGTGGTTTTTTTAAGTGATCCCAAACACTCATCAGTAACAGTTTTAGATATCATATAATTGTCATGTTTCAAAACCCAATAAAATCTTTACTGGAAAGAAAAACAAAATCTGTTTTTAAAAGATACACATTCTGTGTGTATATAGTTACTTTAATTACAACTGCTCTTTCAATAATTGTGCTAAAAAATACTACTAAATACAGTTAAACCAAATAAAGGACAGTTTCTGCCACTCCTCACAGTCAGTAGAAACTTCAAGGCAGTTCCCACAAATACCTGAATATAAAAGGAATGTCACGAGATGATAGGAAGTTTTGTTCAGATTAATTCTCTTGGGCTTTTTCAGAAAAAAACTCATAATATTACTTTCCAAAGTCATTATTTATCACATCAAAACTAACATTAATTTGATATTTTTCACTGGGAATCTGGAGAGCTCACAGGATATTATCCACAGTCTCTAAAGATCAAAGTAGTCAGACATTAACTTTGAGCTTTAAAATAAGAAGGTAAGTCTTTTGTTCACTTTGCACTTTGCATTCTGTTAACTGAAAATTTTAAGACCTGCTTCTATTTTCTACTTGTATATTTGGTATTGATTAACTGGCATAGAGCCTTAGCAGGTGTCATTAAAATTCCTTTCTGTACAGGAAATGAAGAGGAGGTCAGTGTAAATCTCATTCCACTGTCAATTTACAGATTTTTTTTGTGTATGTGTCTTTAAAAGAAAAAAATACCTGTTTGTTTGTTGTATTTGTGATTGATCCAGCAATTTTAAAAATAAGTAATATGAACAGATGACTATTAGAAAATTAAAGACACCAAGAATAAAATATTACCTAGTAGAAAAAACCAGAAACTTAATAGAAAAAAATGTGGGCTTTTTAAAGAAAATGCTTACCAGGAGCCAGTTCCAGGGTCTGTGAGCTGAGTGTCAGTTACGGCCAAGAACACACAGTGTGCTAAGTATGGAGATACAGATCTTGATGGTCAGAAGGAATGACAAAAAGAATTTACTAAAATATCTACAATATTTTCCCCTGAGTTAAGTTCTGAGCATAACAAAATTAATTGTATTTCTAATTTCTACTTATTTTTAAATGAACAGAAGCATCACAAACATGTTTGACCTAAGCCTCCTCGGTGTTAGGGATCCATAGGATCACACACCTTCCCTCTGAGCAGGTGTGTGCTTGAGAGCCAACTTCCTTTGAATTTGGACTGTCCTTGGGTGTCAGAGGCAACCCTTCCTGGAATGAAACAGGCAGAGTATGAGCATGCCTCTGACGAGTCTGACACGAGCTGAAGTGAGAGGAGGGGACATCTTGGCGTGACACAACCGATCAAAGGCGGACAGCAGACCCTCTCTCCACTAAGTCACTGCTCTGGTGCTCCTATGCAAAACTCCCTGTGGTCAGGCACGTATGAAGGGGTGAGAGACTGCATATCTAGTTACCAAACAAACAAACACCTAGATAAACCAGAGAATTTTTTTTTTTTAAATAAGTACCAAAATTTTGTAGGATAAGGCTAGGAAGTTTGCCGAAGGAAGAGCAGATAGGTGGATCATGAGTAAATCACATGGGAAAAGGAATGGATGTTCTGATAAACATTTCATATAATGAATGACTAGCAGGAAAGGGTTGCTGCATATATAGATCCACACTTCTTTATTTTAAAATATCCTGTTGAGTAGGCTTGTGCTCCGAGTTATACATAAACATACTTGAAAAGCTTTGCTGCTGGATATTAAAGATTAATAAATAACTTGAGACAAACTTTTAACCTTTTTCTCTTTTTCTCTTTTGCACTTCATTTTTTCTTTTTTTTTCTTTTTTTTTTTTTGGTTTGTTTGTTTGTTTGTTTGTTTGTTTTAATTGAATGAATACTTACCACAAAAATAAATACCACCAACAGTAAAAAAATTCCTGTGATATTCCTAAGTTTTAACTCAATAAACAGTAGAAACATAGCAGCTAAATTCAATTACGGTACTACTACACGGGAAAGCTACGTCCATTCCCCATGGAACAAGTTTCACCTGCTAAGAATCCATTATAACCAAGGTCAACTTTGGATGCAGATTTTGTGCAGTAAAAGCAAATGCTATGTGAAGTGTTGGTGGAGCTGGTTTGAATTTTGTGAAATGTATAATTTCCTTAGAAAGAAATGAATGTCAGTGAGGGATAAATGCACAAGATACAATGGGTTGATGAATATGCCAACTTTAAATCAAAATGGAAAGCTGAAGTCTGGATTGTGCTGTCACCTTAATGTTTTTCACAAGTTGAGATAAGAGCATAAGCCTCATGTCTCAGGTTAAGACTCTTTTTGGGAAACCTGAATCCTGCTTTTGTAGGTAGGATATGCCAGTTCTAATAGCTATTCCATTTGCTGAAGTTCAAAATCCTCAGCTCACTTTTTCATTTTAACTATATGAACTTGCCCAGTTTAAAAGAAGGGATCTGTAAAGAAAACAGCATCCTGGCAAAGAAAAGTATTTCTATCCTTCAAGCACCAAAAGTTCTCATTTTCATTCCAGCAATTTGACACGGATAGGATGGAGATGCTACATAAAGTGATACAAAAACTGATGAATTGTGTCCTGCCTCTGGGTACAAATCAATCATCATCCCTAAATATTGTAGATCAATTCACTTCAGACACACATACTGCATGTTATGAATGAGTTCTCCTTTAAAAAGACTTCATGATCTGTGTTTAGATTGCAAAAGAGGATGTTTTACACTGTTGGAGTTCCATCAATGATGGCTTGGTGGAAGAGAATTATTTCTCTCATTGATAAATGACCATGAGGTCAGCATTAATTTAAAATAAGGACTACCTTGTATAGGATTGCTTTTTGCAGAAATGCACCTGAGGGGCAGGGCCACATTCTCCTGGGGGCCTGGCAGCAGGGCCCAGGCCAGCACAGCCCAGAGCTGCTCCCCTCCTGCTTTGGGTAAGGCTCCGCAGCATCACGGTGGTGAGGCCGTCACAGAGGTGATCCCCATCCCATAGGAGCTCACCTAGGATGAGGGTCGAATGTTAAATTCACTGAAGATCCCAATCCCACTGCCTCACAGCTGGGCCACTGCCTGGTCCTAGACTCCTGGTCTGGATCCCAAATATATCTGAGATTTTCATAATTTTTCAAGATTAAGGCCCAAAAAGCTTCTCCCAAAATATATGAGGATTCTTACTTGACAGATGAAAGAAATTAAGGATGAGCCCTTGTTCTCTGTCTCAGATATGTATTTTTATATTTTATGATAGGTTGAAGTGTAAGACTTTTCAAAATGCCTATGATTATTGAAGCATACAAGTACATTACAAAAAGGGCTTTAAAGCATTGACTTCAGACTCCTGATGCCTGTCTGTATATATGGTGTGCATCAGGTTTCTTCATTTTGTCATGTCAGTTTTAAACCCAGTATAGAAATGAAAGTGGTGTAGGGCAATGTTTTAGGATCTCAGAATTGTTCTGGAAAAAAATCTCACAAAAATCACTTGGGTTTTTTCGCGCTGGAACTCATCAGGTCTAGGCTGATCCACCCACTGTATGGCTATGAATCCCATGGATGTGTCTGGAAATCCCAGATCAGCTGCTAAGAGAGAACTTGGTCTCTGGCCATGAACTGGGGCTGAATATTTCCAAGGTCAGAAATGTAAAGAGACTTTTAGTTCAGGAGTTGTGCCTTGAATTTGATCCCAAGCAACGAGAAGGAAGCAGCAGCTGTCAGAAACAGTTCTACAGTTACAGCTTGGTGCAACATGTAAGCCATTATAGAAGTACAACTATTAATTTTAGGTCTATCCCAGACAACTCAAAATTAGGTTTGTCATGATTTGTAAGAGGAGAAGTGAGAACTGGTATCTAAACTAGCAAAAGATTAAAAAGCAGATATGTCCCAGGAGGTCTTTCCCATATGAATTCTGGGTTGATTTTTGTTTCCAAAAATGCCCTGTGTTTTCTTACTGACAAAGTCTGTCTGTTCTGGCTTAGCTATTGCTGTCTTACATATGCACAGAAGCCAAGCACTGCAATATTACAAATTCAGAGATGGTTTACCTACACTGCCATCTACAGAATGTTACACAGATCAGCAAATTATGAGAGATGTTATGTTAACAGATTCTCCCTTTCTTCTTCCTCTCTTTCTTTTTTTTTTAATGGTAAGCACATATAGCTTGCTCATGTATTTGCTTTTTACATGGCTTTACAATGTAAACTACAGTGCTGTACTGTGAACACCTTTCCAAGTGTTACTGTCTAGCAGTCCTGCAGCTCATTTCATGTTATTAGTGTCTGTTTGGTGCTGGTGTGCATTTTACTGCAAGTTTCTCATTCTTGTGGGACATCCTGTGATAGTGTGCTACCTTAACAAACAGTCTGTTACGTCTGTTGCCCAGACTGTAGATCAGTGCACAATCCCAGGGTTCACAGGAGCTCACTCACTGCCTATCCAGTTAGTTATTCCCTGAGGATCCTAAAGAACCTCGCTTCAGCCTAATCGTGCCAATACAGTGCTGACATGTTTGACCAGTGTGAGCAGATGAGAAGCTCCAGCGTACAGATAAGGGCCTTGTAGCGTTTGCCCAGTACTCACAGCTCTGCTGCTGTTCCATTCATGACCCAGGAAACATTCAGAGCAGAAGAAAAAGTTTCAAGCTGTTTCATTCCAAGTACCACATTAGGGAGGAATAGCAAAGCATGCAATCTCATCAGCAAGACTTGGCAGTTATATGGGAGATAAAGGAGGTTGAGAAGTATTGTGTGTGTTCAAGAATTCTCTAAATATACTGTAAAAATACACCACTTATCATTGTTAATGATTCTCTGCTGCCACTTACAATGATTGGAGCTGCATTTGCAGTTTTTTTCATTTGAAAGCATTTCAGTCTTGGAACAAATTGAGTAGATCACAGAGAGTTCACATTTCAAAGTGCTGAACAGAAACTTCCCTGGTTTGGATGGTTTTTGTAATTCACTTCTGCCAAGATTTTTTCCCAGGCACATAATACACTGTATTGCTGGTATACAAAACTTTGACTTGTGTAAATAAATGAGCCACAGGGGGAACTGCTACATTCTCCTGTTTGAATGATTCATGCACATGATTCCCTACAGCAGTAAGAAATATCATACTATGAAGAATCTTACAGTAGTAGCCTGTGTTGCTGGCACAACAATGGGATGAGATGCTTAGCATGGAAAGATAATGAGATTTCCTGTGAGCTGAATATGTATAGCAAGCCCTTGGGATTCAGTCTAAGCATGAAAAATAGACAGCAGATTATGAGAAGAAAGAGAGATGAAGATAAACTTTTAAGATCATTCTTCAAAAAAGTGCTTAATTTTTAAGCATTTACAATAGATCCTCCAGAGAACAGTTCAGACATTGTTTTTCATAGTCAGGAAGTATTACCTCAATCCTGATCCATCACTCTGCCCTGATCTTTTCAAAGGCTGAAAGATTTCTTTCTGTCCCCCAAGAATAAATAAAAGGAATGAAAACCAAATCTTCCCTGACTTTATTCCTAGTTTTGGATGCCTTACCAACAGTCATCTCTGGAAGCATATATATTATTAGTTTCTCATTTTAGAAATGAGGGAGGTTGTCCACATGATGACATTCATATTTTGCCTTGCAAAGAATGGTAACCTTCAAAGATTCAAACAAACCAGCTTCTTACAGGTATAGATGAGAAAACCCACCACAGTCAACAGAGAGTCTGACACTGACTTCAGAGGAGCCTCATGTGGACCAAGGCCAGAAGTCGATCTGCTGTGAATGGGTGAGGATGGTTGGGAAACATGAACATGTCTGAAGAGTCAATCAAAATTAAATCACATTATTTTTATTTAAATGTGAAATAATTAAATATTTTTTTCTGTTCCCTGTTTCTCCTCTCTCTCTAAAAGAAGTACAGAGAACACTTTGGGAATTCTTCTCACGCTTCATGCAGCTGAAGTGCCTGTGTCTCCCTCCTGCTGTTTGCATCACAGACATGTTTGTACCTACATCAAACAGGACTGTGGAAAACCTGTAGACTAAACTGTTTACAGATGAGAGCAGCATCCTCTGCACGGTCAATCTGACCTTAGTCTAATTAGATACTCTTTTGCCAGCTGAAGATCAGGGAAAGGAAATAAATACTGTATTTATCTAAATGCTAATTAATCATCAAGAGATCTTTCATTTGGAAAACTGTTAGGAAAAATCTATATTATTTCTATGTATATTTTTTAAAATGTTTAAAATCAACTTTTTAGAAACTTGTGTTTTGGTCAATCCGCAGAAAAACAGATTATGGGTTGGGGGACCCACAAGGATCCTTGTGTACAACTCTTAAGTTTGGTAGTTTTAAATCAGAACAAAAGTGAAGCATTAAACATTTTATCAACTACAATAAATTGAAATTCAACTTGGGCCTTTCCAGGAGGAATTTCTGCTACTACTTTTTATATATTATATTTTTGGTTAGTTGGGTTTTTTTAATAAAAACCCAAAAAATCCATATTTTGCAAGCAGCAGAGGAATCATAAAATTAGCATGATCCTAGAAAGTTATATGACAAAGTTCAGATCCCCTGTAAAGGCAGTGAAGTCCTGGAATCAGATGAACAATAAAAATTACTACAGATCTTTCTTCTGTCATCTTTTAATCTTTATATATGTTTTTAATCCCTCAGGTTTTGAAGTTTCTTTAAGAACCCCTTTTACATGTTGTTTCCACGTATCACTTGACTTGGAGAATGCTAATGGCAATGTTGCTGGAAAGTTTTAGTAGTTTTTTTTTAATGATTACTAGTAGTAATGTCCACAAACAGTAATCCTCTTATAAGCAAAAGTAATTAGTCCTACAGTGACAAAAGAAGGAGCAGGCAAGTGACTGAAGTGATTTGGATCCATGTATAGTTGAATTACAGACTCATTCATTCTCTAATTTCTGTGATATGTTGGATCACCATGTTTGCAAGACAGTGTTTTTTTCCACGCTGTGTGCCAGAGATTGTTTTTGGTCTGGGCAATGAATATTTCCTATGTTATTCTCTTAATAAAGGCACATTCTCCTAATAAATGTGCATCCAGAAACAAATTCAGCTGTTAATTCTGAAGAATATTAGCTACTTACTTGAATAAGCCGTTCTTCCTGGAAGGTATTTATAACTTCCCAGAATCTAAAAAACTCACTTCCCTTCTAAAAAACTTTTAAAATAAAAGAACAGAAATCTCTCATGGAAAATGATGAAACTGCCTTTAGTTTTGAATTCTGCTGCTTCACCTATCATTTGTGTCTTATTTGGTTATGACCGCTGTTTACAGGGCATGAGGAAAATCTTGATTACTAGAACTAATTTTTTGCCTTTTTTTTTTTTTTTTCNTTGTAGTAACTTAGTAATAAAAGTATATTTTTAAGTGAAGATTGCTGATCAACAGAGTCATTTTCATTTTCTGGAAAACTTCTGTTTCTCAAAGAAAAAAGCTTCTGAAAAATCTAGCACATGGATTTGCCAGGTTACGATTCCAGCTTTGCAAATTAAAAATTTACACATAGGCAGTAATGGAGAAAAGGCTAAAATATGTGCAAAGGCAGAATTAGACCTCTGGTGCTCAGTCATTTTGCTACGTTGTAGCTCACCATTGCCTCTGATCAGCATTGCACACTCCAATCCCTCAGCAGCTGCAAAGACACTTTCATGTCACTCTCCATAAGTAACAAGCAGACAAAACACCTCCTATTAGAGATGGAAGAGCAGAACCACTTCCAGGAATTGGGAAGAGAAAGCAGGACATTCCTGCTAGTGCCTTTTCCATTTCTTCATTCTGAACAAGCAAAAAGAGCTATGATACATCAGACTGCTGGAGCCAATTTTCATCAGTGCTATTGCTTTGCTTAGTTCCTTGAAAACAAACAGGTTTCCGGAGGAAAATTTATTAAAAACAATGTGAATTTTTCTTCTGACTGTTCTGATTTTAAAATGGTGCTGAGATAGAGAAAACTTTAAAGAGTTGGTTTATTCCCCATTTTCCCATCACACATATTCCCTGGTGATTCAGGTCTATTCTTTGGCTTCAGAACTTTCATTCTTGTGAAGGAAAAGGATGCATATCTGGAGCGTACCATCAGCATTCTGATAAGGGCACACAGGACAGACGAATAGGCTCATCCTTGAGACTTGTTTGCAGCTTCTTTGTTTTTCTCTGCTGTATAGCAGAGGCATTTCACAGGATCTACTCTAAAAAGAGCTAAGTGATTTGGGGATTTGTTTTATCTTCTTTTTTTTCTCTTTTTTTTTGGAAATGGTAAACCTTACGGACTCAGCATACCCTGACTATTTGTAATGTCAAAATGAGTTCCCCTGTGTCATTTGATCTGATTACTAAGTAATACTAAGGGAGGATATAGTAATGAAATTGGAAGTGTTTGGATTTTTGTTTTTTTTGCCAACAGTAGAGATAAAATATTTTTATTCTAAATAGAATGGAATTCCTAACAGCAGAGAGGGCAGGAGCTGTCTAAGTAAAATAAGGAAAAGAAAACATGCCACATTTGGTTCACATGAAAAGTTGTGGAGTTGTAGAAGTTTAACTACTAAATTAAAAAATCAATTATTTTCACAGCTCCAACTGAAAAGTCATACTAAACAGTACTTTTCTGTCTGAACTTTCCCCGCCCTGGAGAATCCTTAATAAATCCTTCGGTGCAGGATCCATGATGATTGTGGCAATCAACAAAACCACTGACGGCACTTATTGTGGAAAGCATGATCTAGATTTACATTGATGCTGGCCACTGGCTATGTGCAGTGCAGATCTGTTAGGGATCTCAGCAGTATCAGTCAGAGCAGTGTCAATGCCCCATTTGGCAAAAGAACATCCCCCATTAAGACTGTTTTGAGTCAGAAACTTCTTCCCAGAGAAATACTTCCAGTGCTTTAGAAGGAACAAGTTCACAGACAGTTGAATTTTTGTGGGAGTACTGCATCAAATACTGAAGACACATCAAAAATCCTAATCATTCTCCATCCATTCCAGAGGTTACACCTGGTCTTGTCCATCAGCTGCTAAACACTGACTCATTGCCAATCTTCACATGCATGGATGTTGTTCACTTTCCAGTCTTTTGGTAAGGAAGTCTCCAGTCAATGTATCTTCAGTTTGTGAATCTGCCTATTTAACGCTAAGGTTATATTAAAACTGTGAGGTATATTTGGAACTGGTCCTTGTTTTTGTGTTAGAAGCTAGCTTTAGGTAGATTATCCATGTAGCAATTAAGGCTGTTCCACGGTGTGCCCTAAGCAGGATCAGCACGCTGATGTCGCACAGCACGCGGGTGTTTCCAGGCAACAGCCTCTGTCTCCAGCAGCCCAGCCAGCTGCCTGCCTTGCCCAGCCACTGGGTGCTGCCAGACTGGCCAAAGCCACCTCCTCCCTGTGCCCCTGGAGCGTGGCTGAATCCAAGGGCAGCCACTGCTGCTCTGGGTAACAACTGCCTACAGCCTGCGTATCGAAACAGTAGCTCAGAAGGCATCTATTAAACAGAGCTGTTATCCTCTTGTTTTAACTGCTAGGAAATTGGAACAAAATATTATTTACCTTAGGTAATCCAGAAATTTTGTAGAGGAAACAGAAATAAATTCCAATTGACTGGACTCAGATTACTGTGCTTCACCTATGAGATCACACACGCATTTTTCGATCTCTTATAAAAAGAGAAGACCTTTCAAGAATATAGGTTTGTTTTATATACGGATCTCGAAGGACCCCACAGTTTGGATGTAAGATTTGAACTCTGGGTTGCCTAGGGTTATTGAAATCCTTTAAAAATAGCCTGCTGCACATATCTTCACACAGCACAGAGCACTGCTGTGGCCGTTAATCACAGCACTGCGTAAACATATTTTCCATTTAGAATTCAGCATACATTTAATCCTTCAGTTCAGAGAAGTGCTGACAACAAAGAATTTTCATCTGGCAGATTAATTTCTCTTTTATTACCTCTTCAGAAAATCCTACACTGGTATCTCATCTTCTCTGTAAATCACCCAGAGAGTGCAGGGAATTGGATATACCTGCGGTCAACTGTCGTTGAAATCTAGTTTATAGCTAACAGACAGCCATCCAAAAAAATAACTGAAGATATTTGTATAAGACTGTGAGGAAAAAAGACACTTAAAAGAATAAAGTTGTAGGAAAGTCTTTTTAGGTCTGTATTGCCCTTGATGATATGAGATGTTAAAACACAACCCTAACTTCTCATAGGCATTAAGGAACTGTGGTTTATCACAGTTCATGAGGGCAGGACAGCAAGAGTATGAAGTTAAATTTTACTAGAAATTATGTAGTTCTTCTGAGTGGTTTGCATTTCCATCCCTGGGGAATGATCTACCCCTGAACTGAGGAAAATGTAACTTTTACAAGTATATTTTCCATGGATGCTATTTAATTCCATGAATAAAAGTAATCTATTGTCTTAGTTGTACAGTCATCATTATTGTAGTACAGGCAATTAAAACCATCAGTGGAGGACACAGATCTAGAAATAGCAACAACATAGAATGCGAAATACCATAGCCAGGCTTCTTGTTTCTCATACAGAATGCAAAAGTTCTGGGATTTGCCAGTACACAGACTGCATTATGTCCTTCAATTTCTCTTGCAGTGCACTGTGATGCTGTCAACTGTTAAAGTGAACTGTTAACAGTTGCCTTAAGCTTCAAGGAAAAACTACTTAGGTAGCAGATGTGGTAATACTTTATCATGGCTTTGTTGGCAGTCTAGGAACCACTAGAAAAAAATATGCAACTTATGAGACAAAGTACTTTTAAGAGCTTCTGTCTCTGGCTTCTACCACCACTTAGTGACAAATTCAGCCAAATATCCATGACTATGGCCTTAGGCTGCACCAAAGCTTTTCACATGAAGTGCTGGAGGCATCAGTTCACACTGAAGGTTTCTAATGGACCTATAGCGTTCTGATTCAGTGTCAAGAAGTGCTGAAACAATGCGAAAGCAATGCCTAGACAGCACTATTTATCCCCTATGGCACGGCATGAACTCATACACCAGGATGGTGGTGTAGAGGGGAGAGACAGAGAGAGACAGGATAACAACTTTATTAAAAATGACTGCCCCTGCTAGAACAGAAGAGAAGGGATATTAGTGGACCTGCTGACTGTGCACAGAGAGAACAGATGTTGGAGGTTAATGGGGCATTAGTAAAAGAAAGAAAATCAAAGTCTTCTATTACCTGGAATGGTTGTTTTAGTCAGAGGATTCTCTGCCTGAAATGCACAAGGTTTAATCATAGTTGAAATACAAGGTAAGACACTGCATGGCCTTGTTTTACATAAAGGGTTTCAACAGAGCTATACTTGGCTTCAGGATTGTCCTCTCGGAATTTCTCACTTCAGAAGTATTACCTGCAGCCACTGCTGTCAGCCTAACTTAACGGTAATTATTGTCTCTCCAAATACACATAAAGATTAGAACCTTCCTTCTGAGGAATTATTTTGTGTAATGGGGAACAACAGATTAAAAAAAAGAAAAAGGATATTTACGTCAATGAAAAAAAATTATGTAGTGTATAAACACGCCTTGTATTTATGTTGTACAGCTACAAGACTTAAATTAACAGCTTGTTTGCTGTTTTACAAGTTGTAAACTGTGGAGATAAGTGATTTCCAACTGGTTCATAATAATTACTTTTTCTAGTAATAATAAAGATTCCATCTGACACTGTAAAAATATAATCTCTAACTTCAGGATTCTTTTTTCCTTTAATAGGGAGATACTTAGGCCTGTGAGCTCCCAAACTCCTTTAGAGAATAGTTTAAAGGTCACTATGTGCATTTCATTGCTAACTAAAAGAACTATGTGCTGACAGACTTAAAAACTGGAATCAATTGTTTATTGAAGCCTCAAGGTAGTGAAAAAAAGATAGTGAAGTATTAAGGCTGCTCAGCTGAAGTGTCTCAGAGTTCAGCCTAGCTAAGTGACCATATATCTTGGCTTTTGAGATGACATTCATTTCTCCCAGGAACTGCTTGGGGCACTCTGGAGGTGTTCAGGTTTTGAGTTGATTAGAAAAAGGTTTTTGTTTTGTAACTACAAACTGCTTCCTTTTTGCTGCACTGAACCTTAATGATTCTTCTTCAGTGTCTCATGACAAATTCAATCAGACACTAGGTTAGTAGGAAAGTTCTGTATCCTGAGAAACACAAACATATCACTATTGAGTTACAAGCAGTCAATAGCGATGTTAAATCATTTATTTTAAAGATGCTTCTGCATGACTATTACATTTACTCAAAAATATAATCCAAAGTGAAGTGAGTAGTTTGCTTCTTTGTTTTCATAAAAAAATTGTCTGTGTGGTAGAAAAATGGAAACCAGATTAGGCTTATTTAACACACTGTCTGCTTGTGAACCATGAGGCTACAGTATATAAACAGAAAGAAAGAAGCTAAAAGCTGGGTATAGGCAACGGCCTGTAGACCTTTCATTTGCTTTAGAATTAATGTTTAGCTCAGATGGTGCAGTGATGAGCCCAGTGTTAAGCAGGAAATGTGTTTATACTGTAAATTCTCCTCCCTTAGTCCAGAGCCCTGTTGTCCATATTGTCTCTTCCACACATACACCAGTCTACTTCCAGATTCCTTCTGGAGGGAGCCAGATGCAAGTATTTCAATAGTATAAAGAGCAACAAAGAAAATGAGTTATAAATGTCTGGGTGTCTGAGTGCAGATATTAGATTGAGAAAAGAAAAATTTAGCTAAATATTTGCAGAATTTTCCCAAAAGGGAAACGTTCTTGTCTATGAGGGGAAGAAGCAGAAGCCTCCTCCCTTGGGGCTTTAATAGTACACCAGAGCAGAAAAAAATATTCTCAAATATATTTTTTGTGAAAAGCAGATGCTTTTCATAAGGTTATTTCAATCAGGAAACACTTCAGAGAAAAACAATATATTGGTAGGATAACAAACAGAATTATTTAGTAATGTTTTCTATATGTAATTGCAGTATGTCTGTTATTAACAAACAGTGTTGTAAAATGAATCCTATAGAGTCCTCTATACAAAACCAATTTCTTTTGTTTTGCTCTCACGTCCTCCATGGTAATAACAAAGATGTTGTCAAACAACCAAATGGTTCCTGCTATTTCATTCTCTGCAGCTCCTAATGCCAAATCCTTCAGAAGAGCATAGATTGTCATACTGGGCTAGACCAGGATCCTATCTCAGCTGAAGACCAGCAGAACATTTATTTCAGAATATTTAGGAAGCAACACACAGCATAGCTGTATGAGCCATTCATTGAAACACAGTTCCCCACCCCATTTCCTCAGCTAGAAGCTGCCTCTAGACAAGAAGAAGGAGGTAAAAATAATTTTTTAATGTCCCTGATCTGACATCAAGTCTCACAATTGATAAATATGAAAATTTTCAGTCTCATAATTCTAGCTGCAACTATGAATTCTATTAATATTGAAAAAGAATGATCTGTGATCAAAACTTTTGGGTAATTTAGCTGCAACTGTGTATTTTCTGCTTTCTTCCTGTTTTTTAGTGCTCATTATCATTCTAGATCTTAATTACCAGCTATAGCACAAAAATATCTTTAATTAATTAATTAATAATTATTTAATTGTTAGTGTCAATAATATCTATCAAGAGAAGGCATTATATATACAATAATTTAGACAGTGTATGAATGTGAACACATGATCAATAAAAGAAGCAGACCTTGTAAGGAGCCATGTAGATCGGATGCAAAATCTTGATAAACTTAAGACTAAGGAATTAAAAAACTTCTACATATGTCAGACATTAATTTTCTGGGTTTGGGATAGGAATTTTTTTCAGATAATAGCATCATTTGCAAAGAAACAAGATAAAAAGGCTAAGTGGGAAATTATATAAAAAATGGTGACAGTTTAATTTTTGCAACTGTCATTTCAATTCAGAGTTTAGACTCACATATTTGTCTAGTTACTGGTGCTTTTGGCTCTGCATCAAAAATGACCTTGAATCATCAAACAGACAATCCCAGTCATACAAAATTCCCTAAAAAAGGACTCAAACCCTTTCTTATGCCATTCTTCTTACAGAAAAGTAGAACAGTTCAAGAGAAACTGTGCCACCTAATATCATGCTAACCATTACAAATGCTTAAAACCATTTTACCAGTGGTTTACCAGCATAGTTACCAGTAGATATATGACTTATTAAATATTTGCCTTGTAAATTAAGCAACGTCCTAATTATCTTTGTATGTATATCATGACAAGCCATTGGGCAATTGTATTCTTTTTGCATAAACCTTCATTTGGCCAGATACGTGAGATTTAGTCACTTCCCATTCTAATCAGCCACTCAGAGTAGTTGCAAGAAAACAGCAGCTGTTTTCTGCCTGTCACATTAAATGGCTGCATTGCATTAGTGAATGCAGTCATATGTTTTACCCATTCACCCCCTTCAGGTTGCTTTTTCATTGTCTGTTACAGGGAAATTTTCTCTGAGAATAGGAGGAAGAGGTGTAAGTTTAATATTCTGAAGTGCCAGGCTCCCACAGATCTGAAATAAAGTCTCTATATATCTTTCAATGTACTTTGGCTTCCTAACAAGAAGGAAGATTGTGTATAATTTGAGAGATTAAGTTAGTATCACATTTCTTACAGCAAGAAAACAAATATTTCTTAGATGATCTAAGACATAGTCCTGGTAGCTGAAGCCAGTCAGTGTAAGATACAGAGGAGTTCTTCATTTTTCTTAGTTTAAAATTACTTTTTAGAAAGAAAACTGCAGATTCAATAAAAAAAGTTTAAACTGACTGTTGGTTTTCCTGTATGAGCTTGTATATCAGTTGTGATGAAATGGAGCTGGCTTGGTGGAGCGTATCACTGGAAGAGTCTTTCACACTTCACTCCTCCAAAATGCTCAGCTGATTTGCCACCTGGCACTGGAAAACCACCATGAAGGGAGTGATTACTGAGAAAGAGTGGGAGAAAAAGAAGACATACTGCCATGCCATTCTTAAATTTGCTAAGAACACCTGTTTTTTGACAGTGGTAGGAAATAACAATAGAAGGTAGTTAGGTAGAATGAAAAATTAAGAAATGTGAAGTGTCTGTAAGGAACAATTTAGATTAAAGAATAGCTGAAAGCTATTATGTGTATTGTCATTTCATCCATTTCTCACAAAGGACCTTCACAGAAACTATAGCATATAGACATGTTTGTTCTACACGTGATTGCCTCTATGAAGATTATAGCTCCAAGCATATTCCATCACCATTCCTCCAACATCAGGAGACTGAGGTGAACTTCCTCACAGGCAACTACAGCCAAATGGCTTCTGCTGTCCACATACACCCTCTTGATATGAGTAAGTGCAGTAAAAAGTAAAGAACAAACACAAATGTGACTTATGCCGAGACCAATTAATTTGGCCAGTCAGGGTGCCCTCACCACAACCGTCAGTTACGTCTTGTCTCTTCTATGGTCATGCTTTATACAAGGCTCTGTATGAAAATGAAATTTCCTCCATGAAGAGCATTCTGTTATATTATACTACAAATGACACAGGCTGATACAGCTACTGTGGTTCTTCAGGGGAAAAGCAAAACCGTGTTCACAACAGCGAAATCCTGCTGGAAGTATCTATTACAAGATGTGACTACACATCACTGCTTGTAAGATTGATGGCACAATAAAGTAGTGAAAGAGGGCACTTCTCAATTCAAATTGACACAGTGAATCCCAGAAAGCCTATTTTAACGAGATTCAATGACTCCAGGACAGAACTCTTACAACTACGTTTCCAACTTTCTCTCTTTTTCCACATAGTCATCAGTACTTTCAGGACTTATATGCTTTTGCCGTGGGTAGGAGCTGATAACTTGGGAACTCAGGTAAGACAGGACTGTTGAAAGGCTATGTCTGTGACCTGAAAGCAGGATTCAAATAAGGTGGCCTGATTGGGCACACGTTGTCTGCAGCAAGCTCTGATTTCCGTATCAGAAATGAAAGTCTCTGTTGAAGCTTGTATGTGTTTTATACTCAAGAGTTTCAACTGGTTGAGGAAATACCACTAGAGTGAGTGGTGAGAAGCTAGAGAAGAGCAAAAAGCTGAGAGCAGTAGAAGGAAGTTTGGGGCAGAGACATGGAGGAGACAAAGTGGTCATCAGCACAATTAAAATTGAATTTTTTTGAGAAAACCCATTGCAGAAGTGAGGAGTTTGCTCTCCCTTTTGAATTTTCTGCCCCTCCTTTAATTATCTGCCCTCTGTGAATCCCTTCTTGCAGAGTGAAGAATCCCTTCCAGTGAACAGGAATAGTTCTCCCAGGAACAGACTCATTTTTGCTCAAGTCACTTAGCAATAAGTCTGGCAATATGAATTGCCAGTCACATCAGGCTATTGTTGTAATCTTTTGTAAGAAGAAATTGGAGCTGTTTTATAGGTCACATCACTTTTTAAAAAATGTAACCCAAGCAACACTGATTTAGGCTAGCATGGAAATACACATCTAAAGCCATTAAACCAAAATGACAATTTGGGGGATGGAATAGTCAGATAGGGACTAGAAACAAAAGATTATTTCTCCTGTGCTGTCTTTAATTATGAAGCATAAGTATAAAATCTTTTGTAGCAAGTTCAATGAGAAAATTGAGTGGGATTAGCAATTAACACCATCAGGGTCCTTTTAAACACTGCATCATCCACACAGTACCTTTGGGGATCAGAGAGGGAAATCTGAGTTCTTGCTCATTCTTGGAGTCCCATGTGAGGAAATTAGAAAGCAACATGTACTCATAGGCAGTACCAGCACTTCTCAATGAGCCAGCCTAATAGCCCACTGACTGAGGTGACATAATACACCAGCAAGAGTCTGCTCCTGAAATCACATTGTTGTGGCTGCTGCTGTGGCTGCCATCCAGTCAAAATAATGTGCAAGGACAAGCAAGATCAAATAATTGAAAATGCACAGCAATGAAGTGGGACATGAGTTTATACCTTTAGCAAATGTTTTCTGGAACTTCTTCACAGGTAAAGGTTTTATCCAGATGTACAAATAAATCTCCTGTGAAATATTTTTAAATTAGAAAACAGAAGCTTTGGCTTGGCCAGTTCAATTTGGTATGAACATGAGATTTTTGCTAATCAGATAACAGAGATGTCATTTAGGACTGGTGAAGACCTAACATATTTCTATGTATCTAAGTGTGACTTATCAAAAGCTGAATTCTACTTAGTATTTTTTTTTTTGGACTGAAGAATTTTTAAAGCGGTAGAGGTATTTCATAGTTCTCAATTTCTTAACTCTAACAAAGATCTTTAAGAGGCCAGGTTTGCCACAATTTCAAGATTGAATATAGGAAGAACCAAGGGTATACTGTATTGTAAAGACCAGGGAAAGAAACAGATAGTCTTGTTCCCCTCCAACTCTAGGGCTGCCAAGGACCAGTTTGATGATGGGATGATAGCATCTAAATTGGCAGGAGATTTTTGTAGTGCAGAATTATGGAACTCCCTGCATGAAGACTGTTCTCCCTGTAAAGTTCTCACCTTGCCCTGATTTGCCCCTTTTAGTCCCTTTCTAATCCACCTACCAAAGCAATTTCTGGTCCTTCTGTTTGGTCTTGGTAGGAAGGGGAGACACCACATATTTCACATCATCTCAGCCACAAGGCATAGAAAGTTATAGTGTTCACTGTACAGCTGTCATCTGTAAATACACTTAACAGTCTTAGACATCGGGTTCTAGATATAGATTATCTTAAACTTTGAATAAAACACATTAGAGATGGTAAAAATTGTTCCAGTGCAAGTGTTACTTCTTTGAAATATCATTTTCAGCCGTGACATTTGCGTTTGCTTTTGCTTTTAGATCATGACTCATGCTATGAAAACTTTTTCTGAAGAAGGAGATATAGGAAGACAGTGGGAAAGTAGCAGTTCTTAGAAGCATTTGTTCTTTTATTTTTCATAAGCAATGTCATGGTTTTCATAATTACCTGATTTTTTTCCCCAACTGAAACTACTGTGGCTGTATCTAGAAGCCAGTGGATATGAGGAATTAATTATTGACGAAAATGGGTGGTAGAGAATAATTGCAGTGACACTGAAATTAAATGAATGCAGGAAAGAGAAAATAAAACGTAAGTTAAAGAGCAGTAAATCTTGCCCAGGAAAGGAACAAGGCAATTGTGAATGGGTCCAAATATTCCCTTACAACTTCTGTGATGACTGCAGATGGTGATGAGGTGACATTTTATGGTTACTCTCCTGACCTAGACATAAACCAAACATTAAGGGGCTATTTGCAGAAATTGTCTTTCTCTTGAGGCTCTCAGCTGTCTCTGTGAATGCTTTGTCCCTTTCTCCTTCCTTCACTTTCTGTTCCTATAGGCAAAGATGATGAGTTTTATATCCTCTGATGTTCCTCTGTGGAATGTCAGCCTCAAAAATTCAGCTTGAAAATTTCTCTCCTCCCCCATCTATCTTCTCTCTTCTGTCTCTGGGTGACATCTGGTGTATTGGCTGAGGTCTCCAGGCAGCTTTGTAAAGCTCCAGACTCGCCTAGGGCAGCTGGCTAGAGATATCAAAAGGGACGACTGAGTTGTTTTGGTTTTGCTGAATGTCGGTTTCTTTAAGTCACCTTTGGGTTCTGGGGATTTTCAGAGCAGCTTTTATTTGCGACTGACTTGCACACGGTCTTAATGTTGGAGGATTGGAAGCAGACTTCAAAGAAACCTACATTTTTCTTTAGTTCTTGAAATGTGCTCCCCTTCCCCATCTCCAATATACTAAGTGGAAGAAACTTTCACCCCATAAACAGTGGTGCTTCTTTTTAATGGCATGTTCTGTTGTGTACTCTGGATTCAATATATTTTCTCTACATTTGTTAAGGGGAAGTGTAAAACTGCCTTTGTTGACAAAAAAGATAATTTTCCTCAGAAATGAAGCAAATTTAGGATGTTTCTTATGTGGATATCCTCAGAAAGAATGCATACAGATTAATTTTTTTGTGATGATGAAGTTCCCCTGTCTTGCCAGATTTTCTTCATCTTTTATCCCAGCTTGCTTTCAACTTCTCACCTTCTTGTTTCTTTGACATAAATACTAGAGACAATCTTTCTAACGCACAGTCTCTAAGATAATTTTTTAGCCTCTTTGTATTCTTCCCTTAACTCCTTTCCCCTTGTATCAAACTCTTTCTTTCCCCCCCACCCCCCACACCCCCCCCAGGTATGAATGGGTTTTGTTTTGCCTTCACTCACGAGATCTTTTCCTGGTTTTCTACTCTGTCTCTTTGGGCTACCACAGCTGCTTTGTCCATGATGCACAAAAAGCTACTTCTTATGTTTATGGCTTAATCCTACACTTCATGCCCCTTGCCTATCCCATCTGAATTGACCTCTGAAGCTGATGCTCCTTGAGCCTTTGCTCTGACTGGACGGGAGGTGGGATGGTGACTGTTGTGAGCTAATCTTAGGGCCAAACACCTTGAGGGCTAGGCAGACATTTGTGTTCTGCTAAATTCCAGAGGAAAAGGCCTTTTCATGCAGAAAATCAAAGTATAGAAGCATTCTGCTCACCATCTCATCTAATCTGAGAGGTAACTGGCATAAGAGACAGCTTTGTCACCTCTGCCAGTTTTCCTGAAGCAAAGCATTTCAGTGCCCAGATAAATGTTTTGGAAGGATAAGCATCTCAGACTGTTTCAAGGTGCCTTTGTCTTCAAAAAGATGAACTGTTTCAAGACAGACTTTAGATTATAAAGTTTTTATACACTCAGAGAAGGAACTCAGGATTTTTGCATGGGCTTTAAGTAGATTTGCATAGTACAGACTACCTCTGCTGAGATCCCCTCAGATACTGTAAGAATCTGGTGTTTAAGCAGAGTTACAAGAACTGCAGTTACTTTATTGAACTCCAAAACTTACATAATAAACCTTTTTGGAATTTATGGAGCGCAGTCTTACAACCTACCTTAAGGTTTGTACCATTTTGTGGACTGCTTCATAGCAGAAATTCCAGCAGCTATGGTGCTCAGTTCTATCTAAGATATAATTGTTCTTTAAAGAGATACAGGTCTAATTGATTGATTGTAAAAGTTCAGGTTTCTAACCATTACCTGTGGCTTGAAGAGATATTTGTTCACAAAGGTAACAGCATTCTTTGTGTAATAGCTGGAGTAATTTGCCTTCATCTCAGGAGTGCATGCTGAACTGCACCCTGAACATGTCACTCAGCTACCTTATCTTCCAATCTCACAGCCCCCGGGGTTCCTCAGGACATTTTAGACATCAAATATACACCAGAAAATAATCAGTTATGAATACATTAGCCTCAAGGTCTGCTGAATATCACAGCTTGGAGTGCAGGATATGACTGCTAGCTGAATTTTTGTTTAAGAGCACAATGCAAGGTTACCGTGTGTTCAGTGTGAGCAATCATTAGATGAGACATGACAAACTGCTCAGTCATTCAGCCAGATGTACTGAGGAAGCTGAAGATAGTGCTTCAAAAGAGCTAAAATCCTAGAGTGGCTAAGGCTATCTCTCTATTAACAGAGAAAACTCTCCAAAGGAGAGGCTGGAGCCTTTGCAGGGTCCAAAGGTAAAGGAAAAGAACATTGGGAAAGGCAGCAAAAATATTAACTGGGAACAGAAGGGGAGATTTAAATTGAATAAAAAGAAGATCCAGCAGTCAGGTTTACTGGTAACTTCCCTGATAGTTGAGTTCACCAGTGGAAACAGATCTGCACTCCTGTTGTCCTAATTCAGTTTGGTGAAAAGCGAGGCCTCTTGCTTCCACAGAAAATAAACAATGTTGCTGTTTGAGGAATCTTGATTTACTCTTATATGCTGTATTTTTTTAGAGCAGGCTATGTACTTTCAGTCAATAGAACAGCACCCAAAACACATGTTTGAAAGTGGAGCTGGAAGGATGTTTTTTGTCCTAAAGGATGAATTCAGCTGAATCCCAAGGAACTGGTTTTGCTTCCAGGGACAAGCTGAAGCCTGTTTTCACACATCATACAACAAAAATAATAGAAGCCAATAAAGCATCCAATTGGAGGAGGAAGAGCAAGGCTTTACAGGCATCAGATAATGTGATTTATCCAAGAAGACATGTGAAAAACAGTGTCATCTTTAAAAATTAAAAAAAACCCAACAGAATAACTGGCTGACACATTGTCTTTGTAAACAGTATTCCCCTGAAAAAAAGCAGTGTTTTGTTTTGTTTTTTTACCCACACACATTAGTCAGTTATCTCTTGAGAGGCAAGATACAAATTTCCTTTCATTTCAGGTACTTCCCACATTTACATTACCATAGAAATTATGATTATTGGTTTTCCCCTGACAAAGGCTGATTTATGAATATTTCTAAAGGAACTTAACTTTTTCTTGCCCTGGTAAAAATGCTGTTTTTCCCATTTCCTATTGTTATCTGCAAATGATTTACAAATCGAAGTTTTTCTTCCTTTTCTGGCTACAAGTAGTTGAATTGAAAAAAAGTCTTTCAGCAACTCTTTTAAGTTCTTTTTTGACTTTTAACAATTCTATAAACACTTTGTCTAAGTGCATTGCTTAAATGTATTCTGAGGGCACTTCCACCATACTTCAGGTAGATAATTCTTATGGTTTGGACATGGTCTTAAATGGATCCAGTTTAACCTGCCCAGACAGCATGGGAAGTGAAGTATTTTGGAGAGCATTTTTTAATTATCTGAGTAAATATTGCTCCATGTATTACTTTCACCAAAAGTAAGGGACTTCTACAGTTTGGCAAGATATGCAGTCTGAGTTTTGAGTTCTGAGAATGCTGTATATTCAGAGCAATTACCTGGACAGGAAAATTCCTACATGAAATGATTGCATTCAAACTCCTAATTTAATGTTTCCCAATCAGATTCAAGCGAGGTGTGGGTTATTGTTGGGTTGAGATTATATAATTTTGGTTTGGGGCTGTTTGTTTGTTTGGGTCAGGGGTTTGTTTGTTTTTGTTGGTTTTTTGTTTGTTTGTTTTTGTTTGCTTGCTTGGTTTTTTTCTGGCTTTTTGGTTGGTTGGTTGGTTGGTTGGTTGTTATTTTTCCAGTGCAGAAAACCCCACCGTAACAGTTTTGCATGCATTGCTTGTATCGTGATTCTGTTTGGATTCTGATTTCACATGTACCTTTTTCTGAAAATCAGTTGCTCAGCTGTGCATAATGTTGACAAAAGAAATTGTATTACTTAATGGAAATAATTTGTTCTGTGACACTTACGTGATCTTTTTTTTTTCATAAAACATGATTTCTCATGTGACATATTTTAATCAACAGTTCATTAAATTTGTACAAGACAGGAAAAAATATTGGTTTTTGTGCTCCAGGTTTTTCACCAAATGGGGAAAAGTAGAATTTTATCAGCTTTCATTGCTGGTAAAATTTTGCATCATCTTTGCAAGATGCAGACTGCTCTAAGAAAGAATCACAAATACTTAAGCAGAGCTTTATCCATACTTAAGGTGGCAGTGTTGGATACAGGCACCATCCAGCTCACTACAAACCAGCTCTAGGACTTTTACTGGAGCTAAAGGTTTTTGATGGAAAGAGCAACAAAGCATATTAGAGAAAAATGTCCAGACTGGCTTTAAAATGCTGCTAAACTGAAGATCTGACATGGGTTACATTCTGGCTGTGCTGAACTGTAACTGCTTCAGGAGAATTAATAAGGTCAAAGCAAACGGCCTGAGAAACTAAAGCACGAGCTTCTCCAAAATGCCTTGTCCTGTGGAGGTAGAAACTATTTCACAAGGCATGAAAGGAATCTAATGTGGTTTTAATCTTAAATCACACTGATGAATTATGTTAGAGAAACCAAGTAATGCTAGTTAAGACAAAGGTGTCCCTAGCCCGAGTATTTGGATCCAACACAATTTTGTTTAGATTTGTGAGATGACAAATGAATGATAAGAGTGACCACAAAGGTCAGTGTCTACTAAGGACTTCTTTATGAATAAAACATGCTGTGTATCATGCATCCAATTCAAATATGTGAGATTAAATACAGTTTTGCTTCTGACTAAACTTCTGATAAGGCATCAGACAAGAACTGCATGGCAAAGATGAAAATCAGGCCACCTGTAAAGGAATTTGTCAGAGAAAAAATTTTTCAGTTTCCCTGGTGGCACCTTCTATTGCAGTGCACTAGTGCACATCTCTAAGTAAGTCTTGTATATATGTAAATAGGAAACTTGGTTATCTGACACCTAAATTGTCAGTCTGGATTCCCAAGGTTCTTAATACCACACAGTGAGCACAGATATAAATTAATCCCTCTTTTGTTGAATGTCAAAGCACTGGAGTTTTATGCTACATTTCATTAGGGCCAGGATAATGCCAGCCACTGATACTCAAAAAACAGAAAGAACACTTTAATCTTGGTACAAATGTCAATTTGGGAAAGTTATTTTCTGTGCCAGAGAGAAGCCATCAGGTAAACCGATTGACTCATGTGTTGCAAACCTCAAGGAAAATAAATCATCTTTGTGAATAGGAACAGCTGTTAGAATGAACTAATTTGTGGTATATTTGAAAACATGATCAAGTAAGTGGTAAGAAATACATGTGACAGAATCAGAAAATAAGGATATTCACCAGACTTATAAAATATTCCTCCATAAATTCAAGTTTTACTATGCTTCAGGAAGAACTTTTAAACATCTGCTCAAAAATCTACATCTAAAATTATAAAATTAATCTGCCTACCACAAATATGGAGCCGTAACATTTTGCAGAATTTCCAGACAAAGGATGCATTGTCATCATCCTGTCTCTGGTGAGGGCATAGTTCATTTTTGCAGTTGCCAGGAGCAGGCATGGACAGGATACAGAGGTTATTTTGCACCACCTGATATCACGCTAATGGCAGGGAGAGGAAGTCTCCTCTGAAGGGAAGGGGTCTCTTCAGCATAGAGTGAAGGGGGAGCAGTCAGGTATAGTCCATTGCTGGGGGGTTCTGTGTGATTCACTCTCCTACCCTGTCATTGCCTGCTGTTCATTTTTTTATCTTGCCGCTCTTTCCAGTAAATTGTTCTTATCTCAACTCACGATCTTTATCTTTTGCGCCTCCAATTCCTCTTTTAGGCCACTCACAGGGGGATGGAAGGGGCAGGAGCGCGGTTTGGAGCATCTCAGTGGGAGCACTACATTGAGGAGTACCATTCCTACACTAGGGCAGTCATATATAACAACATGAACTGCTTTGCTAGGACATGGTTTTCAATACAGTTACAAAAGAGGTGTAAAAGCAAGATATATCTAAACCACAGAAAATCAAGATGTGACTTCGGAAATAATTGAAAAACTTGATTACTGAAGACCTGAGTTTGTCTCAGAGTCTTGAAGATACGTATGTTGCTAAATTGAAAGGAGAAATCTGCTTACTTTCCATTACCACAAAACTTTGGCTTTTCTTCAGGAGCTCTACAAGGTCCTTCATGAGACCTTACAGTCAAATTTAACTTTCCTCTTGGTCAATGAATACGTTTCTGTTTAGGAAATACAGGGTTTTTTCCCCTTCCTCAACTGTGTTTTAACGTCAGGTGATTCTCCATCAACAGGAAGTATATATAAAGTAGGTTTATCAGTCAGTCAATTTTAGATTAAAGATGTAATAATCACACATTTCCAGCTTCAAAAATGTCTTGCATTAATCAACAGCAAGTAGAGCAGCAAGTAATGAGCCAGAAGCACTTACGGCAAATGAAGACATTTAGAATTCAGTACAGTGAAGATCTCATATAAAAGAAACCTCTCAAAAAAATCAAGATCACCACTGTCTAACCAGATAACTTTGACAGATAATTGTTATACTCAATACTGTCTTATCTGTTTCAGAAGCAACAGATGCTTTAAAAGTTATTACCTGCTAAGTGGAAAATTACAGAGCAGATGGAGCTAATTAATTTGCAATTAAAAAATTGCCACAAATAAATTATATAATTAATTTTATGCAAGATATGGTTATGCAAAAGATTGGTCTGCCACTTTCAAGACATCCAAAACATTCATAACAGTTATATAAGCTGATGTATGCTATGGAGTTGGATAAGCAACTAAAAATTCCTGTGTGCAGCAAGCTTTGGTGGAAGATTGCAAACCTGGATAATAAACTTTCAGAGAGCTCTGAAACTTGGTATTAATCTGGCAGCTCTTTGATCTCAGCTGAAACCTCTGCTTGCAAAGAAAGAGAAAAAATGCACATTTGCCTTTGCCCAGCTACAAATCAAGTTACAGAATTATTTTTCCAAACTGGAATGTGCATTTCTACAACTTAGTTGAAGCTCTGAACCATGGAGGTGTCTGTGCTTCCCTGTAAGACTCCTGCAGCTCTTGCTTTAACTCCTGAATAAATTTAAAAAGCTTTCTTATTGTAGAGTTACACAGCAAATTGTCAAGTGATTAGAGGATTCAACCTTCAAAAATTAATTAATAAACTTAGGGCTCTTTTGAACTTTTTTCATGTGTATGCAAGCGTGTGTATATAAATACACACACATATATATGCATGGATACATAAATAAATGTTTCAGGATCAAGCTTTGCTGTATAGTTTAAAAAAAGATATTTTTATCTCCTTGTTTTTTGCTCATTTTAGATATTTTTCATACAGAAAAAAAATCATATTTGTGAAGCCATATAAAAACCCTCTAGTTAAACCCTCTGGGATAGAGGGATAAAAGACCTGGGCTATTTCTTCCAAGAACATGCTCAGGACTCTCATCTTACCCTTTATTTGACAGCATCATCACTTCCTTGACACGAAACAGACAAGGAAACATTTCCAGTCAGATAATGAATTTGCAGAGACCCCTTCTCAAAGGAGGACAGAGTTTTCACCACGTCCCTCACTGTTGTTGGGCACAGCTGTGGTACTCCTTTCACCACAGCACACTGTGTCGCTTTCTGGGCACTGTTGCACCAGGGGTTTCAAAACCTCTCCTGAGACTGATCCCAAGGCATCATACACAGTGAGTTATCTAACACAGTAGAGGAAAAGGTATGAAAGGCTAGCTTGGGAACTCTTCATTTCTTATATAAATGTTTATTACTTAACAGATAATTCAATTGCTTTCCACTTTTGTGTTCTGTGTAGTAGAATGAAGAGAGCCTTGTAAGTACATAAATGCCTATGCAAGAAACCCTTTAAAACTGAAGCATGCTCTTATATTTGCAATTTATTTTGTCCTTTATTTTGATGGCACATGGCACTGCATTGCAGCTAAGAATTCTGTATTTGGCTGCTTCAAGGATATTACAGACTGTTTCTAATGAAGGGAAAGATGTATAGGTGACTCCATTGCCTTGTATCCTTTGTAATGTTGTTTTTTTATAAAAATAACATTGTTAACCTTCACCTTGAACTTCATTTTCTTTAGCATCTTTGAGAATAAGTGACTGTGAGATTCTATCTCACTAAATCCTGACCAGAGGCTGTGGTCTAAGGACAATCTAAATCTTCTCAGAAAATACCAAAGGGTATTTTGCAAGGGTGAAAAGAGACCTGAGCCAGAGATTCATATGTAAAATAATTATTTGGTATAAGTCTTTCCCCAGAAGAGCTACTTGGGAGATTTTTCCAGCACTTCAGTTCATATAACCTTGCTTACAGGAAAATGGCAAGAAATAGCTAAGAGAAGAGAAGATTTAAAGTATGAGTAGAGAACCATGGTAAAACTGGGCACAAGATACCAGAAACAAAATATCTAAAATTTGAAATGTTGAAACTCTTGTTATGTTTGAAATCCTCTCTGTCTGCCGGATCCTTTAATGGAATAACGGAATGAATATCTCCCTTGCAGCGGCACACTCGTACACTCAAACGCGGAGTTAGTTACAGTGCAACAAGGAAAACCTCTGCAAATTTGTTGAGTTCTCTGTATGGCTGTTCAAAACCTTTTTTTCCTCTACCTGATGTTTTCAAGAGCACTTAAAATGTATTGATAATTATTTCAGTCTTTTAAAGCAGGTACTGTAACTGTTTATTTTCTTCTTTAAGCAAAAAGACAACACCATAAAGCTTTTTTCCAGGTGTTATCTAGTGAACAAAAGGAACAATCTCAGAAAGAAACTGAAAATTAAGTATCAAAATAAATAGAAAATATTTATATTAATTTTAGTAATGCATGCTCTTTCTCCAACTTAAGTTTTTATGGAGTATTTTTGCATTTAACTTCCACAGTATATTCTGAATTAGTATATTAAAAACAGAATGCAAGATAATACACTAAATAACCGAACACCAGTAGGAAGTTTCACCTTACTCTGCTTTCCTATGTTCCTCTGCATCAGTAAAATACAACAAAAACTTAGAAAGGGTATTCGTACATAGAAAGGACTACAGGGATTACTTTTCCCCACATGCCATTTAAAAGGATGAATGCACTGATATATACAGGAGCCACCTGTAATGATTCTGAGGACGAACATGTACTGTGCTCAGGACAGCTAAACTTTATAAATGGGCCTATCATATCTCAAACTCAGAATCATTAAGTCCAAAACATGAAGGATACACTTAAATGAGCAAATGAATACTTTTGTGTGAGGACTAAAAATATTCTAAATATATCTTGGTCAGATGTGACAAGAGCTAAAACAGTAGCTTATGACAAAATCAGACCTATTCTAACCCTCATCTTTGAGCCTTTAGAACTTTATTATGCAAGAAAAAGGGAATAGTCTGATCCTAGTGATTTTTATAGAAACATAGAACACAAAACTCTCATGATGGCACAAGCCACAAAGCCAGAAGTTGATTTGCATTATACATAAGTTTCTGGTTGCACCCTTTCCTCTGACTAGTAAGACGGAAGAAAAAATAGCTTGGGTGGCAGTGTTTTTCACTTGGACCCCCAAGGCTTTGTATTCTTCCTTGATTCTGCCCAGATTCTGTCTCATAGTGTCATTTCTGCCCACAGCAAAGAGTAGCAGTGGAGAGCAATCTGTGATCATGGCAATGTGTGACACCTTCTCAGCATCACCACAGCCTCAGCTCCCCAAGGATAACACCTCTTCCAACCCCATCAGGGTGGCACATGGGCACTTCAGTGTCCCTTAACAGGGTCACTCACTGCCAGCACTCCTTGTTTCTTCTTGCTGCATCCACTGAGAGCTGCTGGTACAGTTTGTCTTTGCAGTCTTTGTTTGTGGGTGTCTGTAGCTGATAAAGCTTCAGATCTGGCTTTGGTTGTGATGCTGGAGGGTAAAGACTGAAGAACAGTCCTGATTTGGTGGCTCATCAGGGTCTAAAGTGCCTGATTCTCTGTGGCATCTGCCAGAGGAGCAAAGTTCTGTAACCACTGATCCATTTCCGCAGCTGCTCTGTGCAGCATTTAAACAGATCCTGAAACACATCATCAACCTGTGCACATCTTTTCCAAGTACTGATATTTTCTCCAGGAAAAGGGACCAAAGATTCATTGCAACTTACCATCCATACTGAAGCATCTTTCCTTTCCAGTCTGGTATGGGTGGAAGCATAAGACATCTCAGGGGCCTTCTCTGTAGAAATACTTATTTTTTCTCTGGCACAAGTGCCCACCATCCTGACAGAAAATGGAGTACTTTTCTGGGCTGGGGATTTACAATATGCACAGCTCTTCTTACATAACCTTCTGTACAGACTGCTGATCCATCTTTGTGACCCCCTTTTCATGCCCTGCAGTAGATTAGATGATGATTTATCCTCTAACACATCTTTAGGTAAGTGATCCATCAAGGATGGTGTCTGTTTGAGCCCATCATCAGGGAGCTTAATGGTAGAATAAACTAAACAGACATCTATACTCACCCTGCTCTTTCTGGACCCCAGAATAAACACTTCACCCCAACTTTATAAAGCTTTTAGAAAATATTTGGACTATATGTATTTTTTTTTAACATTTAGAGAAGTTTTACTAACTAAGCCCCAGCTGATATTTCAGTTTATCCACTGGTGAAATTCTGCATATCAGCTGAAGTTCTCCTATTTCCTCTTTTCTTATTCTAAATGGCAGACAGTTGTGTGGTAATGATTAACTGACACTGATGATCTATTTCTCTTAATTCTTTTGCCCAGGATTTCTCATCCAAAATAACGTTAAACAGAAGAGAACAAAATAAGTGAATTATTTCAAGAAGTGTGAAAAGAAAATCCATTCTGAAGTTTTTTGGTTTTGGAACAACAGTGGTTATTTAGTCCTATAAATGGGACTGATTGTAAGCCTTGCCTGCTTACTTGCAATTTTGATAAGAAAATATATCCTGGAAAGTCAGTGACAGAATTGCATCACAGGATCAGGGAAAAGGGGCTTCTAGAGGTCAATTAGTTCACCAACAACCCAGTAAGGAACATCTCAACATAAGATCATCTTTCCTAGGATCTCAGGGTTTGAATTCCCACAATTGACAACACATCCAAAATGTGAGAAATGAAGGGGCTAAAGAGATGGGAAATCCTTCAGACTATCTTATCTTTTTCCATTTTGTGTTCACATATCTGGTCCTTACAGACCTAACTAAAATTCGTAGACAGAAAGGTGTAATTTGTTAGTAATCCTGACAGAGGTGGAAGAAAAACCGTGATGTGCAGTTTTGTGGCTGCCCACCTTAAAACCATAAGTTATAAACCATAAATACCTACAATGAAATTATCAGTCTGCCTTGTTTTATGTACCACCAAGAGATTGTATTACATTTCTCAATACACATTCAGGTTTCAGTGTGTGATGAGAAATAAATCTTACCTCTTACTCTGACTTTAATTTTTTAAAATCATGTGTTGCTTTTATTTTTTGAAGACTGACCACTTAATTTATAAAATGCATGTGTTTTCTGGCAGACTGCACCTGGTATATGACTAGAATATTATTACTGAGGAAGGTGTATAATCAATCATAGTAAAAGTAAGTCTTGCTGTACTATTCTACTTGGTGATCAGTCCCCCTCTAGATTTGAGACTGAGTTCTAGGTGTTCAGGCACATTCACTTTTTGATATTGTTAGTCTGTAATTGTCTGAAGAAAAAATATTTAACTTAAAGGTGAAAGTACAAGTTTCTTTCTCTAACTGGAAAAACAGTCAAATTGGATTTACGTTTAAGAAATTGGCAAGAAGCAACAGAAGAATAGAAAGAACAGTGGCTAAGTAATAATGCATTTTTTCCTGACTGGCACTGATTTCCCTTATGACTCTCCTCACTGTGTCGTAATGATGAAATTAATGTGCACGTTCACTCTGTAAAAGGTCAGTGCGTCCAGAGAAAAAAGCCCTAAAGTGAAGCTGTCCTAGATTTATTATCAGGTTTCCTGAGGAACTCACCCATAGAATCCTAGAATGATCCTGAAGCAGAAGGCAGACATGAAATTACTGTTTTCTCCTGCACTGCATGGACTGTCACAGACTTGCACCTCTGCGTGTTTTGTTCTAGTCACAAACTGTTCAAGATCTCTCTGAGTCACCCCAGTTCACTTTATAGAACTCCTAGACCTGAGCTCATGAATTTGGTGATCCCTCCAAGCCCTTCAAAGAAAACAGAAGCATTCACAGACACTTGGATATCATCTGGACGTCATAGATTTTTATGCAAAGTGGCATTTATTGGTCATCTGGACAGAAAAGCAGCAGTGCTGAGCAAAAATGACTTTTTGCCAGATTCCTGGCAGTCACACAGCACATTTACTGCAGTACTTTCCTAAATCTCTTTTCCCTGGTGCTGATGTCTGCCTTCCTCTCCCCCTTTGAATCTCCTGCAGTTTCTATCAAAAGCTGTGTTTCATATGGTTCATCTGATCTGCAGCACAAGGCAGGTAGGTGTTCAGATATTTCTGGGAAGGCGTTTACCTCAGGTTATTTTCTCATTCAGTTTCTGAATGATCATTTGGCTCTAGGTGAAACCTCTAAATGAATAACTCAAAACAGTATTTTAATTCATTTTTCCTTTCCGAAGTCATCCTCTAGGGCAATTAGCTACTGAAATTATTTGTGGGAACTGCTCTACAATACATTCAAATAACAGAAATGATTCTTAAAGTCAACATTGACATTCTCATTGTCAACAATTACTAAACAATGCTTTTATTTTAATGTATATAAACCCAAGTTTTCAAATATTAAGATTTCCAGAGAAGTTCAGGTTGTTTTTTTCGGGAACATACAGATGGGGGAAAAAATTGAAAAAAATGCTAAATAAAAAAATTCATATATCACTTGATGATTAAGAAGATGAGCCCATTTGATTCTGGGACAGCATCAGTTGTCCTGGCTTTTGGTAGTTCAAATGGAGATAATGTTTTAAGAGGGCTGTACATGCTGTATAACAATTCCTTCCAAAAATAAACATTTTTTATTACTGTAAATAAATTTTCTTGTAAAGCTGAAACAAGTATAAGCATCCAGAACTTGACTATTGCTCACAATTATGTTTTACAGTACCCTAAAACTTCTTACAGAAGCATAAGAGTAAACCTAGTTAGGGAATGACACATTAAAGCAGAGATTTTCTTTGGCTACAAAAATTATTGTAATAAGGGTATTTCTTTACTTGTGGGAGAGTTCTGGGGGGACTCCGATGGTAATTCCAAGCTTACTTGACTGGTTTTGCCCATATGGGCTTGCGGATTTGGCAGAAAGAAGAGGAAGAAGCATTAATGTTGTACAAAGTATTCCTATGATTTTTGTTGTATTTTATTATTTATCACCTGCTATGTACATAAAGGCTTTTTCCTACTCCACCTGCTTTTGCCCTGTAATAGTTGTCAGCCTCCAAGCCTGCTACTGCTCATGCAATATTAACATTTATGATCTTGCCAAAAATATTTAGAACAGAAGCCAGAATATGTTTGCATGCATGCACACACCAGGGATGGCATACTTTGAGATCACAGAGGCAATATCCCAAGCATATGAATGCACTATGTAAGCAGAACTGGAGGGATTAGAAAAACTGGAGAACTTGGCTGCAATTGACTGTATGATTAAAAGGTTAAGTAAAGCCTTTCCAGTAATTTTTCTCAGCGTAATTACTCAACACACTGCCTTCCACAGGGTGGAATGCTTTAAGCAAGGCTGCTTCTGAATAGGACCTGTAGTTGTAGTTCAAGGTGATTTTTTCTTTTATTAGAAGCCTGGTATATTTACAGAAACCACAGAAATGCTATAAAAATTTGTGTCCAAATCTTCTCTTCTGTTTGGAGACAGAAGTATGAGACAGGTATTTTAGAGTAGAGAGGGATACATCTACAGTTTGCCTGAGAGCATGCTATGTGAATATTTTCATAATTGTAACAAACATTATTTTTCTCATGGCCTACTAGATAAAATGGAATCATTGGATGAACAGCCTCAGTTCAAGCAGTCTCTGCTAACTGGTTAGAAATGGCAGCATATATAACCTTATAGAATCTTACAGAAATGTGAACCACAGAAAAAAAGAGGTATCCCCATCAAAGTACAATGAAGTTGGATCTAATCCTGTAAGTGCCTGGTGAGACTGCATCCTTAACACTGAACATTTCAAATTTATAGTCAAAAGGCTTAGCATGAGGAAAGGTGTTTTATTTTCACTTCAAAAATCATTGGAAGTTCTAATTATACTTTTCACTTTTATAAAGTTATAAATCATATGATCTCAAAAGGCATTGCAATCCCTGATGAACTTAATCTCATAATGCCCAAGAAATAGAAAGCTTCTTTAAATAATATTTGCTAGGGCTTATGGGAAACTGTTAGCTCAGCCAAGCATAAAACCAGATCTCCTTACCCCTTTATCTATGCTTCACTCATCAAAAAACTGTCTAACTAGTGGCTCTCACCTTCTCATTTTATTTTCTTAATTTTCTTTTCAGTGAGAAAACTCTGGTCTTTTAACAGGCATCAAAAAACTTTGACCAAACAAAGTCACCCACTAATTTGCTGGAAAATCAGAGTAGTTCTCAGCTAGATCTCACTTTTTCAAGTATCTTTATAAAAGGTTTACACTTTAATTAAAATAGGTAACAGTAAATTACAGGGACATGTTGTTTAAGAAGCCAAACATAATTAATATCATCTTTCTATGATGAAAGTTTGCTTGCAGATATATGTAGGATGACTTCAGAATTTGATTACCGGAGATCTTATATACCTTATATAAATTGTTAACAGATTTGTGGGGGATTTTTGTGTTTGTTATTTTTTTTTTTCACCCCTGTCTCATCAGTCTTTCATGGAAATTGTTCATTCTTACTCTTCATTTCTGTATTACAGAAAGAAACAGCAGAGATTACTGTGTTTTTTAAATGGTAGGAATAGAACTTTAATGCTTCTGAAATTTCTCCAGTGTATCTCAAATCAGCAGAATTTGAGACTTACAATGTGAAAGTGAAGTTTAAAGAGAAATACTTTAGATGTAGAAATGCATCCCACTGTCAAACGCTTTCTATTCCCTGAAAAGCAGAATGGAAGATGAACCCTGCTAAATTCTGGGTCATACTATAGATCCTTTTTGAGAAATGGGAGACACTCTAGTAAAGAAAACACATAGACAGATCAGCAAGATTTTTAGGAAGAGGGGACCTGACTGTGCCTAAATGCCCACTGCCCTTCACCACTGAGGTGCTCCACGGTGATTGTTTGACCTCTGGCATCAACGGCAGTGGCTGGATCTCTAAGCAAATCAGGAAGGGTTTTTCTCAGCAGCTGTTTCCATCTTCCCTCCCAGAGCTTGTACTCAGTGGGAGAGAGAAGGCCTGAAAAAAGCTGTTTTAAATCCAATGGAACTGTCATTGTTCCTGCAAGGCTTGTATTTAACAATCCACGGAGGCTTTCTTGTCCATACTCTTTGTGGGCTTTGCAGAGATCCTTAATTAAAGCTTGTGAGAAGGGCTCCCAATTGTCATGCATTTGCCCTCCTCGCCATGCCGATATAACAGTCACAGGAGCAAGGGATGGGATTTGGCTTCAATCAAGGCTTCTGACATCATTTGCAGGGACCTCAGATTCCACTTCCAAGTGTGAGAACTGGGAGTCTGGGTCGGGCAGACCACAAGCTGAGTCCTGGGGTCCCTAGCAAAGGGGCCACAACAGGCAAGCACCATGCCGATGTCACCCACATTCTGGGTGCCAGCTGTAAATTTTCCATGGGACCGTTATCTGATAGCTTGGCCAGCTAATCCTGGCCCCGTTACAAGCCTCAGTACAGCTCCTCTGCTCCTTGGCCGATCCAGCTGACCCGGTGGGTCTCAGCGTGGCACTCTGTGGCAGATTTATTGTGACGACAAAGACGAAGAAAGGAGTGTCTCTGGCTGAGGTGGCAAGAGATGATTTTATTGAAGGCACCCCATGGCACCTTTACCTAGACAGAGTGTCTCCCCAGAGAGAGCAGAGAACAATGCAGGGCATCACCTTTTAAGGAGGGGTGGGAATAGGGGATGGATCTAGGGGTCAACCAACCAGGACACCTCAGAGGGTACCTTGACTGCTGAATTATAGTTTTCCCAACCAATCTCCCTGGGATGTAGGAGGATTCCCTATATCAAGGCCTATCACCTTGGGCCCCTCAGAGAACATTCTCGAACTTGGGAAGGGTTCCAGAGGACAGTCCTGCCCTCGGAGGGGAGGGGGAGAATGGGGTTCAACCAAATACAAAGCTTGCGAGGGTACATGGAACAGACCATTAATACAAAGTTGATTACAAAGCACACCACTACACCTAAATATAATATTGAGAAATAAAATCAGAAGAAAGCAAATCTCTGAAGGAAGTGCAAGCAATATTTTTTTCTTTTAAGAAATATAATGTTGAGAAATAAAATCAGAAGAAAGCAAATATTGGAAGTAAGTACATACAATACTTTTTTCTTTCATGTAAATTATTAAAATAATATGAATTAATTAAGCAATCTTTTACCATTTATATGTGAGATATGAATATGCATTAATAATAGAAATACAGTCAACCTGCTATGTAAATTACCTGAGTAACTGCTGTTTGTAGTAGTAGGCTGTGGTGTAGGTGGCAGATTCGATTGTACTACATATTTCTTTCTTAAGGGCTGATAAAATTTGAAAAGACATGTAACATTTTACCAACACCTTTTTAAAATCTCTTTGAATCTCAATTTTTTGGTACTAATGATTGTAATCTAGATTAGATGTCTGAGTTCTGTAACTTTTGCAAAAATTCTTGGAAGGGCAAAGAGATTTGAAAGTTCTAATGTCAAGAAAGTTTGATTTTGTTCCAGTATATTTATCTCATGACTTTCTGTAAACCATCTAAGTCACATGGAATAGGAATTAAATGTTGTGGTTGCAAAATCTGTGTTTTATCTGAAAATGGAAGGTCAAATTAAAAGTTGATGTTATGATGTTAAACTAGAATAGGTAGCATTTAATAGGCTGAAAAGAATGTGCACGGTCAAGATGAGCAAATCTTTTTGCTGTGAACTCTGAGCAATTACTATTAGTCTGTGTTACAAAGGTGCTTGTTTCTCACAGATGATCACTGATAGATTGCAGCTTTTAGTGCCCAAATTTTCATAAAACCAGAAACAGTTAGCTGCCTGAACAATTTCCAATGCAAAAGAACAAACATGAACACATACATTGGATAAAGGTAAAGATAAATCCTGACTCTCAATTGAGATCAACACAGCTGTATTAGCTTGAACTACTGGCTTAAATATAAAGGGAAGAAAAAATAGTGTGTGTTTCACAGAAAAATTACACACTTAGTTTTCTTAGATTCTGGAACAGTCCATGTTTTGGTGGACCTGGGCTTGACATTCACAAGTAGCCAGGACAAATTAGAAGCTATAAATCTATATGGAACAATTCTCTATATATCAGATTATGTGATTGTTATTATTGTTGATTTCTCATTTTTAGAGGTGTTTTCAAGGCATCTTGGTGCTTGAGTTTACAAAAAATCTTGTCCTCTCCACTCTGTACAGCACATGTAGCATACTGGTTGACTTCACTATTTCATGTTAATCTCGACCCTAGCAGCTCATTTGCTTCCTATTATTCCTGGATGGTTGTCGTGTTGTTTTCAACTGCTACCTTTTGCTACTGCAATTGCCCATCTACCTTGGTGACCTTGGCCATCAGTGAACAATTTTGAGGAGCTAATCAGGCTTTTACAGCTTTCCCCTGAAGAGGTAGTGGAGTAGCACCTTGTCAGAAAGTGCTAAGTGGACAAGCCTTACTACTTTATGATGCTTTTTCTATACTTGTTTTGACACACACAGATATTTGCCCACACAGCTGATACAAATGCATACCAGCAAAAGTGATTTATGTTTAATTAAGCTGCCTTCCACAGCTTGACTGAGCATAAAAGTCTTTCAAAAATACATCCCCCAAATAAGGACTCTAGGGAAACATTTATAAGACAAGATAAAAACAAAAAAAGCACAACACAATTACTTAGCAAGCCAAATTCCAATTTAATAATTCATGCCATTCCTCCATGCCATTAGTTAAGATGAGGAAGTGGGAATGGTGACAAAGTGTTAAAAAAAAGACTTGTAAATGTACACTCTGATCTTTCTGAATATTTCAGCTTTCTGTATAGGTCAACAGATGCAGTTTGTTGAGAAGTGCATCCTGATCCTAGAGATTATCATCTGATTTATTAACTATTCAAGTTAACTCCTAATTGTAATTGCTGTAATTCATTAGAATGTAATTTTTCCCATTATTGGCCCCAGTACCTACTTCAAAATTTTATTCTTTCCTCCTTAATTCACACTGTTGAAGAAAATTACCTTTTTATTTCCCTTAAGACTTTATTTATGTTTTATGTTCATATAAACAAAGAAAGAGACATCTGACTCTAATTGTCACCAATATGCAAAATGTAGACACTAATTTATCCAACAGTTTCCCATAATAATGCCTCAAATATCTTGTCTCTCCATTTCATAGGTGCAGTAGAAATTTTTCAGGAAACAAATCTTGCTAAACCCAGTCCCAGTCTCCCTGTTTGACTACTGAACAACATTATTTGTCTTTCAGTATTAAATACCCAATGTCAGGCTGTCTCCAACTAGCATTAAAGATGCGTCATAATTTGTTTTGAACAAGGGAAGTATGGTAGCATGTTGAAGGTCTGAGATTCCACTCTACCATGTATAGTACTCTGGTGGTGTAAATACAGCTCATTGATGTGTCCTGGCTGACCCTTAGTTCCTGATTATATAGTGGGTTAATTATGTGATGTTAAACAAGAGGGAGGAGAAGAAGAAGGGTAGATTCATTTTTGCTCTTCATGGTGTATTCTGACACTTTGAGGAGAAAACATAATCCAAACCCATATTTTTATGACATTTGAAAAACCTGTGAATTTCAGTAGGACAGGAAAACAGTGAATATTTGTCATATTTAGTGTGGAATAAGGTTTCTTACAGAGGAGCAATGTAAGGGTTATACAACTACTCATTGTAGTCCGGTGACAGTCCAACTCCTTTTTCTCATTAAGGATCACTGAAAAGAAATCTGAACCATTATATGTTGCATTCAGTATAGAACCACAAAGGGGATGTGTCAAAGGGATTATACACTGAAACTGTACAAATGTATTTCTTTTTATGAAGTTAGCTTTTATACACCATGATAGCCATGACTCTTACCTATGAGTGGTAAGAGTTCAATCGACTCACATTTTGAGACTTCTGAGAGTTTGCACTCTTGATATTGCAAGAGGTTGCACCAAGCCTTGTAGCTCTACAATACTCCTACCTCTGATTCATCTAAGTGAAACAGTCATTCTCCAGGATAGACTGATGTCCATTAGGAACTTTCCATCCAACTTAACATATCCATGTGTGCTGTTGCTGCTCTTCATCACTCCTTTCTGTCAGCCTCCTGGCAGTCGGATGGTCCCTAGTCTGTTCTGAGGACAACTGTAACAGAAGCACTGGATAAGTGCCAAGGGAGAATGGCAAAAGCTGGCTGAGGAAGGTGCTAAGAAAACAGTGGCAGGGAGAAGCTAACAAGAGTAGCAGGTCTTGACATTAGCAGGTCCCAACATTAGCAGTCATCAGGATGCCAGCACAGGGAGGGATAGGAGAGGGGTGGGTAAAGGCAGGAGGACAACACTGCTGACCCATTGCAGCAGAGAGGCTAATGACCCCTTATTAGGGATCTCTAAAAAAGAGCAGAAGAGATTGTTTTACTAGTTGGCATCCACTGTCACCTGTTCTACCACAAGGAATTCTGTAAAGATCACTTGGATAAAATCTTGGTTTCATGCTTGCTGGTAATGCTACTTGGATGCACATGTGTAGTGCTGGAAGTATGTAGGTATAAAAATGTCTATGGTAGTTAGTGAAATCAGTTTTGAAACAAAAATGAAATTATCCTCTCCTGCTATGCTATTGCTTATTGAACTTTTCCACCTTGTTGCTACAATGCTCCATCAGTTTCCCACAAATCAATAGCTGTCAAAACACAGTTATACAGCCAGGCAGGGCTCATCATTAAAATGGAGAGATGGGCAAAGAAATCTATTCCATAGAATTAAAGAATATACAGGTAACAAAGGTTCAAGCAAGTTCATCCCTTATGCTGCAACAACATCGCTAAAACTGTTTTCTTTCTCCCCATGCTGAGCTTTCTTCTATCTTCCATTTTCTGGAAGATGTGTCTCACACAAGTTATGTTTTGTGGCTGAATGCCAAGCATGCTTTTTTCTCCTACAAATAGTGTGGAATAGGTTAAGAATCTTAATCATCATTATATTAATATAAAAGCTTTTTGTTCCCATTAAGACTTGCTCCTCATTTTTCAAATGTCATTTACAACAATTGATTTGTATCTTGCTAATTTGAAATAATTCATGTGAGATTGAAAATAATAATTAAAAATAGTTGCATAAATGACACTTACTCTTTAACAGGATTACTATTACAAGGCATTTGTCTAATGGGCTTCAGTGTGTTATTGATTTTCTATCATTGCATTTTCTAAAAATAGAACGATTATTTATTTCATTTTTCTCATAATCTTATCTTGTGTTATGGCTCTCTGAAATTGAAAGTGCATTACACTGTGGATTTCTATATTTTCTTATACTGCTACGGTAGCACACAGCTTTCCTCTGCAGTTCATACTTTTAACTTGGGGTCTTTTATTAGGTATGTATAGAAATGTTACAGGGGTTGGCAGAGCCAAATAGCAGATCCAAGACAGCTAGATGGAGGCTGACAGAAACAAAAAATGGAACAAGGAAAAATAGACAGCAGGAAAAGATAAATAAGGACTGAAGAAATGTAACATCACCATGTAGCTGTGGAACCTAGGGATTCAGTCCTGAAATTTCTTAATCTACCATTGATTTGCTGTGTTAATGTCCTGAACTCCAACTGAGTGGTGGTGGAAAAGAATCCTAGATTTAAATTTTACACATCTCCCTTACAATTCAGACTGGAGGAGAGATGACCAAAATCCATGTCCCAAATGAAAGCTATGTTTGCCAGCTGTAGACAGTTTTGTCTATCATAACATAGCATGAATTTAAAGAAGTTTGTAAACATAAATTCTTAAAATATTTAACATATTCATCCTATCCTATTAATTTAAAAAGATGGGTCACTGGATCATCTGTACTTAATATACAGTTTTTATCATGAAAACTGTAGAAAACACTTATATCTAATAACTCTTACTAAAGTTTTCATGAACCAAGCTGCACATAATTATTTCTTATTCTTTTCTCTGCATGCATGTGAGTTGTCTCTGACCTTTCATCATCTTCTTGGCTTTTTAGATTTATCTCAAAATGAGATCTTATTGTCATGCAAACTCAAGTCAATAAGCTGGGGAAAAACTTCAACTGAGATTTATAATTGTCACAATCACCCTTCTAAATAAACAACAGATAGGAAAAAGATTGGCTGGAAGAAGACTGGAAAGTGAGGCATGAAAAATCTCCCCTTCAGACAGCGGAAGAGCACATTAATCAGTCCCTTTGTGTACTTTTCCTCAGGTCTAGTGCATACCACCATCTAGTGGCTCTGAATATAGTATGGAAAATGACACTTTATTGTAATTCTTTTTGATGTTTGAAATCAAAAATCCTCAAATAAACTTTTGCAGGAACCATTACTGGTAGTGTAACATTTCACACAGCATTACAATCCATCAGAATTGCATGTGAGATTGCAAACTGTCTTTGCCTTGACTAGGACTGAAGTGCCATGCCAGAGCAAAAGGCAATGGAGGCAGGAGACAAATATCCCCCAGTCCCATTCTTCTCTCTTCTTGGCACTGAGAGCATCTGTAAGAGAAGATATATCACCAATCTATAGAAGGGGATAACTCCTGCCTTTAATAAGGAGGGTTGCAAACACATTAACTGTAATACTGTGCTAATGAGCAGTCAATTAAAAAGATTACTTTGCATCTACCTCAGAATTCCTTTTCAAAACTGTTACCATGATATTTAATGGTAGACCTTCCTGCTGGAGTGTGTATAAGGCACTAGATAAGCGCAGTGGCGCAATGTGGGGTTTGTAATTATGAACTTTGAGACCTGATGTGAATGGCAACTCTGTGGAATCATGTTAACCAAAACTGAATGCCTGAGCATAATTTAGTGCATGAGCCGTGTAGATCCTGAAACTCTTTCAAGACCAGTAAGGATTTATATAACAGTGTTTTCCTACACAGAAAAACCTTAATCTGTCTAGGTACAGTAGTCTTAATCTGATCTTGAATTCAGCAAGGCAAAAGTAGTCCCATTAGACAAGATGCTGAACTGTACATAGGGATGTAATGGGATAGAAGATGGAGACAAGGAAAGACTCACCGACTAGATGCTGCATTTTAGTTCTATCAGTCAAGAGATAAATTATAATTTCTTCTTGTCAGTTCAGGCTACATTAGAAGTAGGAATGACTCATTTAAGAGAGCTGGCTAGAAAAGGGATTGGAGACATTTTTCCATGTAGCTCAGAGGAAGGAGTGGGCTTGGCAGGTGAATTTCCCATACATAGTGACAAATAACCCCACATCACGAAGGAAGGCAGAATGCTGAACAATAACTAGAGAGCAGAAAATAAAGAAAAAAGAAGACTAGAAGAAAGCATACAAAAATAAATTGAAGGTCAGATGGCATATCTGTGAGTTAGAGAGTGCTGGGTTGTTCAGAGCACTTCCAGCAAGCTCAGGCCCTCTTCCATAATACAGTGAAGTCCCACAAGGTTAGTCTGAGACCTATTTCTTTATATCTTTGCTCAAACAAATACACAAACATAAAACCACAACCTACTCTTCTAGCAGTATGCGTGTATTTTCTTTTAGGGATGCTAACAATTCTTCCACACAACTGTTTTCCCATGGGAATCACAGCCTGTGACTGGACACACAGATTTTCTTTCCATTAGTAGCCAGTACTCCCTGTGGTGAAAATGAAATCAAAGAAAACCAATCAGCTATATCAGTCAGCTTTTCAGAAAGCAATTTTGGAGAGAACATTCCTATCAGGATCACATGTAAATTTGTGGAACAAGAATAATTTCCAGCAAAAATACTGTTATGCATTACATTTATCTCTCTCTCTTTTTTTTTTTTTTTTTTTTTTTTTTTAATTTTTTCAAGAAAAATCATAAAAAATGCTTTTGG